>CAXHTJ010000001.1:49286303-49731385 GCA_964019445.1 Populus tremula
GCACAGGATTTTGGTTCTGGTTATAGGGGATGGCCGAAAGGAATCTCAGTCTATCCCAACCACACAGGATTTTGGTTCTGGTTAGAGGGGATTGCCGAAAGAAATCTCAGTCTATCCCAACCACACACAGGATTTTGGTTCTGGTTAGAGGGGATTGCCGAAAGGAATTTCAGTCTATCCTAACCATGCAGGTTTTGGTTTTGGTTAAAGGGGATTGGCGAAAGGAATCTCAGTTTAGCCCAACCACACACAGGACTTTAGGTCCGGTTGAAGTTTTAGGTCAATCAAATTTTGAGACGACCAGTTTCGGAAGACCAATTTTATTTTTTCTTTACAACACTTACTATGCACAAATCTTTGCTCCGTAAGCATTGTAAAGAGGGGGGCAACTGTTGTAACCCATTTTTGGGTCCCCACATAAAAATAAAAAAAATTCAAAAAAATTCAAAAAATATATTATCAAAAAATATAACAGTGAAAAAATGCTAGAACGCCCTAAAAATGCTCAAAAATTGATTGAGGATGTTCAACAATCAAAAATTAATTTTTGACAGTATATCATTGACTGATGAGAGCCCCGATGATAAAGAAAATTCAATTTGTGGAAGAAAAATGCAAAATCAGAAGTTTATGGACTCAATGAAATAAGGACACCACTTGCCGACCACTTTCCACGCGTTGGACGGGCGTTGGACGGGCGGCAGCACACCGGCCACCACCATGACGTCCCCCCCCCTGTTTTTCGCCTATAAAAACAGGGGAGGAAGAGGAGAAAAAGGAAGAGGAGGAGGGAGACGAACCGAGATAGAAGAGAAGAGAAGAGAGAGGGCAGAGAAGAAGAAGAAGAAGAAGAAGCAGCAGGGAAGAAAACGAAGAAAAACAGGAGAGAGAGAGAGAGAGAGAGAGAGAGAGAGAACCACCGTCGGCCTCCGCCACCATCGCCATCGTGCCTACGCCGCCAGCAGCACCGCCACGACGTCACCGCAGGTAATCTCTCGCCGCCCTGTCGCCTTCTCCATTTGCTGCCTCCCCCGTTTGCATGCAGAACGTGAATTAATTCACGTTCTGCAGCTGAAGAGGGCTGGTTACTGTGCCTAAGCACAGTAACCAGCCCATTTGGTAATGGGCCGGTTTGGCCCAGCCCACTGATATGGGCCGGACCCGGCCCATTTCAAATTTTTTTTTTCCCAGAAGTTTTACAATTTTTCCAGCACATTTTTTTTTTATCAATTTTGCTTAATATCGGTATGTATTTTATATCGTGAAAATATAAATTCGGTATTAAAATACCCGGTTTTCGTACGGTACTGTTCACACATGCATAAAAAAAAACAAAATCAAAAATATTTGTTTCAGCATTTTATAATTTTTCCGCGTAGTTTTTATGTCATTTTGATTAATATCGGGCAGTATTTTTACATCGTAAAAATATAAATCCGGTATTAAAATACCCGGTTTTCGGCAAAAACTTCCAAAAATACAAAAAAACAACAATTAAAAAAAATGTTTTTGTGCATACGGCCAAGTGTCTCAAAACTAAAAAATCATATCGTATTTTTCATATGTCAAAAAATAATATTTTAGCATGCATTTTGGCTTTAATAACCAGTTTATTAAAGTCAAGAGAACATTGGCCAAAATCTCAAAAACAACAAAATATTTTATTTTTGTTTGATTTTTAGTATCAAGGATTATGAATTTATACGTAAATCGTATTCCTGATATTAAAAAGATATTTTCTTTTGACGACTTCGAATAGCTAGTTTTTTACCCGATAAAGATAAGGATCTCCTTACAGAGGAGGACTTTTCTTAAACCGTAAACGAACCAACAATTCAAAAAACCACAAACACGACCTTAGATTTTATCAGACATTAAAACAATGCAGCCTACCTTAGGTAGGGCGTAGTTGGGGTGCTAATACCTTCCCTTTACGCAACCAGTCTCCGTACCCAATCTCTAAAGACCAGTTAAGGTTCCTAGTAACCAGAATACTAGGTGGCGACTCCCAGTCCAATATTTTCACTTGTAGAGACAAGAATTCCTTGTCTCTCCCCATTTTTCCAGGAATAAAATATTCCGATTTTTCCTTGAGGGTGGACGATCGCCGCGCCGCCGCACACGTGCGACACAGCCATTGGCCTGCATGCACCCAAAAAGAATAAAATAAAATAAAATAAAATAATTGAAATGAGAATCTCTCTTTAGCCTGCAAATGTTGATGTCGTTAGCTTACTTCGTAAGTAAACCAAATTTGAAGCAAGGAATGCCTTCTTTTTTTTCTTTATGGGCAAATCATATTCCTTGAGTGGGATATAGGGACAATGATATAGCTCGAGTTTCATCCTTGGAAGTGCCAGAGAGTGTTCTTCATTTAATTAATTGTTGTCTTCTTTTCAGCTCCTTTCGTTCTTTTCCCCTAATCATCATTTTCAAAAAAACAAAAAAAAACCTTGAGAGATCATAATTATAGCAACACTACATACATTATATTTCCGTGATCGTGAATCTTCCGTTCGTTCCTGTCTCTACTACAAGGTGTTTATTTCTACTCATTCTTGTGTTATTTGTTATTGTCTTTATACTATATATATATATATATATATATAATATTATATTATTATTTGTTCATACATGTTTGCAATTATGATCCAGGAAGAAAGAAAGTGAAGTATTAAGGATTATATTTGTGGTTGCAATCGATTGATAGAGAGGTTGTGGGTGTCTAAGTGATCGTGAATCTTCCGTTCGTTCCTGTCTCTACTACAAGGTGTGTATTTCTACTAATTCTTGTGTTATTTGTTTTTGTTTTTATATTATATTATTATGTGTTCATGAAGAAATAAAGTGAAATATTTGTTCAATTTAATCTCTATTTTCTCCTACCAGACTCACTCAATTTCTGTATGCAAGTTTTTATCGAAGTCTATCTCTTTGTAGGGTTAAATAATTGTAAATACAGATCGAATACTTATTATTAAAAAGATTGTGGTGTTTTAATTTATTAGTCAATTAGAAAAATAATTTGTTTTAAATCTTCTTAATAATACATATATAAAATTAAATTAAGACTTTAATCTTGATAACTAACATTTTGAACTTTTACCTTAAATTTGATACGGATGTAAAAGCTCAAATGCATAAGAATAAAATTTCTTTGTGTTTGGTGGATTAAAGTAGGGTAATGGACTAATGGTCTAATAATAGTACTCTTGTAAAAGTTGGATTTATTAGTGCATGGCTAGCTTCCACCACCGTAATTTGATCTTGACACCATCGTTTCTTCTTCTTCTTCTTTTTATTTTATTTTATTATTATATCACTTGTGGTTTTTTTATTTATTGGAAAGCCCAAAAATCCACGAACTTCATAGTAAGAACAGACCTTCCCATTACTTAATAACTGATGAAATTAGAGTCATTTTAATCAAATCATCTTCAATAGATAAAGCTATAATGTAATTAATTGCTAGGCTAAGCGTATTTGTATATTCATAGTTCCAGTTAAATTCTAAATACTATAAATCTAAAAGGATTTCTATGATGTTAAGAGAAATATTCCCTTTAAAGCAACACTATGATAATTTTCTGCTCTACATTGAGAGTCGAATCAATTTTTCTAAAAGTAAAACAAATATCTAGGTATACTTAACATGTTTTCTAGCAAAAACAAATTGTGGGAGTTAGAGTGATTTAGTCGATTTTATAGATCCAAAAACAATACACGAGTGGTAAAATAATAGTTTGACTAAAAAAGATCATGAAAATATTTTTTAAAAAACATATTAAGACGACAACATATTAGATTGACTCGAATCAACTCATGTTAACATGTAAGTCCCCAATCTAAATTATAAGATCCTAATAATCCTATAGAAGACAAATAAGAAAAAATATTAACCTAAATTTCTAGTCAACTCAATATTATACGATGAAATTGAAAAAAAAAAATTAAAAAAGGACACAAAAAACCCTTGACCTAAGTTTACCCGATTTAACCGACCAAACTCGTGACCCGAGTCATGAGGCTGAGATAACCTCAAATAAAGCAAAGTAAAATAAATTCAAGCCCCATTCTCAATTAACCCATTATTGAAGGTTGAAATTAAAAAAAAAAAACATTCAATTGAAAAAGGATACAAAAAAAAACCCTAAGGCAACTAAGCTAACCTGTGACCAGAATCATGAGCCCATGACAAACCCATAGAAAGCAAATAAAAATAATTATGAAGCTTAATTTTCAATCAACCCAATGTTAAAGGAATGAATTAAAAAAAAATCAATTAAAAAAACTCGTGACTCGAGTCATGAAACCACGATAATTTCATAGAAAAAAATAAATGAATATTAAACCTAATTCGTAGTCAACCTAGTATTGAAGGATGAAGTTCAGAAAAGAAAAATGAGTAAAAAAGAATAAAAAAATAACTTAAATCAACTTAGACTAACCTATCAAACTCAGATAATGAGACTAGAATAACTCAATAAAAAGTAAGTTGAAATAAATTATGAAATCCAATACATATTAAACCCAACATTGAAGGATGAAATTGAAAAACAAAAATTTAAACTAAAAAAAACTTGAGGATTAAATTGAAAAAGGCCAAAGCATCTCACTATTCATTACTCTAGTAAAATGCCAAAACCTCTTATTATATGTTAATTATTTGATTGTATGGTTAGTCTACAAGAAATAAAATTCTTATTAATTCCCTAGTTAATGCAAAATAGAGTGTAGACTTTTTAACAATTTATAAAATATTACACCAGAATCCTGACCATGAAATAAAAATTAATCCAAACATTTTTAATGAATTAATCTAAAACACAATAATCTCTCTCTCTCTCTCTCTCTCTCTCTATTTATCTATAAAACTTAATAGAATAATTGTTTATTATGTCTTGTTTAGTGTACTTCTATCCAGGATGAATTTATTCTACTTAAGTTGCAACTTCTTCTTATTATTATTATTATTATAAATTTCATGTTTGATTTGAAAAATTGATTTCTTTTTGCTAAAAATATGTTTTATATATGCTGAATTTTTTTTTGCTGATCCATTCATCAAGCCTTTAGCCTTATATGTTAATATAAGAAAAAAAAAAAGTAGATCAAATTTCCAATCCAGATCCCTTTTAGTTTGAATATTTTTAGCTTTGGCCTTTTTTGGCAAATCAAATTTAAAGTAAGGAATTTCTTTTAGCTTTTATGGATATATCATAAGGATAGTCATACGCAAGTTACTATTAGATGCTAGCTCTAGTTTGATCCTTGATAGTGGGAGAGAGAGTCCTTAATTCAATTAATTATTTACTCCTTTGAAGACTTTTCTTTTTATTCTATACAAAAAAACTTTCTTTTTTGGGGAGAGAGTTTCATATAATATAATTCAAGTAAAAGATTTGATTTTAAATATAAATATATACTTAGAGTTACAAACATTAAATTAAAATCATACATTCAAATTTATAGAAATTAGAGTCATTTTAATCAAATCATCTTCAATAAATGAAGCTCTTATGTAATTATTTGCAAGGCTAAGCGTATTTGTATATTCATAGTTCCTGTTAAATTCTAAATACTATAAATCTACAAGGATTTGTATGATGTTAAGAGAAATGTCCCTTTTCTCCTGAGCGACACTGCGAGTCAAATTAATTTTTTTACAAATATCTAAATATACTTAGCATGTTTTCTAGCAAACAAAAGAAAAAGAAAACTATGTAAGGGTTGAGCAAAGTAAATTTAAGAAAAGTATGGTTAGCTGTGGTTAATTGGATTTAAATCCAAAGACAACCAAAATGAGTGGTAAGAATATATCATAACTAAAAAAAATTAAGACAATGGTTTTTTTTTTAAAAGAAAATATTAAGACGACAATATATTGGATTGACTTGGATTTACTCTTATCAACTTAGGTTAACCTGCCAAGTCTTTGACCTAAGTCATAAGACTCTAATAACCCTATAAAAAAAAATATTAGCCTAATTTCCAATCAACTCAATAATATTGCATGATGAAATTGAAAAAAAATCAATTAAAAAAGGACAGAAAAAACCACCCGAGTTAACTAACTAAATCCGTGACTCGAGTCATGAGGTTGTAATAACCTCAAAAAAGCAAAAAAATAAAATAAAATTATGAAGCCTAATTTTCAATCAACTCAATATTAAAAGATGAAATTAAAAAAAAAAACAATAAGGCAATTGGGCTAACCCGCGACTAGAATTATGAGACTATGATAAACCAATAGAAAATAAATAAAAAATTTATGAAACTTAATTCTCAATCAACCCAATGTTGAAGGAATAAAGTGAAAAAAAAAGTCAATTAAAAAATGTCTAAGGTCAACTCGGGTTAACCTGTTAAATTCAGGTCTTAAGACCGAGATAAATCTACAGAAAAAAATAAAAAAAAATATTATGATGTCAAATTCTAAATAAACCCAATGTTGGAGGATGACATTGAAAAAAAAATATTCAATTAAAAAAAGGTTAAAATAAACCCAAGTTAACTTGGCTAACATGTAAAACTTGCGATCTAAGTCATGAAACCATGATAATTTCATAGTAAAAATAAATGAATATGAAACTCAATTCTCAATCAACCTAATATTGAAGGATGAAGTTAAAAAAAAAATCAACTAAAAAAAGAACAAAAAATGACTTGAATCAACCTAGATTAATCTACCAAACTTGGGTAATGAGACTAGAAGAAGTGAATTGAATCAAAGTACGAAGTCCAATACCCATTAAACTCAACATTAAATAATGAAATTGCAAATTTGAAAGGTTGATTTCTTTTTGCTATAAATATGTTTTATATATGCTGATACTTTTTTTTTGCTGATCCATTCATCAAGCCTTTATCATATAAGGAAAAATAAATGAAAGTAGATCAAATTTGAAATACAAGATCCCTTTTTAGTTTGAATATTTTTAGCTTTGGCCTTCTTTGGCAAATCAAATTTAAAGTAAAGAATTTCTTTTAGTTTTTATGGATAATATCATAAGGATAGTCATAAGTTACTATTAGATGCTAGCTCTAGTTTGATCCTTGCAAGTCGGAGAGAGGGTCTTTAATTCAATTAATTATTACTCTTTTGAAGACTTTTCTTTTTATTCTATACAAAAAAAAAAAACTTTCTTTTTTTGGGAGAGAATTTCATATAATATAATTCAAGTGAAATATTTGATTTCAACTATAAATATGTATGGTTAAATAGGTACTTAGAGATACAAACATTGAATTAAAGTTATATATTCAAATTTACGGATTAATATTACATTTCAAGTTTTAGGAGATAAATCTCTTAATTTACAAATAATTACATGATCAAAAGCAAAAGGTAACTAAACCAATATCATTCTTGATGAGACCTTGATGGATGTAAAAATAGAAATTAATATGTACACATAAATATAAAAAAGTAGTAATAAACAATAACAATGACAAGTAATAATCTCCATGAAATTTCTTTTGATACATAAAATTAGGCATAAACCTGTTTTACAACATACATTTTCCATCTATTACCAATATCCATCAAATATCCTATCTCATTTGTCGAGAATAATTTCATCTTAGAAATCTCAACACAACTCAACGATTTTTGAAAACTATCTCCTTATAAATCAATTCTTATTTGATACCAAGATATTCCTCTGTTGATATCATTAGCTTATGTCATTCTTTTGGAATTACTAATCAATATTTTCCCTCTCATTTCTTGGGAGGTAATTGTCGATACTAATGAATCTTATTAGTATCATTAGTCTCCCAATACTGAGTTAGACTAATCAATTACATTCATATGCCGATATCAATACAAACGATTGGTATCATTAACTATTCCTTCCACAGAATAGTTAATCAAATCTTATTCATATTTGGTTTACCATCAAAGTTGTCGATGTCAAGAACCTTTGACATCATTAGCCTTCTTATTTGGAGTAGCTAATCACACTAGAAATGATTGTTGATACCGATGTGATCCGTTGATATCATTAACTATTCTTGACCCGGTTAATTATTCTTGACCTAGAATAGTTAATCAACCTATTCTTTTCACTTAACCAGGAGTAACCATGCCAATGTTAGTAATCTTTACTAACATCATTAGTCACCTAGTTGCTCGGAATCGACTAATCAATTAAACAAATGTCGGTACCGATGAAACCCTATCAATACCATTAGCTATCAAAACTTGGATAGTTGTTCAATGTCATTTGAAATGCCGGTATCAATGGAACCCCATTGATACCATTATCTATCCAAACCTGGATAGCTAATCAATGTCATTTGAAATGCCGATGCCAATGAAACTCCATTGATACCATTAGCAATAAAAAAATGGATAGCTAATCAATGTCATCTGAATCTTCCATTCGTACCGATCCCCTTTTGTTTTTCTTATTAATATCTTATGCATTGTAACCATGGTTGTCAAGTATCATTCGCACACATTCTTAATTATCAACACTATAGTCACTAAACATCATTCACATAACCTTGGTCACCCTCATCATAGTGCCAAGTATCAATTTATACATTTAGCCACCCTCATCATGGTGTTAAGTATCATTGTAATGTATCCTTAGCCACTGATACTATGGTGACCAATTATCTATCATTTCTTCTTCAATCTCCAAGTCATTATGTATACCCAATTCATACTGAGTTATGTAAGATAATTATGTCTATTCTATAGTTATCATGGTTAATTCCATATCTATCAATGTAAGGTAATTGCATCCATCCTAATAATAATATAATTAATTTGATGCATAACAATACAAGCAAGGTACTCATATTCGTTCAAACATTATCCTAACTATTGGATGTATATCATTGTACGTAAGGTATTCTTATTCATTCCAATAATATCATCACAAGTTTGATACATATCAATGTACGTAAGGTACTCATATCCATTTTAATTATATTATAACTAGTTGATACACATCAAAGCATGCAAGGTACTCATATTCATTTCCATATTATCGAAGCAATAAAATAATAAAATTTAAAATTTATCAATAAGTTTACATAATTTTAAAAGGCAAGGTGCGATGCACCTACCTAGAATATGTGTGTGCTGCCACTCCATGCAATTGTCTAGTCCTCACAGCTTCTGCTGTACCACCAGGGATTTAGTTTTTATAAAAAATACAACCAACATCATAACTTTATTTAATTCTCATTCAACTAGTATTCTCAAACTAACAACGAGGAATTTCCTTAGAATCTCATACTCTTACCCATTTTCATGTTCATATCCAATCTTATAATTTTGTTATTAAAACCATCACTTAACAACAATTCCAAGTGAAGATTAAAAATTGTCTAATTCCGATCAATTTAGCTTAACCAACCCAGAACACTAACTAGTGTTTTAATCATAACTAAAGTATAAAACTCAGTTTTGGGCGTGATTTGTCTCTATGAAATGCTTAAACATAGAAATACAACTTTTAGAAAGAAATCAACTCCAAATTATTTTGTTTTAAGGCTAAAAATCAACAATCATAATAGCCCCTCCTTCATAGCTAAAATTTTGGACAATGAGGATTTTCATCCCTTGGAAATCCTTTTCAACTTCAAACTCATTTTCATGCATATACAACATTATCCAAGGTCATTTGGCATCATTAAATTATAAATTTAAACCAATTCTTAAACAAAACATTCAAACAATTTTCATACCTCTACAATATAGCAAGATTAGATCAAAATAAGGAAACTCATCCTTTTGGATTTTCTCATTTTTTTTTACACATACTATATATGTTATTATCCTTGTTTAGCATTATTAATACAACAAAACAATAAACCATTCATTTTCTTTTACTTTCTCCTCGTGCAATTAAATATTTGCGACAAACCTTAACAATTAATATTCTTATATCATTATCACAACAATAATTTCACCCTACTAGTTGGAATCAATGATAACCTTTATTAACTAGTCAATTTGCCAAAAATATACTTATGGCCAACCTTAAATATGTTTTATTTTCCAAATTTCTTTCATATCAATTTCTTCATGTTCCACCCCATTCATATCCACAAAACCAACAAGTTAGCCTTTTATTCAATCAACATGTTCATATAGTAATGTTCCTTCCCATTCTTACACCATAATCATTCTTCGCTTCATATAAAGAATACATAATTAATCCATAACAATATTAATAACAAGAACATATTTTATCATTACATCTTTCATAAACCCTAACACCCATATAATTCTAATTTCATCAAAACATGTATTTAATCAAGTTTTCTAAATTTTGCCAAAACTAGCAATAGATTCAATAAGAAATAAGCCATCCACCTTAGATTTTATTTTCAAACCCAACGGTCAGAATATAAACCTTAGAGTCATGCATAATATATCTCAAAATCAAAATGCTCCAACGATTAAATCTCTCTAGATCTGAATAAAACCAAGCTAACCTGAACATTGACGAGCTACTGTTCAACATGAACAACACCTTACCAGAGATTGCTTTTCCGATCTCCACCATCCATAATGAAGGAAACATTTAGGCGCACCACATATCCAAAAATAAACATGATTTAACTGTGGAAGAGAGAGAAATTGGTTGGCGACCAAAGCTGCTCTGTAGGTGTATTTCCTTTTGTTTTCCAAGAAATTTTTAATGATGATTTTTGTCAAATGGAATGTGTGGATCCCTTTGGTTAGTTAGTATAGGCTTGTGTGAAGAGTAATATATAGAAAAAACAGCATGATCCAACGGTGGATGCAAGAGATATGACCACCGAAGCATTATTGTTTTATTTTTTTAGATTGACTCCTTCAAATTTTGCACTTCTATCTCTAGCCGAATTTTCTCTATTGTCTCTCACTTCATGTTTTTTTTTGTCTGGGCTGCTGGGCTCTTTGTTGTGTTAAAGGTATATTTTCCATTCATTACAATTTTATCCCTTATTTATGCCTTTATGTGTTTTATTTTATTTTTCATGTAAATTATTCAATTTGTTTTCTACTTAAATCGCTAGTCTTTACCAAACTCTGATTGGGATGAGATCTTTAACCAAGATAGAAAAACATATTAATAGATTTCATGTAAAATTAAATCCTAATCCGATGATTGGATTGAGAGCTCTTGCTTTCTAATGTAAATTTGGTCAATTCATGACTTTTCATCAACAATCTAAATTTTTTTGTTCAATATTCATATAAACTATCATTATAAACCCTTAAGGTCATTTTATTATTTTGGAATATATTCATTTTAAAATTTTCACCTTTATTTATTTATCAGACTTATTATTGTTTCAAAGTAAGTCACTAATTTTTAATTGGTGCTTGCACCTTCAGTCTTGCCCTTTTCATTGTACTGTCCTTTATTATAATTTATTATTTATTACCTCACTTATTCCTTAGAAACATATCATTTTCCTCATTATTTTATCCATCAAAACACATTAGTAGTTTCTTTGTCCTTATGAATTCTAAATCAAATTTCATTTTATGGAGGTCATCCCCTCCATTATATATCATATTTATATATTATTTCTTATCTTGGTTTCCATCACTCATTGAGATCATATCACTTTTAGTATTAAATTTACATGAAAGTTTACACATTCATATATTTAAATTATAAGTTTTCAAGGTTTCACATATATTTTTTTATTAGTCCAAGTTCAGGATTACAATAGCCACTTGATGAATCCACACCAAGACTTTTACACCACTTGAAATCCTCATCAAGATTTTTCTCACTTAAAGATATACCCTCTTTAAGATTTTACTTTGGTGATATTCCCTTACCAATACCAAGAGTTTTTACCTAACTCTCATAGTTTTACAAGTATGGTTTTGTTTACAACAAACTCTTTCAATAGAGTGGATGGTACAAATGAAGTTCTAGTATCTCTATAACTCACTAAGTAGCACTTATTGGATTTAAAAGTGTTTAAGTATAATGAGAACGAACATGTGTACTCTTTGTGCTATAATATGATGGTTTGAAAGCACTAGTTAGAGTATGTTTAAAGATTGATGATTTTGTTGTTATTTTGATCTTGGAGTAGAATTTTTTAACATATATGTTTGGAATCCCTTGCTAATTTTTCAATTAGACAAGCCATATAAATGTTTATAAGAAAAACTAGCCATTAGAACCCCAGTAATGAGTAAAATGGTTGACCAGTTCAGATTGGTCAAGCCAATTGATCAACCGATTCCTGCAGAATTCCTAAGTGTTCATCACTAATGAACAAGCAGTCGTTTGGTTCATGCAGAATTCCATATTCAACAATTTTAATCTAGGCGAATTCTTAGAACCATCTATCTTAAATCATCTGATATATCAATCATTTAATGTATGCAGAGTGATGTGTGTGAGTTCATTTTAATTGTACCATCAAGTAAGATATAAAGATTTACAAATTAAGAACTAAAATGAATACTTAAACTAAGTTTTTCACTTTGCTACCTTCTTGGACTTTTTGATTGATTTTTCATCAAATCATTCATCCTTATTGATGTGTTCTTCATATGAAACATGTTTAAAGCTTATTTTCAACCAAGCATATTATTAGTCCATTTTCTTTTTCTTTTTTATTTGTTACCATCAAAATATATAAAAATATGAATATGTAACTCTAAAGATCAATATCATCACCACCATTTAGAGTAAAAATATATCTAGATTAGGATTTTCTATCATCAATATCTAATTTAAATCTAGAATTCAAATATCCATAAACTACTAGTTCATCTCCTTCATATATCATAAAGAAATTCTTAGTTCTTTTTAACTACTTGATAATATTTTTAACTATTTTTAGTGATCCTCACTTGGATTAGATTGATATTTACTCGTTATGATCAAAATATAAGATAAATTTGATCATGTACATAACATTTCATATATGATGGATCTTATAGTCGAAGCATAGAGAATCCTTTCCATCCTTTCTCTTAATTTATGTTTTTGGGTATATATCTTTAGAGAGACCAATCTTATGTGAAATAGGTGAGTATCCTCATTTAAATTCTTTCATGCTAAATCATTTCAATATTTTATGCGTGTGTGTGAATTGGGATAACCAAACAACCTTTTATATCTCTATAGATCTTTATTCATATTATATAGATTGTTTCACTCGTTCCTTCATAAAAAAGTTCTTGGTGAAGCAAATCTTTCCTTGTTAGAGTAAAGATATACCATTTCCTATTAAAAATATGTCATCTACATATAACACTAGAAAAATTATTCAACTTCAACTAAACTTTTTATAAACTTAAAGGACATCAATATTTTTAATAAAATCATTTTTTAAATTATCTTATCAAAATGGCTATTTCAACTCCTTGAATCTTGTTTAAGTCTATAAATAGATTTTTACAGCTTGCATACTTTTTTGAAAAATTATTTAGATTCAAAACCTTTAGGTAGTGTAATATGCATATCTTTATGAATATTCCTATACAAGAATGCATTTTTTACATATATTTTCTAGAATTCATAATATTAGCATGTAACTATAGTAAGAAGGTTTCATCAAAGTCAATTATTGTCTTTTCTTGTAACCATTAACAACTAATTTGGATTTATACATTTATACATTGTCATTAATATTAATCTATTTATTAAAGATCCACTTACATCCAATGAATTTTACCATTTCAGGTTAATCAACCAAGTTATAATTAATCCATTTAGAATTTTATATTCTTGAGTCATTTCATTAAATCAATATTAGATATTACTTTCATGTAATTGATAGGCTCATTAAGTATGAGCAACTTATCATTTTTAGCTTTTATGAAAAATCCATATCTCATTGGTATATGACATCTCTTATTAGATCTATGGAATTATTGTGTTTCTTGATTTTAAGATGAGCATCTAGTGCTATATATTCATGCTTGGGTTCTAATTGGATGCTAGTTTATGGTTCTTGAACTTCTTCGAATTCTATTTTCCTCTCACCACTCCTTTCAAGAATAAATTCCCTCTACATTTCTTTTACAAGTCAATTCAATGTGTTTTTCATTAAATAAACACCTACATATTAATTCTAGATATCATTTACACCTCAATCTTGTAGAACAATTGCTTCATTTTATAAAGAAAATAAATAAATTATGTATCCATCTCAATAACTTTGATTAATTTCTAGTATTAATAAAGCATTAACCAGGAGCACTATGAACAATGTTTTGATATAATAAGAAACCTTATAATTATCACAACTTTATAATTTTCTTTTCTAAACATCTTTTTTCCAAAGAATCTTATCTCAACTTTGAATTCATTAATTAAACTCAAATGAATATTAAATATATTAATTGCATGAATAAAGTTAATGGCATATATAACCACTTGATTAGAAAAGAAATAAAGCTATAATTGTTGGGCATACACACTAATATAAACTTCATGTTCTTTTCTAAGTACTACAAGCATATATTCATGACTGAATATTTGAGCTCCATTAAGAACATTAGGCTTCACCATAACTATTCGATTTCTCGAAACACATACATGCAATAGAAACTATAAATTTAAAATTTTTCAGGGGTCCTAAGAATCCTGTTAGACAAATCTAGAATTTTTTAGGGTTTATACAAAGATTAATTGAAGAACATATGTTCTTTTTTTGCTTTGAAAAATTAATTCAATGTTGAGTTGTCGCAACTCATAAGCCATCCAAATATCTGGCTTTTAATAGTAATTCACATGAACGACCAATGAAAAATCTTTTAAACCCTTTTAAGAGAGAGGGATTGATATACCTTAGAGTGCTAACTCTTTTATTTTATGTTTAGGTGTTTACGTATCATACTTTTCTCACATTCTCTTAGGAAATAATAGGTATAACATTCTATTTATAGGGATTGAAAAACCATATAAATGGAAAAACATTAAATTGCTCCTTAAATAATATCATATACATTATTTTAGAATAATTTTATAAATTTATTTAATAAAGTCCTTACTTAATTTTTCTTGGTCTAGAATTGTAATCCTCTATATTACTTACATTATAGTCCTTAATCTCCAAAATTCATTTAGAATCAAGTCACATGCACTTGATTAATAATTCTATTTTAATTTCTGATTGATGTTTCTTATGTGTGTGATCCATTAGGTTCCCTAAGAAGTTGCCCCAAATATAAATCATAATCCTAAACAAAAATAAGATTACATAATTTTTTTTTATCAATTTAATAATTAATTCATTTATATTTGAAGATCAAGTACAATAGGTTTAGGAGATTTGCTCGAGTTTGCTTGGTTTTCCCCCCCTTTTAACCTTATGGTTTTTTGGTTTTATCCTTCAACATTTATTTAATTGAATATTAGGCTCTAGTTTTTTTATTTTCTTTCTATTGGATTGAAAATGATACATGTTATCTTACTTTTCAATATTAGGTTGTTTGATAATTAAGCTTCATAGTTTTATTTAATTTGCTTTTGCTAAGGTTGCCTAATATCACAACCAGGTCACGGATTTTGTATGTTGACCTGGTGGAATTGAGTTGTGTTTTTTTCAAAACTTTTTTGAGATTATATTTTGTCTTCAATTCGTCCTTCAATATTTTGTTTACTAGAAATTGAGCTTCGAATGTTTTCATGTTCTTATTTAAATTTTTCTTCATTATCAGATAAGATCCTTCAACATTTGATTGATGCTTCAATCTTATACCTATAATCATGGGGTTAACAGGTTAACCTGGTTTAACTCGGGTTATTTTTTTCGTTGTTTTTTTAGCTTCGCCCTTTGATATTAGGTTATTTGATAATTGAACTTCATGATTTTCTTTAATTTTTTTTCAACGGGGTTACCCCGATGTCACGATCAAGTCACATATTTTGCATGCTAACATGGATGGGCTCAATTTTATTCTTTTACCTTTTTTTAGTGTCATTATTTATTTATTTATTTATTTATAGTTGTGGTATTTGTCATTTGTGTTTTTCAATTGGCCGATCTTATTAAACATAATTGAGTCAATGACTTGAGTCTCAACTTTTTTTGTTTTTTTTATGAATGCTTGCATTGCCTTAGCATCCTTTCTTTATGTTGAAAAACAATTGGGTCTACCCACGGTATAGTGCGAGCCACCTATCTATTGTTACACTATTTTTTATGGATTTTTGGAGAAATAACAACTAGTGGGTCAAGTATTTCTAACCAAGACATAACATAAATAAAATAAATTAATTAACTGTGAGGTGATTTTATGATAACATCATTCACTATGAAACCTCTCACATTTCATTATGAACTGGAGTAGTGATTGTTTTTCTTTTAAATTTTTCTTCTTAATTTTATCATTTTGTGGTCAAATTGGTGGCCAATTGTTTTTGGTTTGTTATGAAAGGGTAAGATTAAAAAGATTGGGGAACAAAGAGAAAAGGGGCAGAAAAAATAGGTAGCAGATTCAAAATTAGTTAGAGGAGTTCACTTTGTTTGAATTATAATTTTTCGGTCCTTTTAGTTTTTTAATATTCATTTTTTATTGAAAATTTTACTTTTATTTTTATTTTCAATCATTGGTTTGAGAGATTAGAGAGAATGTTGTTGGATTCTAGTTGAAGAAAAAGAAAGTCATTAGTTGACATCGATCCTAGCCATATAGAAGGTCGATTTTGGTGTTATTAAGATTCATTTGACAATTAGAGTTTTACTTAGGCATTCTTTGTCTTTCCCTTTGTCTGAGAGTTTTACTTAGGTGTTTCTTGTCTTTCTCAAAAGCAAAAAAGGTTAATTCAAGTTGCTTTGGGTTTTTGACTAATTACTGGGTTATTTGAGGTCATAAATAATTTATCAAGGTCTATAGGGTGTTTTGTAGGTGTTATGGGTTAAAAATAAAATAAAATTTATTTTTGGGTATGAAATACCCTTACCTAATCCTATCATTAAATCTTGAACAAAATTGGGCATATTTTTTTAAAAAAAGAAACAATTGTTGAAAAAATATCAAAAATTCAAAAAAATATATAAATAAAAATTATGATTTGGAATGAAATCAAACAGATAATAAATTTTTAAAAGAAAGAAGTGGTCTACAATAGGTACAATCAAGCCAATTATAATTTTGAGGACCAACTAGGTAGTTTGATTGAAAAGATAATTAAAGAAAAAGGTTGAATTTAGCCAAATTTGCTTCAGAGAGAGGTTGCAGAGAGAAATCATGTTTGAGAGAAAGAAACAAGGTTTGTAAGAAACTTACATAGACTTACATTTATTATATACTAAGAAAAAAAATATCTTTTCGTCTAATTTGCTTTTTCCTGTTGAACACGAAGGCAAATCATAATTTCCCAAACCTTAGATTGAAAAAAAAAGACCAAAAGCATAGGAGATTTTTCTTAATTATACGTAAAATTTATTAAGGAAAGAAAAAAAAAATCAACAATAGAGTACTAAAGTATAAAATAAGAAGAAATCCAATAATCAATCTTAAACTTGTTAGAAAATGTTATGTTTATTTCATGTACTTTCTTTTTTTATTCTACAGTTCCTTTAGTTTTTGCAATTTTAATTTTAGTTCAAAATTTTATTTTCTTAACATTTTCAATCCTCAAGGTTAAAAAATAAAAAAGAAAGTCGTTGAAAAACAATGAAAAAGAGATGAAGTTGGTGAATAAGCACTTTTCAAAGATGAAATTCATCGTTCTTGGTATTAATAAGTTTTATTATAAGAGAGAATCTTGATAGTAGTAGTTTCTTTGTATAAACATGCCTGAAAAATATATTGAGTTCCATTTAGATTTTCTTATTTGATTTATTTTTATTTTTTGAATGATTTTAGGATTTTGTTTTTGGTATATAGAGGTTTTTATATATGGTATTTCTAGATGCAAATGGGTTGAAAAGTAGATTCTGAGGCTTGATTTTTTGACTTTTTTTAATCCATTTTCATTAAATGTTTCTATTAAATTAGCTCTTTTTAAAAAAAAAGTATTTTAAATAGTGATTAATTTTTTATATATTTTTAGTTGCATGACATTTCAAAGAAATTAGTTTTATTTGTCCTTAACAAGATTAAAATAAAAAGAACAATCAATATAAAATATTTGCATGTGTATCTATATTTTATTTCTACTATGAAGATTAACTTCATGTTTTAATATTAAATTAGTGATAGCAACTCCTTTTGATTTATTAGTTCATACATATTTTTAATTTTTTTATAAAATATAAATAGTATCTTTTCATATCTCAATTAAAAAAATGTAAAGTAATGAACTTCATAATTTATTTTGGTGTGTTTCCATAAAGTTATTATGGTCTCAAACAAATATCCCAGTAATGGGTTGAGGCTTGAGTTTTTTAGCATTAATTTTTTAATCATATCATTAAATAAAAATAGTTTTTTTTTAAAAAAAATATTATTAAACCTAGTGAAGTTCATGATTCGGATAGCGAGTATGACAGGTTAATTCATATTGACATAGATTGATCCAATATGTCGTTATCTTAATATTTTAAAATAAAAGTTTCATCTTGAAGTTTTTTTTTTAAAGTCAAATTATATTTTCACTAGTTTTCTGAATTGCTTTTAAACAAACTAAATCTATTGGGTTATATTAAGACAACTCCCAGACAATTTGATTTGAAGTTCAAGTTAGATAAAAATTCAAGTCAAGATATTTCAAGGTTAACCTGTTAGATTTAAAACAAATAAATAAATATTTTTTTTAAATACCTTGGAAATATCTATGTAATCATTCAAATTATTTTATTTTCTTAAATGAAAAAAAAAAAAAGTCGCGTACGAGAGAGCCTGTGTTATTAATATCACATGCAAACTTTTTAAAACATTATTGTTACTGTCCTCGTGAAAATCACCATTACTATCTTTGTTATTAATATCATATGCAAAGTTTGTAAAACAATATTACTGTCCTCGTGAAAATGACAGGGAATTGACCTCTTCTCACCATTATTTCCTTGCTTTCGTCAGGACCGCTGAAATAAGGTATAGTTTTTTTAGCTCTATATTTTTTCTCGTGCTAAGAGGTAATGTGTGGTGCTGAAATGTTTTGAAAATCAAGAACATGATTTTATGGCCTCAATCAGAGAGGTAATGTGTGTTGCTGAAAGACAAGGCAGAATAAGGTGTATAGTGGAAATAGACTCTCCCTAGTTAATTTCTATATTTTCATCAAACCTATTTTATGATTTGAACATTAACCATCTGAAGAGGTTTTTTTTTTCTTGTATATTATTGTCTTAATAAAAGCAAGAACATGATTTCTATATTTTTTTTTCAATGTATTCGGTGGTATGCTATCTTTCACTAATGAAATTCTTTTTATTGGTTTTGAAAAGAAAAAAAAAAGTATTTCTATCTTTGCTTTATGGAAAAAGCACATAGATCTATGAACTAGATATATATATAAAAAAGAAAGGATAGATATTCCCATTACTTAATAATCGAGGAAATGAGTGTTTAAATTTAAGACAATAAAATTGAAACCAAATCAGCTTCAATAGATAAAGCTGTTGTGTAAATAAGTGTGACTTTTACTCATGGCATAGATAGATCTGTCATTACAGATTTTAGTTGCCTAAGATTGATCCTTTGTTGAGTTCGTTCCATTAATTATGTCATCAAATTGCATTTTTTTTTTTATGGGAATTGCTGCTCTGACTCGTAAGTTAGAATCCATGTAAACTGTTTTGTTTTAATACTTCTCATCTTTTCAACATAAAGTCGTTCTTTTATAAATATATTCATTAGATTGATGATATGCTATCTTTTCTTTTTATTGGTTTTGAGAAAGAAAAAAAAAGTATTTCTATCTTTTTTATGGAAAAGCACAGAGATCTAAGAACTATTGTGTAAATAATTGTTAGGGTAAGTGTGAATTTTAACACATGGCATGGATAGATATTGATGAGGGGACAAAGGGATTGCAATGATCTATGAACTATTGTGTAAATAATTGTTATGTTAGGACAAGGAATTAAAATGTTTATCGTTCTACTTATACCTTGCCTTGTTGCTCTTGAAGCTGGCTTCCATACAGAGCTAAAGGCCTTCTCCTTTTGTTCCTCTCGCTATATTTTATTATTGATCAGTCAGTACCGGTGCTTTCCGCATTTATTTTCACAAAATAAGGTAATACAATTACTATTCTCATTCTCTCAATGCTTATTTTACTTGTAATGACTCACTCTCACAGTCAGCATCCTCATTTCTCTAATTTTCCAGACTGGTGAAAAATGGCTATCGAAATTGGTGGATCCATTGTATCTAAGATAGCAGAGCTCTTGGTGGAACCAGCAATAAGGCAGTTCCGTTACATGTTCTGTTTCAACAATTTTGTTCAAGAATTCGATGAACAAATGATGAACCTGGCTTTGGCATTTTATCGTCTGCAAGATGCTGTCAACGTTGCTGAAAGGAATGCTGAAGAAATTGAGATTGATGTCAACACATGGCTGGAAAATGCAAAAAACGAAATTGAAGGTGTGAATCGTTTGCAAAATGAAAAAGGAAAAATTGGCAAATGCTTTACTTGGTGTCCAAATTCGATGCGACAATTCAAGTTAAGCAAGGCACTGGCAAAGAAGACGGAGACTTTGAGAAAACTTGAAGAAAATAGCAGAAAGTTTCCAAAAGTGTCCCACAAAGCACCTCTTCAAGACATAGAATTTCTTCCATCAGAGGGATTCACACCCTCGGAATCATCAAAAGAAGCTTTCGAACAGATAATGAAAGCTCTCAAAGATGACACTGTCAATATGATCGGACTGTACGGCATGGGAGGGGTGGGTAAAACCACCCTGGTGAAAGAAGTAGGTAGGGGAGCCAAAGAGTTGCAGCTTGTTGATGAAGTTTTGATAGTCACGGTGTCCCAGAATCCAAATGTCACAGACATGCAGGATCAAATGGCAGTTATTTTAGGTCTGCATTTTGACGGAAAGAGTGGAAAGGAGAGAGCAGGTCGGTTATGGCAGAGACTTCAGGGAAAGAAGGTGCTTATAATCCTGGATGATGCTTGGAAAGATATTGACTTGAAAGAGGTAGGGATCCCATTTGGTGATGCTCACAGGGGTTGTAAAATTCTTCTAACAACACGTCTTGAACACATATGTTCTTCTATGAAGTGCCAGCAAAAAGTGTTTTTAAGAGTCTTATCTGAAAATGAAGCATGGGCTTTATTCAAAATCAATGCAGGTTTACGTGATGAGGACTCTGACTTGAACAGAGTGGAAAAGAAGGTTGCGAGAGAATGTAAAGGATTGCCTATAGCACTTGTGACAGTGGGAAGGGCTCTAAGAGATAAATCTGCAGTTGAGTGGGAAGTAGCATTTGATCAGCTAAAAAAGTCTCAATTTCTGGACATGGAACAACTTGATGAACAAAAAAATGCATATGCATGTCTTAAGTTGAGCTATGATTATTTGAAGCACGAGAAAACCAAGTTATGTTTCTTGCTATGCTGTTTATTTCCAGAAGATTACAACATTCCAATTGAGGACTTGACAAGATACGCAGTTGGCTATGGGTTACATCAAGATGTGGAGTCCATTGAAGATGCAAGGAAACGAGTTTATGTGGCAATCAAAAACCTCAAAGCTTGTTGTATGCTGTTAGGAACTGAAAGTGAAGAATGTGTGAAAATGCATGACTTGGTTCGTGATGTTGCTAATTCAGATAGCATCATCAGAAAAATACGGATTCATGGTGAAGGCTGGCTTTGGGTTGAAGGAGTGGCCAATGAGCAATAAAAGCTTTGAAGGTTGTACAGTAGTCTCGTTAATGGGCAATAAACTAGCAGGACTTCCTGAAGTATTTGTGTGTCCACAGCTCAAAGTTCTTTTAGTAGAACTGGATCGTGGTTTGAATGTTCCAGAGAGGTTTTTTGAAGGGATGAAAGCAATAGAAGTTTTGTCTCTACAGGGAGGGTGTTTGTCATTGCAATCGTTGCTGTTGATGAAGTGTAAATGCAAGGACCTCATTTGGTTGAGAAAGCTGCAAAGTCTTCAGATTCTTGTTTTCAGGTGGTGCTCCTCCGTTGAAGAATTACCTGATGAAATTGGGGAGCTCAAGGAGTTAAGGTTGTTGGATTTGACAGGTTGGCAAAATCTAAGAAGGATTCCTGTGAATTTGATTGCAAGGTTGAAGAAGTTAGAAGAACTGTTGATCGGGGATCAGAGCTTCAAGGGATGGGATGTTGTTGGATGTGACAGCACAGAAGGAATGAATGCAAGCCTAACAGAACTAAGTTCGCTGTCTCATTTAGCTGTATTATCATTGAAGATACCGAAGGTTGAATGCATTCCCAGAGATTTTGTTTTTCCCAGCTTGCTCAAATATGATATAGTGTTAGGGGATGGGTATTCAGAAAGAGTATACCCAACAAAATTATGTTTGGGTGATATCAGCGCCGCATCCTTAAATGCAAAGACATTTGAGCAGTTGTTTCCTACTGTGTCTCAAATTGGTTTTAGCAACGTTGAGGGTTTAGAAAATATAGTATTGTCCTCTGATCAGATGACCACCCATGGCCATGGGTCGCGAAAGGACTTCTTTCAAAGATTAGAATATGTAGAAGTGAGTGATTGTGGGGATATTCGCACTCTGTTTCCAGCAAAATGGCGGCAAGCTTTGAAAAATCTGAGGATTGTGGAAATTGAATGCTGCAATTCATTGGAAGAGGTATTTGAATTGGATGAAGGAATTAACGAGGAGAAGGAGCTGTCATTTTTAACGGGGTTACGGCTGTACCGGTTACCTGAGCTCAAATATATATGGAAAGGGCCCACTAGACATGTCAACCTCCAAAGTCTTACTTGTCTGGCGTTGGCGTCTCTTCACAAACTAACATTTATCTTTACACCGTCCCTCGCTCAAGGTCTTATTCATCTGGAAACACTACATATAGCAGATTGTCTTGGATTGAAGCATCTTATCAGAGAACATGATGATGAAATAATTCCAGAGTCTCTTGACAAACTGACATTTATCTTTACACCGTCCCTCGCTCAAGGTCTTATTCATCTGGAAACACTACATATAGCAGATTGTCCTGGATTGAAGCATCTTATCAGAGAACATGATGATGAAATAATTCCAGAGTCTCTTGGCTTCCCAAGATTAAAAACTCTTTAACATGTTTTCCCTGTCTCCGTGTCTCCAAGTTTTCAGAACCTGGAAGAGATGGAGATTCGTGAAGCTAACAATTTAAAGCAAGTATTTTACAGTGGAGAAGGAGATGACATCATCGTCAAGTCTAAAATTAAAGATGGCATCATCGACTTCCCTCAGCTAAGAAAATTGTCTCTTATTTTCGTATCAAGTTGCAGCTCTTTTGGTCCAAAGAATTTTGCTGCCCAATTGCCTTCTTTACAAGAGTTAACCATTAATGGCCACGAAGAAGGGGGTAATTTGTTGGCACAGCTTCAAGTATGTTCTTTATATTTCTCCATTTTTTTTCTTTTCTAATTTAAATTGTCAACTTCAATACATTGTGATAATTTGTTCTATCTTCCTCCAAATTTCTAAAACCAAAGTAATTGATAAGTTCTTTAACCATCCACTGAATTTAATTGATGATTTAAATTGGCTTAGGAAGTTAGACATCAATTACTGTAATGTAATTTCTTATTTCTTCCTTCATATTTCTAAAACTAAAGTAATGGATAAATGGTAGCAAATCCTTTAGCCATCCACTGAATTTAAAAGGAGTGAAATTGAGGCTCTTCCGCCAATTAATGGAAAGTATTTGGACAGGACGATAAAGCTTCGTATTTGGTTTTTTTTTTCTTCTAAACAATTAGAGTTAAAAAGTAAAAATTGAAACTTTTTTTTAAACACAATATTTTCTCATTCAAAGAAATTCAAAAGTACCAAATTTGTATTGAATTCAAAAAACATATTGTTTTAATATTTTTTTTCATTTTGTTTTACAATTTGTTATCACTTTTTTTATGAAAAAAATAATTTAAATGATCAATAATCAAGCATTTTTATTAAAACATTTTACTAATATGTAAAATTCAAATTATTTTCTTTTTTATTTTTATTTTTGGAAAATGTTATAATTTTTTTTATTATAAATCGAATATAAAAAATTAATTTTTTTGAGTTAATGATTATAATTTTTTCATGATTGCTTTTAATTTAACTAATATAAAATAATAGTTTATATTTAGATTATCATAAATATAAAAAAATATGATTTTATATTCCCACGACTTGTTGCGCTGTCTATTTATATTTCTTGTTGATAAATATTTCGGCATTGGGGATAATTGGTTCATCTATTTAACAAAATTATATAATAGTTTCAAAGTGCACAAAAATTAATAGGAATTATATCTAACAAATTATATCTAACAAAATTACTTTGGTACCCTTATTTTCTTTTGATGCAGGGGTTAACAAGTTTGGAAACATTAAAGTTGTCCTCCCTGCGTGTGCCTGACTTGAGGTGTATATGGAAGGGTCTCCTGCCGAGCGATTTGACTACTTTGAAGGTAAACAAGTGTAAGAGACTGACACATGTATTCACAGACAGCATGATTGCTAGTCTAGTTCAACTGGAATTTCTAAAGATATCAAATTGTGAGGAATTGGAGCAAATCATTGCTAAGGATAATGATGATGAAAATGATCTCCAATCTTCATGCTTTCCTAATTTGTGTCGACTTGTGATCAGAGGATGCAACAAGTTGAAGAGTCTCTTCCCGATAGTCATGGCTTCAGGTCTCAAAAAGCTCCAAGAACTTGAAGTAAGGGAATCCTCTCAATTATTGGGAGTATTTGGGCAGGATGATCATGCTTCACCTGCCAATCTTGAGAAGGAGATGGTGCTCCCTGATCTGCACAAGTTGTTGCTTGTACAATTACCAAGCATTTCCTCCTTTAGTCTCGGATGTTCTAATTTCTTGTTCCCTCATTTGAAGAAGTTGAAGGTGGATAGATGTCCAAAGCTGTCCACAAGAATTGGTACTACATCAAATGGTTCAATGAGTGCTCAATCAGAGGTGCTGTATATTTGACATGATTTCTTGCCTCTCGTTTAGTTTTAAAAGTGCACAATAATTACTAGGAATTACATCTAACAAATCGGTACCCTTGTTTTCTTTTGATGTAGGGGTTTATGAATTTGAAAGAAATATCTATTGAAACTTGGAAGGAGTACAAGATTAATGCAGTTGGATTTGGTAACTAATAGAAGAGGTGGCATGAACTTTCATTGGTGAGTTTGGAAACATTACACTTGAACTATTGCCTGACATGAGGTGTATATGGAAGGGCTCGTGCCGTGCAATTTGACTACTTTGAAGTGAACGAGTGTAAGAGACTGACACATGTATTCACAGACAACATGATTGCTAGTCTAGTTCAACTGAAAGTTCTAGAGATATCAAATTGTGAGAATTGGAGCAAATCATTGCTAAGGATAATGATGATGAAAATGATCTCCAATCTTCATGCTTCCCTAATTTGTATCGACTTGAGATCACAGGATGCAACAAGTTGAAGAGTCTCTTCCCGATAGCCATGGCTTCAGGTCTCAAAAAGCTCCAAGAACTTGAAGTAAGGAATCCTCTCAATTATTGGGTATTTGGGCAGGATATCATGCTTCACCTGCCAATCTGAGAAGGAGTGGTGCTCCCTGATCTGCACAAGTTGTTGCTTGTACAATTACCAGCATTTCCTCCTTTAGTCTCAGATGTTCTAATTTCTTGTTCCCTCATTTGAAGAAGTTGGAGGTGCGTGATGCCAAAGCTGACCATATAATCTACTACATCAAATGACTCAATGAGTGTTCAATCAAGGTGCTGTGATTTGACATGATTTCTTGCCTCTTGTTTAGTTTTAAAAGTGCACAATAATTACTAGGAATTACATCTAACAAATCGGTACCCTTGTTTTCTTTTGATGTAGGGGTTTATGAATTTGAAAGAAATATCTATTGAAACTTGGAAGGAGTACAAGACTTAATACAGGTTGGAAGTTTGGTAACTATTAGAAGTGGTCGGCATGAACTTTCATTGGTGAGTTTGGAAACATTACACTTGAACTTATTGCCTGACATGAGGTGTATATGGAAGGGTCTCGTGCCGTGCAATTTGACTACTTTGAACGTGAACGAGTGTAAGAGACTGACACATGTATTCACAGACAACATGATTGCTAGTCTAGTTCAACTGAAGTTCTAGAGATATCAAATTGTGAGAATTGGAGCAAATCATTGCTAAGGATAATGATGATGAAAATGATCTCCAATCTTCATGCTTCCCTAATTTGTTCGACTTGAGATCAGAGGATGCAACAAGTTGAAGAGTCTCTTCCCGTAGCCATGGCTTCAGGTCTCAAAAAGCTCCAAGAACTTGAAGTAAGAGAATCCTCTCAATTATTGGGAGTATTTGGGCAGGATGATCATGCTTCACCTGCCAATCTTGAGAAGGAGATGGTGCTCCCTGATCTGCACAAGTTGTTTGCTTGTACAATTACCGCATTTCCTCCTTTAGTCTCGATGTTCTAATTTCTTGTTCCCTCATTTGAAGAAGTTGGAGGTGGTGGATGCCCAAAGCTGACCACATATCTGCTACTACATCAAATGACTCAATGAGTGCTCAATCAGAGTGTTGATTTGACATGATTTCTTGCCTCTTGTTTAGTTTTAAAAGTGCACAATAATTACTAGGAATTACATCTAACAAATCGGTACCCTTGTTTTCTTTTGATGTAGGGGTTTATGAATTTGAAAGAAATATCTATTGGAAACTTGGAAGGAGTACAAGATTTAATGCAAGTTGGATGTTTGGTAACTAATAGAAGTGGGGCATGAACTTTCATCGTGAGTTTGGAAACATTACACTTGAACTTATTGCCTGACATGAGGTGTATATGGAAGGGTCTCGTGCCGTGCAATTTGACTACTTTGAAGTGAACGAGTGTAAGAGACTGACACATGTATTCACAGACAACATGATTGCTAGTCTAGTTCAACTGAAGTTCTAGAGATATCAAATGTGAGGAATTGGAGCAAATCATTGCTAAGGATAATGATGATGATGATCTCCAATCTTCATGCTTCCCTAATTTGTATCGACTTGAGATCAGAGGATGCAACAAGTTGAAGAGTCTCTTCCCGTAGCCATGGCTTCAGGTCTCAAAAAGCTCCAAAACTTGAAGTAAGGAATCCTCTCAATTATTGGGAGTATTTGGGCAGGATGATCATGCTTCACCTGCCAATACTTGAGAAGGAGATGGTGCTCCCTGATCTGCACAGTTGTTGCTTGTACAATTACCAAGCATTTCCTCCTTTAGTCTCGGATGTTCTAATTTCTTGTTCCCTCATTTGAAGAAGTTGGAGGTGCGTGAATGCCCAAAGCTGACCACAATAATCTGCTACTACATCAAATGACTCAATGAGTGTTCAAATCAAAGGTGCTTGATTTGACATGATTTCTTGCCTCTCGTTTAGTTTTAAAAGTGCACAATAATTACTAGGAATTACATCTAACAAATCGGTACCCTTGTTTTCTTTTGATGTAGGGGTTTATGAATTTGAAAGAAATATCTATTGAAAACTTGGAAGGAGTACAAGACTTAATGCAGTTGGAAGTTTGGTAACTATTAGAAGTGGTCGGCATGAACTTTCATTGGTGAGTTTGGAAACATTACACTTGAACTTATTGCCTGACATGAGGTGTATATGGAAGGGTCTCGTGCCGTGCAATTTGACTACTTTGAACGTGAACGAGTGTAAGAGACTGACACATGTATTCACAGACAACACGATTGCTAGTCTAGTTCAACTGAAAGTTCTAGAGATATCAAATTGTGAGGAATTGGAGCAAATCATTGCTAAGGATAATGATGATGAAAATGATCTCCAATCTTCATGCTTCCCTAATTTGTATCGACTTGAGATCAGAGGATGCAACAAGTTGAAGAGTCTCTTCCCGATAGCCATGGCTTCAGGTCTCAAAAAGCTCCAAGAACTTGAAGTAAGGGAATCCTCTCAATTATTGGGAGTATTTGGGCAGGATGATCATGCTTCACCTGCCAATCTTGAGAAGGAGATGGTGCTCCCTGATCTGCACAAGTTGTTGCTTGTACAATTACCAAGCATTTCCTCCTTTAGTCTCAGATGTTCTAATTTCTTGTTCCCTCATTTGAAGAAGTTGGAGGTGCGTGAATGCCCAAAGCTGACCACATAATCTGCTACTACATCAAATGACTCAATGAGTGTTCAATCAAAGGTGCTCCTGATTTGACATGATTTCTTGCCTCTTGTTTAGTTTTAAAAGTGCACAATAATTACTAGGAATTACATCTAACAAATCGGTACCCTTGTTTTCTTTTGATGTAGGGGTTTATGAATTTGAAAGAAATATCTATTGGAAACTTGGAAGGAGTACAAGACTTAATGCAGGTTGGAAGTTTGGTAACTATTAGAAGTGGTCGGCATGAACTTTCATTGGTGAGTTTGGAAACATTACACTTGAACTTATTGCCTGACATGAGGTGTATATGGAAGGGTCTCGTGCCGTGCAATTTGACTACTTTGAACGTGAACGAGTGTAAGAGACTGACACATGTATTCACAGACAACATGATTGCTAGTCTAGTTCAACTGAAAGTTCTAGAGATATCAAATTGTGAGGAATTGGAGCAAATCATTGCTAAGGATAATGATGATGAAAATAATCTCCAATCTTCATGCTTCCCTAATTTGTATCGACTTGAGATCACAGGATGCAACAAGTTGAAGAGTCTCTTCCCAGTAGCCATGGCTTCACCTGTCAATGTTGAGAAGAAGATGGTACTCCCTAATCTAGAGTTGCTGATTCTAGAAAAATTACCAAGTATTGTCTACTTCAGTCATGGATGTTGTGATTTCATATTCCCTTGTTTGATGAGGTTGAAGGTGCGCAAATGTCCAAAGCTGACCACAAGATTTTCTACTACATCAAATGGTTCAATGAGTGCTCAATCAGAGGTGCTGCATATTTGACATGATTTCTTGCCTCTTGTCGCACCCCAAAAAAAATCAGCGCGCGGCATCGGCTGGCGATTTAAATCTCGTTTATTGCGTTTACTTGAATTTGGTTCGTTGGAGTCGCCACCTAGTAATTGATTTCGGGCTACTAGGAAACCGGATGTACTGGTCTTGTCAGAGATTCGCGGGTAAGGGACTGGTTGTGGTTAGGGAAGGTATTAGCACCCCTAACGCACCCTACCTGAGGTAAGCTGCTTCGTGGCTTTGACGTGTTAAAAAAGTTTTAATAATTGTCTTTTCTTCGGAAATTAGAAATATCACTTACGTATAAGTTAATAATTCTTAACCGTGATCCGATCAAAATACTAAATTCTTCTTTAATGTATTTGCAATCTCATCCTTAAAAATATATACAAATGAATAAAACAAAATACAAACACACACATACACGTGTTAAAGAAGTTTTAATAATTGTTTTTTTTATCAGAAATTAGAAATATCACTTATGTATAAGTTAATAATTCTTAACCGTGATCCAATCAAAATATTAAATTCTTCTTTAATATATTTGCAATTTTGTCACTAAAAATATATACAAATAAATAAAACAAAATACAAACACACACATACACTTTCACTATTTTTATTCTTTTCTTTTCTTTTTCTTTTCTTTTCCTTTTCTTTTACATCCACAAAATACAAATACAAATACAAATACAAATTCAAAATAAATAAATAAAAATACACCAACACACACATCCCCTTTATTATTATTTTCTTTTCTTTTCTTCTTTTTTTTTTCTTTTACATCCAAATACAAATACAACTTCAAATTCAAAATAAACAAATAAAAATTACATTAATTAATTTAAAAATTACAAAAAACAGTCTCTAAAATTCTAAAAACATTTCAGGGAAGGACTTCTGCAGCCGGAACAGTGTTCGTCATGGTTTCTGGCTCGGGAACAGCGGCGGGCGCGTGGATCCACGAGCCACCATCACTGGCGCCACGCGCCGCCGTGAAAAGCTTGGAAACAGCAGATCCCGAATGGATTCTTCTTTTCTGTCTCCCTAAATCATCGGTGACCACCTACAGAACAAAAAAAGAAACACACAAACACAGTCGATTTTAATTTTTTCTTTGATTTCAATCTGTTTTGTTCTTTCTCTTCCAACCGTTTTGGATCTGCTCCTCTCGGCAGATTGTTTTTGTTTCCTCTTCTTCTATTTCAGATGGGCGGTGGTGGGCGTCTTCTTCTCCTCCGTTTCAGGTGGTGAAGGCAGGTCTGACGGCGGCTGTGTTGCTGCTGGTGTTCGGCGAGCCGGTCGCTGCTACTGGAGGCCGAATGAAGGGGGGGACTGGCGTTGCGAGAGGGTGGCCGGCTTCGGTGAAGGCCTGTCGAGGCTAGCTTCGGGTTCGTCAGGTGGAGAAGCTGGGAGACTGCGGCGGAGGGGAGAAGGAGCGGCGGCTCTGTGCAGGCTGAGAGGGAAGATGACGGGGAGATAGGGACTGATGGAGGCGACCGGAGGAGAAGAAACCCACGGGTCCAAGCTGGGGAAGCAGCGATCGTCTTCAACAGGAAGCGCCGGAGCTGCGGATTGATTTGGGTGGAGGCGCTGCTATTGAGAGGAGAAGAAGATGCTGCTGAGGAAGGGGGTTTCGGCTGGATCTGCTGGTGAGGGAGAAAGGAAAGAAGAAGAAAAAATAATCCGATGGGGGCTCGGGGGCTGTTTGGCCAGTTGTGGGTGAGGGAGAAGAACTAGGGGATCCGGTGTGGAGAAGAAAAAATCAAAACCCCAAAGGGCTGGCAGCTGTGTTTCTGTGGGGGAAAAAAAATTGTGAGGGGGACGGCGGCTCTTTGAAAAAAAAATAGGGTGGGGGGGGGAAGATAGGTTTAAGGTTTTTTTCTTTTTGTATTTTTCTAGTGTTTCCAAAATTAGCCCCCCCCTGTCGAATGTGTTGAGGAAACCAGTATTTATAGGCAAAATGTTGCTAGGTTTTTCAACTTGGTCCCTCAACTTCTTTCTATTTTGTAAATTTTGATTTTTCTTATTTTTTTGAAAACGAGCAATATCAACGTCGACTTAAATGCGGAAAATCAATGATTTAAAAATAACGCGTGAAACGTCGAACGCGTTTGAAAATATTTTAACAATTTAAATTCCTTTTTTAGACGACGTTGAAAATGCTAAAATGATGAAAATATATTAAAAAACATATTTTTGGATTTTCTTTGCTTTTCTCAATTTTTGGATTTTTTTGAAAATATATCAAAACATGGGTCAAAAATTGGGTAGCAACACCTCTCTTTAAGTGTTTTTATTTCTTGTATGCCATGCTTGAATGTGTATGCCATGCTTGAATTGGTTTTGCAGGTATCTCAAGTAGCTGAGGGTTCCAGCACTGGTTGCTATGTGCCAACCAGCACTGCTAGAAGGTGGACCCGAAGCAATGGGTGGGAAGAGGAAAAAGAGGAAGAGGATAGAGTCAGATGATTAGTTTGGCATTGGAATTTGAAAAACATGCTACTAATTCATTCTTCCAGGTAAAATGGTTGCAGCTATTTATTTTATATTTTTCTTTAACTCAACAAATACGAGATGCCTGGATGATCTTTGTCCTTGATGTTTGCATTGGGTTGGTTGGTTACCTATTTCATGATCAACTCGACATTGGTGGGAAGTAATTCCAGTTGTTTCATTAGCTACAACAATTTGTCTTATTTCATGTTTGCAACAGTTTGTTGTGTGAACTTCCAGAAATAAAGGGTAATGTTATGTGTATAGTAATTTATTGTGCGAACCTCCAAAAAAAGGGCTTTTGTTTGTCTGCCCATTTGTGTTTCTTTTAAAGTGTCCGAACTTCAAAAACGAAAGGCATAATGTTTACTCATTTGTGTGCTTATTGTTTAATGTGTGGATTCTTATTATCTTCATTTTGATGTTCTATTTCTATTACGGATTCTTTACGTGGTTAACTTGTTATTGTGCATATCGTACAATAATATGGTTTCTACATGAATATATATAAATACATGTGAATGAGTATATATATATAAAAAATCAATTTATAAATTTATTGACAGAATATTAAAAATTCCAATATATAAGTAAAAGGATAAATCCTCTAGCTTTGAAAAGAATTAGCGTTTGCCTTTGAGATTGTAAATTTTTTTTTAGCGTATATTCAATTTAATATTTTTAATAATACAAATGAAAATAAACAGCAAATTTAATTTATAAGTGTGACTATCTCAAAACATTGTTGAGATGGAAGAAAGATTAGTAGAATAAAAATAAAATTAATAGACTTTTAAAAAGCAAAGAGTTTTTAATGTTAAAAATATTTTTTTTATTTAATAGACCCAATTTTGTATTTTTTTTAAAAGATAACTCTATTTTAATTCTGATTCTTTCGCAACACAATTTTTCATTCACCATAACACACACACTTTTTTTTTTTTAATAATTAACATGTCATATTAATGAGGAGAGGTATTTGAATTGGGTGAGGCTGATGAAGGAACTAAGTAGCTGTCGCTGCTGTCATCTTTAACAGAGTTACGGCTGTACTAGTTACCTGAGCTCAAATATATATAGAAGGGGCCTACTAGATATGCTGAACTTGTGGTATCTTGACAAACTGACATTTATCTTCCCTGTGTCTCCAAGTCTTCTGAACCTGGAACAGATAACGATTAAATTTGCTGACAATTTAAAGCAAATATTTTACAGTGGAGAAGGAGATGTACTCACCAGAGATGGCATCATCAACTTCCCTCAGCTAACAAAATTGATTCTTTCAAATTGCAGCTTTTTTGGCCCAAAGAATTTTGCTGCCCAATTGCCTTCTTTGCAAGTGTTAACCATTAAAGGCCATGAAGAATTGGGTAATTTGTTGCCACAGCTACAAGTACGTCCTTTTTATTTCTCCTCTGATTTTCTCCTTTTGAATTTAAATTGTCATATTCAATACATTGTGATAATTTCTTATTTCTTCCTTCAGATTTCTAAAACTAAAGTAATGGATAAATGCTAGCAAATCCTTTAGCCATCCACTGAATTTAAAAGGAGTGAAATTGAGGCTTTTCCGCCAATTAATAAAAAATGGTTTTTTTATCCGATTTTCTAAACAATTAGAGTCAAAAAGTAAAAATTGAAACTTTCTTTTTAAATACAATATTTTCTCATTCAAAGAACTTCAAAAGCAACAAATTTGTAATTAAACAGACCCGATAAAAGAAATTCTACTTCAATTTTTTGTCAAGATATGTCTATCTTGATAGAACAAATGAAGGATGTATTTCTCCTCCTCCAATACTCCAATAGTATAGGTTCAAGCCTCATTCCCTATGTAGAGGGGGGGACTGTTAAACTTGATGATTAGAGTAGTGTTTAGTTATTATTTTAGAATATAAATTAAAGATAAAGATAGTGAAAATGGAGAAGACATGTTTTCATATAGTTTTTTTTTTTAAGAATATAAAAATTCATAAAAAAAATTATTCCAAAAACAGATTTATTTTATGTAACAATCTTCATTTTCTTCAACAAATATATTCTTGTCTCTTATGTATTTGTTTATTCCAACTTAAAATATTAATTAAATAGTCTAATTTTTTAATTTGATCTATGATTTAAAAAAAACATTTTATTATCACAACATAGAGTAAAAGTTTAAAAAAGAAACATTCACGGGCCTACACAGCACATGAGCTGATTAAATGACGACAATTCCATTAGCAAATTTGTGCTACAAATGACAAAATAAAAACAAACTCAGCAAACAAGATCAGTCCTAATTAATTTTGTCAATTGTTGGCCTATTCCAAACTATCAAGTATTGAACCTTTCCAAATTAATTGCTTTTTTTTTTTCAATTTGTTTTGGTCTAATTGCATTGATTGGTTGGTTGATTGAATGAATGGTGCAGTCCCCATTTTCATTTACTTTTGGCATTACACAAAAACATCCCTTTCAAGTTACAAAACGACGTGCAGCTCAGTCAATGCCTTCATTGCCTACCGCCTTCAAAAAATCAACTGCTTAGTTAGATTCGTCCTTGGCTTGCTTAGAGCGACAACCACATTAAATGACAGCCACCGAAATGTTTGACATGTGGCCTAGAATGTGAATTATGTGTTAACAATTAGCTAATTTTTTAATTCTCTTAATTTGATTAATTTAATTAGTTACGGTGGCTGAGAGGTAGTATCTAATAAATTTGTGCTACAAATAACTTAAAAAAAATAAACTCAGCAATCAAGATCAGTTCTAATTAATTTTTACACAAGTATATTGTCAACTGTTGGCCTATTCCAAACTGAGAAAATTAAGTTGGAAAATAAAGGGAATATTTTTAATCAAATAGAAAAAGTAATACCCATAAATTGAAAAATAACTTAACTCAAATTATAAAAGTAATACCCAATATAACTTAAATTTAGCTTATAGTACGTATGCTTCTTATTCTTACCCATAAAATTGGCAATTTCCTGTACGGCATAAGCTTCTTATTAATAAACACTAATGATCCAACAATTGAACCATGTATATATGTTATTAAATGAATTGAAGCTCCTTTTGAAATTTGGACATCAAAGAATTCGGACCTATACTTGCTAACTACAGTAGCATGTTAACTCTAGTCCTTAATGCTTTAAACTTTTTTTTTTCAACAATTTCTTTGACACAATAAATTGTACTTTCATTGAAATTAGGCTCTTTAAATTCAAAATTACACCATTATAGATATTCACATAAAATGGCCCACTCAATCACAGCTTTGTAAAAGCCTAACAAGTAGCTAGCAACTTAATGGCTTAATCGACAAAAGCTTTCAGTCGAGTAAATAAGTTCGGTGTTTCAGTTAAGTTAGAATTCAGTTACTTAATTTTAGAAAAAGAAAAAACAACGAGTTTTTTCTTTATATTTTACTCTATACTAAAAAAAAATCAATTTTTCACCATGAATTCGCATAATTAAAGACTGATTTTATCCTTTGATTGATAAAATAGCATGTCTTAGATCTGGGGATATAATGATCTTTTTCATAGAAAACATTGGTCATTGCTAAAAAGGAGACCAGGTGATATTTTTACATTTTCTTTGTATAATGTGATTATTTAATTACCTCTGGAAGACCAAAAAAAAAATAAATTACTTGGGTCTAGAGGCTTTTAGTCTTTGACTTGATTTTTCAACAAGTTACTTAAGTGTCCATGGAAATTTAAAATAATTGTCTTTGACTCTGAGGCTTTTTGTCATTTAGATGTGGTCATTTGATAGTTATTGGTGTCATTAAAGGCAAGAATATAATTTGGTAAATAAAAAATTAAATTAAAAAGAAAAATAGAATCGGGAGCAGTGTTTGCCACCTATGAACAACGTGTGTAGTAACATTCGATGGCCAAAACCATGATTCTAGGCGGCTTTCGAAGGATCTCGATGTCCCCACAAATCAACGGTGCATGTAGCACTATAACGGCGGGTGTGACATATGTGGCCTTTTGTTTTTTTTTTTTCTTTTCTCCTTTCTCATACTCAATTTTCATGTTGGAATTAAAAAATCAAATCAGTCTCTAAAGTTTGTTCTACTTATGATTTCATCCATGTTCTCTTTATTATAAAATCATGTGGTTTTTTTCAATTTCATTATTGTTCTCTTTGTTGCATTTTTTTATTTAGAATAGTCTATTAAATTACTTTAGATGGTTTTCACAACTGTTTTTTTTTTTTGCAATTTCTTTATTCTTTAGTTTTTTCCTATCCAATCTAATCTTTTCTTTTATTATTGTATTTTTCTTACCTTGCGAGATATTTTTTGAATAAGTTTTTTTTATTATTTCATTCTTCAACATTTAATTAGATGAGTCTTTAGGGTTTTAGTTAAGTCTGAATCTAGAATTTAATGGTTTGCAGGTTTAAGAGATTGACCCCAGTTTCTTTGTTTTTTTTTTTTTCATCCTCCAACATTTTTTATTTTTTAATTCACTTTATATGATATTTTTTTTTACTTCCTCTTGAAATTAAAAATATGAAAGGAAAAGAGAAGCAGGCAGTTGGGGAAATTTCATTAGGAAGGAAGGTATTTTATATATATAGTTAATGGAATGTTTCATAAATATACTACAAGGATTAAATAATTAATTTGAATAAATTACAGCGCTAAGTTATAATTAAATCTTCATTGACATATAGGATTTTATTATTTGTTTTTTTTAAGGAGAATATGTACATGCAACAATCTTTACTGTTCCTTCATTTAGGAATATAGAATTCAAATATGGTTTTAAGAGTATATATTTATAGGGTACAAATCTGTTTGTATAAGCAATATTTTCATAAATTTATCAATTCTGCAGCTGGAAAAAAGAAATAGACTCAATATTCCACATGAGAAAACCGATAAAATGAAAGAAAAAGAGAATTCTTTCTTTATCCAAAAAATGCATAACACAATTTTAGTTACAGCACTACAACTCAACTGTTATATTATCTTAATTAACAAAAAAATCCATCATATAATAAGCCAAAAAAAGTCCATTCATAAGCTGGAGTTCTGAAGGAGGGCCAGCAATCTCTCCGGCCTGTTTCAACGTTTCTTCCTTTTCTATTTCTGCTTGTTTATTTCTGGTCCCCCTCTATTCGTGACTCTCTTTTTTTCCCCCTTTCGTTTTTGTGATCCCCCCTCCTGCGCTCTCTCATCATCTCTGGCTTTATAGCCAGAGAATACCAACCATTTGAAACGGCTTCAAAGCCATTACTGCCAGAAACGGCTCCTGAGGAAGAAGGCGAAGAAGGCGATGAATAGCTTTCAAAAACGGTGCCGTTTGTGTGATGGGAATGACCATTTTCAATCCGGTCACTGAAGTTCTGAAATCATGTAATCAAGTCCCTGGGTAAATTGTAATTAGACCCCTTAATTTCGGGGAAATTTTCATGCTGGCCCTTGGATTTTAATGTTTTCAATCTGGACCCCAATTAAACTCCAAACTTTGATACTTTTTCAATTAAGTCCCTGATTTCATTAATTTAATTAAATCTAAAGTCTAATTAAGTCTAAAACTTATCAATTCTCTAATTAAACCCTTAATTGGATTAATTAAATTAATTCCAAGCTCAATTAAGTCTCAAAACTTATCAATTTTCCAATTAAACCCTTAATTGGATTAATTAAATTAATTCCAAGCTTAATTAAGTCTCAAAACTTATCAATTCTCCAATTAAACCTTTAATTGGATTAATTAAATCAATTCCAAGCTTAATTAGATTAATTTCAAAGTTTAATTAAACCCCAAAACTTCCAATCATATTGCCCTTTACCCAAATTTTAATTCATTCTTCATTTTTTCATTTTACTTGTTTTTTCATCATTATTATTTTCATCAATTTTTTTTATCATTTTCAATAAATAAATAATAATAAAAATAAAATAAAATGGTCAAAAATTGGGTTATGACATTATGAGTTAAAAATAAAATGAAAAAAGAACTTTTGGGTATAAAATACCCTTAACCTAATCCGGTCATTAAATTTTGAGCAAGCAAATGACACGTCATTTTCTAAGGCTCATTCTCCATGTCTATTTTTTTAATAAAAAATAAATAATATATCATCCACCCTTTAATACGAGAAATTAAGAGAGTTTACCTTCTTTTTCTACAGAAACTTCAACTCAGCTACAGTTCAAGGATTTCTATACAGGGGCATCAAGTTTTAAAAAGAAAGGCAAAGAAAAACTAGCCCGGCCACCATATCAAAAGATGAGCTTACTTTCTCTTTTTTCGCTGTCTCTCACTTGTCCCCGTTTTCTCTTTTAAAAACTCTAATTAATATTAAATTAACAAGAAAATACTAAATAAAAAGGGGTTTTTATTATAACCTCTCCTCACAAAATACTATTTATTGGATTAATATTTTTTTTATTAATGCTTTTTTATAAAAAAAAATATTTATTTTTTAATATTAAATTTGTTTTTTATTGAGTTATCTCACTCTCATTGCAAGGATCACAGGTTTAGTAGGTTTTTTTTTTCTTAAGTAACTTTTTCTTCTTAGTCTCATCATTTAATACTGAGTATATTGATAATTAGGCTTCATGATTATTTTATTTGCATTCTATTGGGTTATTTCAACCTCATAATACATGAATAGTTCTTAATAAGTTAACCCAAGTTAACTCAGCTTGTTTTTTGTGTCTTTTTTTAATTGAGTTTTTTTACAATTTTATCATTCAACATTGGATCGGTTGAGACTTAAGCTTCATAATTTATTTTAATTATACATTTTACAAGGATATCTTAGTTTCATTATCAAGGTTGTGGGTTTTGACATTTTAAATTGATTTTTTTTATATTTTTTTTTCTAAAAAATTATATCGGTTTCATGAATTGAGTCATGGGTCCTCAACATTGGATTTACATTTTATTAGTTTATCTTTGTTTTCGTGACTTGGGTAACGGGTTTGGCCGGTTAACCAAGCTGACTTTTTTTTTTTTTTTTTTTGGCTTTTTCCCCAATCTCATTATTTAATATTCTATTGATTTAAAATTAGACTCATAATTTGTTTTAGTTTGTTTTTTTAATAAAATTAGATGTTTTTTCCAATTTCAACCTCCTTTAATTTTTTTATATGTCAAATTCAATCACCTTTCTTTTGATTTCTATTTATTTTATTTGAAATAATTTTTAAAATTATTTTTTTATTTCATCCTCTGGTTTTTTTTTCCTATTAGGTTTAATCCTCATTCTTTTGATTGCTTTTAAAAAAAAAATTAAATGTTTTTTTTTTGTTTGCTTCATCCTTTAACATTAAGTGGGTGTTTGGTTTTGTGGTTGCGGGTGAGGTTCACCCGCAACCACACAAATTTTCCGTTTGGTAACAAAACAAAAACTGCTTTTTACTAGTAGGGCCCACTGAATTTTAAATTGAAACCGAGGTTTTGGAGAAGCAGCAAAATGCTGCTTCTCCTGAAGGAAAAACGCTGAACAGTGGAGCATGGCTCCACTGTTCCCTAAACTTTTAATCATAGTTGGTTTTTTTTTCTTCAAAAAACCAAGAAAAGTAAAACTGTACAGTGCGAGTGATTTTAATTCACTCGCACTGTTCAGGGTTTTAGTTTTTTTTTTTTTTTGGAAAAACAAAGAAAAGTTTTTTTTTTTCTGAAAAATCAGTGCAATTAAAAAAAATTAGTGATTTCACTCGCACTATTCATGTAAACGTGAACACTATTTTTTTTTAAAAAAACAATTAGTTTAAGGTGAATTAAATTTACTTATACTGTAATCTCAATTTTATTCCTCATATATATTTACTTAATTTTATTGCATGCTCAAAAATCATGAAAATTGTAGTTTTTGTCGAATAAATTTTGTACGTAATGAAATTGTAATTTTTTTTTTTATAAAAATTGAGTTTTAGTTGAAAAACTAGTAATTAATATTATATTTAACACTACATGAATTAGAAGGATATAGCATGATGACGTACCATTTTATGAAATTTGATCGCAATTCTAATTATGTTATTGTCGGGTCCGGCCCAGTTAAAAAAAATTCAATTTTTATTTTATTTTAGTTATGTTCTATTTAAAAAATTAAAAGAATATCGCTTGATGACGTAACAAAAGATTCAGTTTTGTTGTTGCGCGCTTAAGAAACCATGAAAAATATAGTCCTTGTTGGATAGATTTCACATGTGATGACATTGCACATAGTGTAATGGAATAATAAAAATATTTGATATCAATATTATTTATTTCATGATGTAATAATAGTTTAAATTTACAATATTTAAATTAAAAATCATTAATATAAATATATATATATATATTTTTAATTATTTTATAACCTCAATTTGAAAAGCATTTTTATTAACCAAACACATTAAACTACTTTTTCTTCAACCTCAATTTTAACCACAGTTTTAACCAAACACCTATTTTTTCAAACCAATCTCAACTAAAAGTACTTTTTATAAAACAACTTTTTAAAACCACAACCACAAAAGCTACCGCAATACCAAACACACTCTAAATTGGTTGGGAATAGAGCTTTTTGATTGAGCCAAGGTCTAGAATTTCACGAGTTACGAGTTTGAAAGATTAACATAGGTTTCGGATATTTGCTCAAGTTTGCTTGGTTTTCTCCCCCGTTTTAAGCTTTTAGTTTTTTAGTTTCATCCTTCAACATTTATTTAATTTAATATTGGGCTCTAGTGTTTTTATTTTCTTTCTATTGGATTTCTCATTGATTTTAAAAATGATATAGGTTATATTACTCTTCAACATTAGGTTGTTTGATAATTAAGTTTCATAGTTTTATTCAATTTGCTTTTAATGAGGTTGCCCAATATCACAACCAGGTCACGAATTTTGTATGCTGGCCCAATGGAATCGAGTCGGGTTTTTTTTCAAAACTTTTTTGAGATTATATATTGTCTTCAAATTTGTCCTTCAATATTTTGTTTATTAGAAATTGAGCTTCGAATGTTTTCAAGTTTTTATTTAAATTTTTCTTCATTATCAAATAAGATCCTTCAACATTTGATTTTTTTATTTCATATTTCAATATTTGATTGATACTTCAATCTTATACCTATAATCATGGGGTAATAGATTAACCTGGTTTAACTCAGGTTGTTTTTTTTTTTTGCTTCGCCCTTTGATATTAGGTTATTTGATAATTGAGTTTCATGATTTTATTTAAATTTTTTTCAACGGGGTTACCCCGATGTCATGACCAAGTCGCATATTTTGCATGCTAACATGGATGGGCTCAATTTTATTTTTTTACCTTTTTTCAATGTCATTTTTTCTTTAATTTTTTTATAGTCGTGGTATTTGTCATTTGTGTTTTTCAATTAGCCGATCTTATTAAACATAATTGAGTCAATGACCTGAGTCTTTTTTTTTTTTTTTATGAACACTTGCATTGCCTTAGCATCCTTTCTTTATGTTGAAAAAAATTGGGTCTACCTACGGTATAGCGCGAGCCACCTATCTAGTGTTACACTACTTTTTATGGAGTTTTGAAGAAAAAACAACTAGTGGGTCAAGTATTTCTAACCAAGACATAACATAAACAAAATAAATTAATAACCTGTGAGGTGATTTTATGATAGCACCATTCACTATGAAGCCTCTCACATTTCATTATGAACTGGAGTAGTGATTTTTTTTTCTTTTAATTTTTTCTTCTTAATTTTATCATTTTGTGGTCAAATTGATGGCCAATTGCTTTGGGTTTGTTATGAAAGGGTAAGATTAAAAAGATTGGAGACCAAAGAGAAAAGGGCAGAAAAAATAGGTGGCAGATTCAAAATTAGCGAGAGAAGTTCACTTTGTTTGAATTATAATTTTTTGGTCCTTTTAGTTTTTGGAAATTTATTTTTTTATTGAAAATTTTAATTTTTTTATTTTCAATCATTGGTTTGAGAGATGAGAGAGAAGGTTGTTGGATTCTAGTTGAAGAAAGAGAAAGTCATTAGTTGACATCGACCCTAGCCATGTAAAAGGTCGATTTTGGTGTTAGTAAGATTCATTCGACAATGAGAGTTTTACTTAGGTGTTCTTTGTCTTCCTCAAAAGCAAAAAAGGTTAATTCAAATTGCTCTGGGTTTTTTGATTAATTATTGGGTTATTTGAGGCCATAAATGAATTTATCAAAGTCTATAGGATGTTTTGTAGGTGTTATGGGTTAAAAATAAAATGAAAAAAGAATTTTTGGTTATAAAATTCCCATGACCTAATCCTATCATTAAATCTTGAACAAAACTGGGCATATTTAAAAAAAAAACAATTGTTGAAAAAGTATCAAAAATTCAAAAAATAAATATAAATCAAAATTATGATTTGGGATGAAATCAAACATATAATAAAATTTTAAAAGCAAGAAGTGGTCTAAAATATGTATAATCAGGCCAATTATAATTTTGAGGACCAATTAGGAATTTAATTGAAAATAAAATTAAAGAAAAAGGTTGAATTTAGCCAAATTTGCTTCAGAGAGAGGTTGGAGAGAGAAATCATGTTTGAGAGAAAGAAACGAGGATTGTAAGAAAATTATGTAGACTTACATTTATTATATACTAAGGGAAAAAAATATCTTTTAATCTAATTTGCTTTTTCCTGTTAAACACGGAGGCAAATCATAATTTTCCGAACCTTAGATTGAAAAAAAAGAGAGACCAAAATCATATGAGAATTTTTTTTAATTATACCTAAAATTTATTAAGGAAAGAAAACAAATTCAACAATAGAGTACAAAGTATAAAATAAGAAGAAATCCAATAATCAATCTTAAATTTGTTAGAAAATGTTATGTTTAGTTCACATTTTTTTTAATTCTACAGTTCCTTTAGTTTTTGCAATTTTAATTTTAGTTTAAAATTTTATTTTCTTAACATTTTTAATCCTTGAATTTAAAAAATAAAAAAAAAAGTCGTTTGAAAATAATAAAAGAGCGATGAAGTTGGTGAATGAGTGCTTTTCAGAGACAAAACTCATTTCTTGGTATCAACAAGTTTTATCATATGAGAGAAGCTTGATAGTGGTAGTTTCTTTCTATAAACATGCCTGAAAAATATATTGAGTTCCATTTAGATTTTCTTATTTGGTTTATTTTTACTTTTTGAATTATTTTGGGATTTTGTTTTTGGTACATAGAGGTTTTTATGGTGTTTTTAGATGCAAATGGGTTGAAAAATAGATTCTTAGGCTTGACTTTTTGACTTTTTTTTTTATCCATTTCCATTAAATGTTTCTATTAAATTAGCTCTGTTTTTTAAAAAAGTTTTTTAAATAGTGATTGATTTTTTATATGTTTTTAATTGCATGATATTTCAAAGAAATTAGTTTGATTTGTCCTTAACAAGATTAAAATAAAAAGAACAATCAATATAAAATATTTGCATGTGTATCTATATTTTATTTCTACTATGAAGATTAACTTCATGTTTTAATATTAAATTAGTGATAGCAACTCCTTTTGATTTATTAGTTCATATATATTTTAATTTTTTTTATAAAATATAAATAGATCTTTTCATATCTCAATTAAAAAAATATAAAGTAATGACTTCATAATTTATTTTGATGTGTTTTTCATAAAGTTATTATGATCTCAAACAAACATCCCTGTAATGGGTTGAGGCTTGTTTTTTAGCATTAATTTTTTAATTATATAATTAAATAAAAATAGTTTTTTTAAAAATATATTATTAAACCTAGTGAAGTTCATGATTCTTATAGCGAGTTTGACATGTTAATCCATATTGACATAAGTTGATCCAATATGTCGTTATCTTAATATTTTAAAATGAAAGTTTCATATCGAATTTTTTTTTTTAGTCAAATCATATTTTCACTGGACTTCTAAATTGCTTTTAGACAAACCAAGTCTATTGGGTTATATTGAGACAACTCCTAGACAATTTGATTTGAAGTTCAAGCTAGATAAAAAATCAAGTTATGATATTTCAAGGTTAACCTGTTAGAGTGGGTTTAATAACATTATCAATGAGTTCCTCTAACTAATCATTATTTTTTTACATTAAATTATTTTTTATTCGACCAATAAAATAACAAGAGCCAATTATCTAATTATATTTCTATTAGTTGAAGGACAACACTTTTCTATGAAAAAAGTTAATAGAAAATTTATGTTGAAAGGCAAAACAAGAATTCTGTGTGTTTGGTTGCAAATAAACAAACTTTATTTGCAGGTCTTTGAGATCTCAAAAGTCCATAATTCACATTTATCATTGTTGAAAGAGACAATATTAAAATTATTGTTTTAGTGTTATCATCATTTATTTTTTTATCAATTTTATCATTAAACTTTCATAAATTTTTAATGAAGGACTTTCGTCTAATTATGGCTTTCCATCCATATTTTCATTCAAACTTTTTTTTTTGGTTATATAATATTAATTTGTAAAAACTTAATTTTTTTAGGTAATTGTAATAGAAATCCTTAATTGAAAATCCAAAATAGTTTAGTAATAAAATTAATTTTAAAAATAAATTGGATGCAAATGATAACACTCATGTAGTTTAATATTTAAAAACAATTATCATCTTAAAATTTTATTAAAATTAAATGATATTTTTACTTGTATTTTAATCTATTTTTTATTATTAAAATCACATGCAAAGTTTGTAAAACAATATTATTGTCCTCGTGAAAATGACAGGGAATTGACCTCTTCTCACCATTTTCCCTTGCTTTCGTCAGGACCGCTGAAATAAGGTAAAGGTTTTTTAGCTCTATTTTCTATCTCGTACTAAGAGGAACAGGAGAATGGTTAGATTGAGTATCTGTTAGAATTGTACTCTCGAAAAATTAATGTTGCATTTGTTTCTTGAAAACTAGTTTATGAGATTTATTTTTCAAGTTTTTTTTATTTATTTGTTAATTAGAAAAATTAATTAATGAAAAATACTTTCCGGTTAATAGAAAATATTTTTTGGTTAATAAAAACACTTTCCAGTCTAAGAAAATTTGGCTTGGTAATATTCAGAAAGTGTTTTCTTTTTATTTTGGGTGGAAATAATTTTTTAAAGTTGTGAAAAATTTAAAATGTCATATTATTTACTGATTATATCAAATTTGTCCTCAAACTTTTAATTGCTATATATATATATTGTATTATTTATTTTTAATTTCATCCTATAGAATTTAATTTTTATATTAATTTTGGTCCTTATTTTTATAATTATTGTTTGTTTTCCCTTATATTTTTTTAATTTGAAATTTTTTATCTATCAAATTTGGTCTCTCATTCTTTTGATTGTTACTTATTTTATTTGAAATAATTTATGAAATGTTAAGTATTTACTTATTATTTTTGATTTCTTCATCTTTTAATTTTTTTATTTTTTAGATTTGATCTCTATTATTTTGATTATTATTTGTTTTATTTGAGATAATTTATGAAATTATATATATATATATATATATTTTTAATTTCATTCTCATTCAACTTTTTTATTTGTAAGATTTATTCCTCATTATTTTAATAAATTTGAAAAAAATGAAACATTAATTATTTATTTTTTAGCTCATTTTCCATGACATACCAAATACTGAAAAGTATTTTTCAACTTATTTTTCATTACACTACCAAACATCGAAAAATAAATTTATTTTCCTACAATTCATTTTTAAAAAAAAAAATTATTTTTCAGTAAATAAACTGTTTCAAGTGACAATTTCCTTTCCTCCTCGAAAATTTCACTTCGATTTGTACTTTATGTTTGTTTCTTCTGCCGTTTTCACTTGAAACCGAGTACAGATTCCCTTTGACGATACCCTGGCAATTTTCTTTTTTCATTAAAAAAAAATACTATATCTTATTGTAAGCGCATCCTCTCTTTTCCTGCTCCTCGAGAAACCAAAATAAATAGCAAAACGTTGTTGACAATATTTCAAGCAGTTAAAGATCGTGTATTTTTATATTTTAAAAGTTTTATTTTTTATGTTTTTAAATTTTTTAATGTATGATATATAAAAAAATAACAAGTATTTAAAATAATGATTATTATAATACCAAACGAGCTCTTAGATAAAGTTTTTAATTACTATCCCGAAACCGAAAAGACAAAGATAATGATGTGGGACAGAGAAGATAAGACAAAAAATGAGATTAAGACACAATTATATTTGATAGTGATGAACAAGATAAAGTGATTGTCTTGTATCATATTTGGTTGCTATGGACAAAGAAATATAAAATATAAAAAATTCTATTTTACTCTTAATATATATTGTTACCACTTACATTACATATTTAAAAATAATAACATGAAATTTTATATTTTACTTCAGTTTTATATCGAGTGAAATTGAAATAATAATATTAATATATTATAGTTATAAAACTAGAACTGATTTGACGGGTTGATTTGGAGTTTGAATTGGTTCGAGTTTAAAAAAAATCAAGGAAGGATTGACTCGATCTAGCCCAATCGAAAACCCAAGTTAACTCGGGATAATAAGAGTATAAAAAACCAATTAATTTTTAGTAAAAAAATTAAACATTTTGAGTTAGCCGAGTTGCCTACCCATGACATAAATCTTGCACTAGGTTGACATAAACCATGTATGATTTTATGGCAGAATAAGGTGTATGGAAATAGACTCTTCCTAGTTAATTTTTATATTTCAATCAAATCTATTTTAGGGTTTGAACATGAACCATCTGAAGAGGTTTTTTTTTCTTGTCTATTATTGCTTTAATAAAGATAACAAAAAAGAAAAGAAAAGAAAAGGATAAAAGTAAAACCAGAGAAAGATTAAGAATGCCAAAAGAGTGTGGGATTGATATTGTAATATAAGATGTTTTTTAAAATTATTTTTTTGTTTAAAAATAATTTTTTAAAATTTTTATATCAACATATTAAAATCATAAAAAAAAACACTAATTTGATATATATTTTTTAAAATATATATTCGAACAAAACTCACCCAAACCCAATTAAAAAAAAAACAGAAAACAAAACGTTGCCAAGTGGAATTAACTGGGGAGAGTCTATTAAATCAAGAGCAAAACAACACCCTATTAAATCAAATTAAAAAAAAACAATTTGAAGCATCAAAGGGTGAAATTTTAAAAATGGAAGGACTGAAATAAAATAAAACCACAAAAGAGGGTGAAAAAGAGAAACAGCAGTTGGATGCCACCAATAGCCTTTGGTCTTATTACATTAGTGTGTGATGCAGAGATAGTCATTGCAGATTTTAGGTGCCTAAGTTTGATCCTTTGTTGAGGTTCATGCAAGTCTTTTTTTCTCCTTATTCGTATAGCTTTAGATTAATTTTATGTGTTATTGGAAGCGATGAGGAGCTAGTATCTTTCGTGCAGGTGTCAAAGTGATCATCATCAGCCTTCCATTCCTTTCTCTCTTTAGGGTCTATTGGATATCTCTTTTAAGTGTCAAAATATCAAAGTGATGTCACATATAGAATCAAAGTAGTATAAGGTGGAACAAAAAATTAGGGCAATAGTAGAATTAAATTTTTTAAAAAATATAAATTTTAAGAGATTTATATGAAGATTTTTTATCTGTCTAAGAAACCTCACATAGAAAACATCTTCAGCACTTGGTTTAAAAGGTTCGAAAAAATTTATTTTTTTCCTCCGTTTTTGTTAATTTTCCAGCAAACATGAGCTACACTCCTATACTTGGTTTAAAAGGGGTACACACAATCTTCAGCATGTGAGGTTTAAAAATGAGTAAGAATAGTTTTTATTTTTTTTTGTCTTTGTTGAATTTAGTTTTTATGAAGGAATTTTATTTTTAAATTGAAGTAAATTGATTAATTTTATTTTCAACATTTAATTTTTTAGGTGTTGAGATCTTGCGTTGAGCCCGGGTCAAGAATTTAATGGATTGCGAGTTTGAGAGTTTAACCCAAGTTTATAGGGTTCACTCAGGCTTCTTTGGTGTTTTGTTTCTTTTTTTAAGCTCTTTTCTTTTTTTATATTTCAGCCTTTAACATTCTTTTTTACTCCCTTTCTATAAGATTTATTTTTAAAAAAAAAAAAAATAACAAGGATTCCCTAAAAGGTTTTTTTTTTTTATTTTTTTTTTGCTTCTTTAAAAGGAATGTTTTTTAATTAAATTAATTTTTTTGATTTCATCCTCTTTCATTTTATTTGAGGCAATACATGAGAGAATTTTGTTTTTTTAATTAAGTTTTTTGAAAATTGGTATTCTTTTTTATTTCTATGTTTTTTTTTTCTATAAAGTTATCTTGATATTATGTCTCAAGTAATGGATTCAACAGATTTACCAAGTTTGCCTCAGGTTATTATTTCATTTTTTTTTTATCTCAAGTTAATGATCAAAATCTTAAATTTTTTTTAAAATTGCATCGTCAATAGTGTTTTTACTTTTTTTTTTTTTTCTAAATCTACATTTCTTTCTCTAATTTCATACTTCAACATTTAGTTTATTGAAGACTGAGTTTAATAATTTATTTTGGTTTATTTTATATATGGTTAGCTCAGTCTTTTTACAATAAGTAATATACTAAAAGGCGTGGGGAAACTACTGTAGCTTTCCCACGCCTTTTACTTATTTAAGCTTTTTTTTTTTTTTCAGTTTCTTTTTTTTTCTTTCTTCTTTTGGGATTTTTTTTTGTTTTTGGTTTTTTTTTTCTGTATCAGTTTTTCCTTTTGCTTTTGTTTTTGTTTTTTCTTAATGTTTTTTCACTTTAGCAGTTTTTTTTTTTAACGTATGGGTTTTCACTGTAGCAACTTTGTTTTTTTTTTTTTCCCTCGCTTTTGTTTCTTCTATTTTTTACATATAATGTATCACTGTGCACACAGCGAAACACTTGATTTTGTTTTCTTTTTTTTTTGTTTTGCCAATTGGTTTTTTTTTTTTTGCTTTTTTCTTTGTGTTATTTTTCTTTTAATGATTTTTTTTAATTTAGTTTGTTAATGTGAAAAAAAAAAATTAATTTAGTTATCATACTTTCATTACACGGATCTCGGTTTTTTATATATATTAAGCTGGTTGAGAACTTAGCTTTATAGCTTTTTTAAAAAAGAAAAAAAAACATTATGGATTACTACAGTGTTTCCCTTGCATGATTTTTGTTTGGCTGCAGTGTTTCCCCCACATGTTTATTTTTTAAATTATCTTTGTTAAATTTATTTTTTTAATATTGAGTTGGTTGAGAATTTAGCTTTAGCTTTCCCCACGTTTTTTCATTATAATAATTATTATATTGTATTATATTATATGACTGTTTTTTTCTTTTGTTTTTTCTTTTTAATTTTTTTTAATGAATTTTTTTTGTTTGATTTAGTTTGTTAATGTGAAAATTTTTTTTATTTAGTTTTCATATTTTCATGATACGAATCTCGGGTTTGATGGGTTAACCTGATTTGACGAGTTATTTTTTTCATTTAGTTTAGTTTGTTAAAGTTAATTTTCTTTCTATTTAATTATCAGACTTTCATGACACATATCCTGGGTTTGACGGGTTAACCTGATTTGATGGCTTGACACATATCTTTCTATTTATTTTTTTTCTTTGTTTTTTTTAATTAATCTATTTAATTATCACACTTTTATGACACGACCTTATAGCCCGACCCACATCCAATATTATTGGGTCCGGTGTTACAGTCATGCTCACTTAAACTTGGGTCATGCAAGTTTAATTTTATTATTAATATTATAAATATTACTCTTAGGTCAGGTGTTGCAGTCAAACCCAAGATTTTTGGGTATAACTTTGCAGAAAAACCCAAGATTTTTAAAATTTTATTTTTTTTAATATTTTTTATACAAAAAAAATGACTCGCGACATCGCGCGGGTATCAAAGCTAGTTATAAACTAAAAGAGGTGGTAAATTTACTATTTACCGCCTCATAAAACACTATTCATTTCAATAATTTTTTTTTATTTTGTTTTTTGTTTTCTAAATCTATATTTTTTCCCCTAATTTCATATTTCAACATTTAGTTTATTGGAGTCAGATTAATAATTTATCATAGTTTGCTTATATATGGTTAGCTAAGCCTAATAACTCGTATTATGGGTTTGACGAGTTAGATCAATTTTTTTTTGTCTTTTTATAATTGGTATTTTTTAATTTTATCATTCAAAATTGGGTTGATTATGAATTATGCTTCATGATTTATTTTAGTTTGCTTTTTATGAGGTTATTCTGATTTTATAACTTATGTCGCGTGTGTTGCGAGTTAAGTCGTGTAGACTCAGGTCTTTTATTGTATAATATTTTTATATTAATTTTTTTTTTCAATTTTAACCTTTAACAATAAAGTTTATTGAAAATTGAGATTTATAATTTGTTTTGATTTACGTTCTATAAGATTATCACAATTTCATAATCTTGATTGCGGGTTTTGGAAGTTAATCTTGGTTGAGACTCACACTATTTTTTTGTTTACTTTCTATGAAAAATCAAAATAGTTTAGTAATCAAAGGGTGCAAAATTGTTAACATCCATGTAGTTTAATGGTATATTTTAAAAAAAAAAGTAATTATTTTGAAAGTTTTATTAAAAGTTAATTCATGTTTTTACCAATCATTAAAATTGTATTTTGATTCATAAAATCAATGAATTTAATTTAAGCTAACTTTTACGTGATTTAATTAAAAACTTGAATTAGATAAAAAAAACTTAATTACAAAATTAACTTATTAAACCAATAATATAATTTACCCTATTGACGGCTACTCATATCAAAGGATTTGCGAACTAACTTCATGATTTTTTTTAAAGTTCGAAATTCAGTGATCAAGTTAAAATTAACATTTTTTTAAAAAATGCTTCTTTAATAAAATTAATTAATATAAATTGATGCAATAATTCAATAACCCATGAATTCAAAGTGTCTTTATGAGTTTGATAGTGTTTGATTTTCAAAATATTTTTTGTTTGAAAATACATCAAAATAATATATATTTTTTTAAATAAGTTTTTACATCAAAATAATAAAAAACATATTAAAAAAATATTAATTTAAAATAAATAAATAAAATTTAATTTTTTAAAAAAATACTTGTAAAATATCTAAGTAATCATTCAAATTATTTTATTTTCTTAAAAGAAAAAAAAAGTCGGGTGCGAGAGAACCTTTGTTATTAATATCACATGCAAACTTCTTAAAACATTATTGTAATCATTATTGACCATTATATTATTGTCTTCGTGAAAATGACATCTTCTGACCATTATTAGAAGAACAGGAGAGTGTTTTTTTTTTTTTTTTGTAACTCGGGGTATTCGGGCCAGCTTGCGCACACCACAACTAATCCCCGGGCTCATTGAACATCCTGCAAGCCCAGTGAGCATGTAAGGCACCACGGGGGTAACAGGCGTATACAAGTGGAGCTTGAACCCTGGTGTGGAGGAAGGGAACAAGTCCCTTCAACCATGTATATAAAAAACCATGTATATATATATATATATATATAAAAAAAAAAAAACCCTCGTGCAGGTCTTTGATTTCACACACGAGAGTTACTGAACAACAACCTTGTTGGTTACTATATCTATTGGTTGTAAGGAGGAGATAAGGTTGAACAAGTGGCGACAATCTATTGGCTTTTCGGACTACCTTATCTCCATGTCACAGGTCCTTTCTCTTAATTTTTTTCTAAATTTGAAACTGTAATTTGTAATTGTAATTCCCAGCATAGCGCATATGCGAGGGTAATCACAACAACTCATGAGAAAAACAACACCCTATTAAATCAAATTAAAAAAAAAACAATTTGAAGCATCGAAGGGAGAAATAGAAAAAAATGGAAGGACTGAAATGAAATTTGTTGGATGCTATCAATAGCCTTGTTCTTTTAGCTTTCTGTATAATGTAATGGGCAGGTCTTATTACTTGAGTGTGTGATGCAAGAGATAGTCATTGCAGATTTTAGTTGCCTAAGTTTGATCCTTTGTGGAGTTCCTTGCAAGTCTCTTTTTTTTTCTCCTTATTCATAATTTTCAAAAAAAAAAAAAAAAAAAACATTGACCGATCATAGCTTTAGATTAATTATTTGTGTTATTGGAAGCGATGAGGAGCTAGTATCATTCGTGCAGGTGTCAAAGTGATCATCATCAGCCTTCCATTCCTTTCTCTGTTTGCTAGGTGAGCACTTGTGCATATTATTCTTAATTTTATTTGTTTGTCATTATCTTTATATTATGCTTTTTATCTTAATTATTTCATAAAATTGCATTTTTATGGGAATTGCTGCTTTAAACTCGTAAGTGTAAACTATTTTGTTTCAATGTATTCGTTAGATCGGTGGTATGCTATCTTTCACTAATGAAATTCTGTTTGTTGGTTTTGAGAAGGAAAAAAAAAGTATTTCTATCTTTGTTTTATGGAAAAAGCACATAGATCTATGAACTATATATATATATATAAAAAAACATTGACCGATCATAGCTTTAGATTAATTAAATGTGTTATTGGAAGCGATGAGGAGCTAGTATCATTCGTGCAGGTGTCAAAGTGATCATCATCAACCTTCCATACAGAGACTGGTGGAAAATGGCTATCGAAAGTGTTGGTGGATCCGTTGTATCCAAGATAGCAGAGCTCTTGGTGGAACCAGCAATAAGGCAGTTCCGTTACATGTTCTACTTCAACAATTTTGTTCAAGAATTCAATGAACAAAAGAAGAAACTGACTTTGACACTAGATCGTCTACAAAATGATGTCAAAGTTGCTGAAAGGAATGCTGAAGAAATTTACAAAGATGTCAGTAAATGGCTGGAAGATGCAAACAACGAAATTGAAGGTGTGAATCCTTTGGAAAATGAAATAGGAAAAAATGGCAGTTGCTTTACTTGGTGTCCAAATTGGATGCGACAATTCAAGTTAAGCAAGGCACTGGCAAAGAAGACAGCGACTTTGAGAAAACTTGAAGAAAATAGCAGAAAGTTTCCAAAAGTGTCCCACAAAGCACCTCTTCAAGAGATAAAATTTCTTCCATCAAAGGGATTCATGCTCTCAAAATCGTCAGAAGAAGCTTTCGAACAGATTATGAAAGCTCTCAAAGATGACAAGGTCAATATGATCAGACTGTACGGCATGGGAGGGGTGGGTAAAACCACCCTGGTGAAAGAAGTAGCCAGGAGGGCCAAAGAGTTGCAGTTGTTTGATGAAGTTTTGATGGCTACGGTGTCCCAGAATCCAAATGTCACAGACATCCAGGATCAAATGGCAGATAGTTTAGATCTGAAATTTGTCAAGGAGAGAAATTTGTTTTTTTCTTTTCCCCACTCTCTTACTCGATTTTCGCATTAAAAATCAAATTAGTCTATAAAGTTTATTGTACTTATGATTTCATCCCTATTCTCTTTATTATAATTTTTTAAATTTAGAATACTTTATGAAATTATGTGGTTTTTGCAATTTCATCCTTATTCTCTTTGTTGCTTTTTTTTATTATTTATTTAGAATAGTCTACTAAATTAAGAATTGTTTTCAATTTCAGATGGTTTTTACAATTTTTTTTTAATTTCATCATTTTTTAGTTTTTTTTCTGTTAAATCTAATCCTTTTTTTTATTATTGTATTTTTTTGACCTTGCAAGATTTTTTTAGATTGATTTTTTTATTATGTCATCCTCCAACATTTAATTAGCTGGGTCTTTAGCTTCTTAGTTGAGTCCGGGTCTAAAATTTAACGGTTTATTGGTTTAAGCGATTGACCCTAGTTTCTTTTTTTTTTTTTTCCTTTTTTTTCCATCCTCCAGCATTTTGTTATTTTTTAATTCACTTTATATGGTATTTTGTTTAGTCTTTTTTAAAATAATGCAGGTTGGCTTGGTTTTTTTTTTTTTTTTGTCTTTGTTGAATTTAGTTTTTATGAAGGAATTTTATTTTTCAATTGAATTAAATTGATTAATTTCATCTTCCAACATTTAATTGTTTAGGTGTTGAGCTCGTGTTTTGAGGTTGGGTCAAGAATTTAATGGATTGCGGGTTTAAGAGTTTAACTCGATTTTATAGGGTTCACTCGGGTTTCTTTGGTGTTTTGTTTCTTTTTTTTAATCTCTTTTCTTTTTTTCATATTTCAACTTATAACATTCTTTTTTTATTCTCTTTCTACAAGATTTATCTTTTTGTTTAAAATAGCAAGGTTGCCTTAAAGTTTTTTTCTTTCTATCTTTGTTAAATTTTGCTTCTTTAAAAGGATTTTTTTAATTAAATTAATTTTTTTAATTTCATCCTCTTGCATTTAATTTGAGGCAATACATGAGAGAATTTTGTTTTTTTAATTAATTTTTTTGAAAATTGGTATTTTGTTTCTACTTTTTTTTTTCTATAGAGTTATCATGATATTATGTCTCAAGTCATCGATTCAATAGATTTACCAAGTTTGACTTAGGTTTACATGTAAAAGTTATCTTACAATACTTTTAACGAAATATATTTTTTTTAAAAAAAAACAGCAACTAAAAGTATTTTTGTTAAACCTATTTTTTCAAATCGCAACCATAAAAGCTATCATTATTGTATGTTTGGTTAAGTGGTGTAAAATGCTTTTACAAAAATATTTTTCAATTAAAAATGTATTAAAATATTTTTTTTCAATTAAAAAAAAACACTTCAAAATCATTAAAAAATACTTAAAAATTAAATTAACAATATTAATTTAATATTTTTTAAAATTAAATACATTTTCAAAAGTAATTAATTTAAATAAAAAAACTTAAATTAACAATGTTTTCCTTTATATTATACTATATACTAAAAAATATCAACCTTTCACATGGATTCACATAGTGAAAGGCTAAATGCTGATTTTACCTTTTAGTGGGCAAAGTAGCATGCCTTGAATTTAGAGATATAATGGTCTTTTTCATGGGACACATTGATCATTATTTGAAAGGGTAGGGCTAAACGATCTTTTTGTATTTTCTTTGCACAATGTGATTATTTAATTACCCTTGGAGAGCAAATAAAATCGCTTGGGTCTAGGGACTTTTTAGTCTTTGACTTGATTTTTCAACAAGTATATTACTTCATTGTCATTGGAAATTTAAAACAATTATACAACTCTGAGGCTCTTTTATCATTTAGATGTGGTTATTTAGAAGTTATTGGGTGTCATGGGAGACAATAAGATAATTTGGTAAATAAGAAAATTAAATTAAAAAAATATAGAATCAAGTGAACAATGTTTGCCACCTTCGAACGGTGTGTGCGACGTCATCTGATACCCAAAATGGTGATTCCAGGGAGGCTTTTGAAGGATCTCAATGTCCCCCTACGAATCAACGACACGTGTAGCACTATAGCAATTGGTGTGATGCGTGTGGCCTTTTGTTTGTTTTTATTTTCCCTTCTCTCCTACTCAATTTTCATGTTGGGGTTAAAAAATCAAATCAGTCCCTAAAGTTTATTGTACTTATGATTTCATCCTTATTCTCTTTATTATAATTTTTTAAATTTAGAATACTTTATGAAATTATGTGGTTTTTAATTTCATCATTGTTCTCTTTGTTGCCTTTTTTTATTTATTTAGAATAGTCTACTAAATTAAGAATTGTTTTCAATTTTAGATGGTTTTCACAATTTTGTTTAGACCTTGCAAGATTTTTTTAGATTGATTTTTTTATTATGTCATCCTCCAACATTTAATTATCCAGGTTTTTAGCTTCTTAGTTGAGATCGGGTCTAAACTTTAATGGTTTGTTGGTTTAAGAGATTGACCCTGGTTTCTTTGTTTTTTTTTTCCATCCTCCAACATTTTGTTATTTTTTAATTCATTTTATATGGTATTTTTTAGTCTTTTTGAAAATAACATAGGTTGCTTTGGTTTTTTTTTTTTATTTTGTCTTTGTTGAATTTAGTTTTTATGAAGGAATTTTATTTTTAAATTGAATTAAATTGATTGATTTCATCTTCCAACATTTATTTTTTTAAGTGTTGAGCTCTTGCGTTGAGCCCGAGTCAAGAATTTAATGGATTGCGAGTCTGAGAGTTTAACCCGAGTTTATAGGATTCACTCGGGCTTTTTTGGTGTTTTGTTTCTTTTTAAAGCTCTTTTTTTTCATATTTCAACCTCTAACATTCTTTTTTACTCTTTTTCTATATGATTTATCTTTCTTTTTAAAATAACAAGGGTTGCCTCAAAGTTTTTTATTTTCGATCTTCGTTAAATTTTGCTTCTTTAAAAGGAATTTTTTTTAATTTAATTTAATTTTTTTTTATTTCATCCTCTTGCATTTAATTTGAGGCAATACATGAGAGAATTTTGCTTTTTTAATTAAGGTTTTTGAAAATTAGTATTTGTTTTTCTACTTTTTTTTTTCTATAGAGTTATTTTGATATTATGTCTCAAGTCATGGATTCAATATATTTACAAAGTTTGACTCAGGTTTTTTATTTTTTTCATTTCTTTTTATTTTTTTTTATCTTGAGTCAATGATCAAAATCTTAAATTTTTTAAAAAAATTGCATCGTCAATAGTGTTTTTTTTTCCTTCTAAATCTATATTTCTTTCTCTACTTTCATACTTCAATATTTTTCTGTACATTGATTGGTTGGTTGGTTGAATGGTACAGTCCTCATTTTCATTTACTGTTGGAAATACACAAAAAAAATCCCTTTCAAGTTTTAAGTTACAAAACGACGTGCAGCTCAATCAATGCCTTCATTGCCTACCGCCTTCAAAAAATCAACTCCTTAGTTAGTTTCGTCCTTGTCTCGCGTAGAACGACATCCACTTTAAATGACAGCCACAGGAGATGTTTGACTTCAAGTTTTAATTCAAGAATTAATATGTGAACAAATTACAAGAATTAATATGTAATAAGTTAAGTAGATGGTGCTAATATATCAAGATGACTAGTAAATAAATATCTATAAAAGGTTTTGTTTGATAAGTAAAAGGATTTTTAAATGTTTAAATACAGAGAAAATATAATAATATTTTAGAGAAATAAATTTTAAAAATATATATATATAAAATAAAAACTCGGTGCAGGTCTTTGATTGCACACACGAGAGTTACTGATCAACAACCTTGATGGTTACTATCAATTGGTTGAAAGGATGAGATAAGGTCGAACGAGTGGCGACAATCTATTGGCTTCTCGGATTACCTTATCTCCATGTCACAGGTCCTTTCTCTTAATTGTTTTCTAATTTTGAAACTGTAATTTGTAATTGTAATTTCCCAGCATAGCGCATATGCGAGGGTAATCACAACAACTCAAGAGAAAAACAACACCCTATTAAATCAAATTAAAAAAAAAAACAATTTGAAGCATCGAAGGGTGAAATAGAAAAAAATAAAAGGACTGAAATGAAATAAATCCTTGGTGGATGCTATCAATAGCCTTTTTAGCTTTCTGTATAATGTAATGGGCAGGTCTTATTACTTGAGTGTGTGATGCAAGAGATAGTCATTGCAGATTTTAGTTGCCTAAGTTTGATCCTTTGTGGAGTTCCTTGCAAGTCTCTTTTTTTTTTCTCCTTACTCATAATTAAAAAAAAAAAAAAACATTTGCCGATCATAGCTTTAGATTAATTATATGTGTTATTGGAAGCGAAGAGGAGCTAGTATCATTCGTGCAGGTGTCAAAGTGATCTTCATCAGCCTTCCATTCCTTTCTCTCTTTGCTAGGTGAGTACTTGTACATATTATTCTTTTATTTATTTGTCATTATCTTTATATTATGCTTTTTATCTTAATTATGTCAAAAATTTGCATTTGTGGGAATTGCTGCTTTAAACTCATAAGTGTAAACAATTTTGTTTCAATGTATTCGTTAGATCGATGGTATGCTATCTTTCACTAATGAAATTCTTTTTATTGGTTTTGAGAAGAAGAAAAAAGTATTTCTATCTTTGTTTTATGGAAAAGCACATAGATCTATGAACTAGATATAAAAAAAGAAAGGATAGATATTCCCATTACTTAATAATCGAGGAAATGAGTGTTTAAAATTAAGATAATAAAATTGAAACCAAATCAGCTTCATTAGATAAAGCTGTTGTGTAAATAAGTGTGACTTTTACTCGTGACATAGACAGAGATAGTCATTACAGATCCTTTGTTGAGTTCGTTCCATTAATTATGTCATCAAATTGCATTTTTTTTATGGGAATTGCTACTCTAACTCGTTAAGTTAGAATCCATGTAAACTATTTTGTTTTAATACTTCTCCTCTTTTCAACATAAAGTCGTTCTTTTATAAATATATTCATTAGATTGATGATATGCTATCTTTTCTTTTTATTGGTTTTGAGAAAAAAAAAAGTATTTCTATCTTTTTTATGGAAAAGCACAGAGATCTAAGAACTATTGTGTAAATAATTGTTAGGGTAAGTGTGAATTTTAACACATGGCATGGATAGCTATTGATGAGGGGACAAAGGGATTACAATGATCTATGAACTATTGTGTAAATAATTGTTATGTTAGGACAAGGAATTAAATGTTTATCGTTCTACTTATACCTTGCCTTGTTGCTCTTGAAGCTGGCTTCCATACAGAGCTAAAGGCCTTCTCCTTTTGTTCCTCTCGCTATATTTTATTATTGAGCAGTCAGTACCAGTGCTTTCCGCATATATTTTCACAAATTAAGGTAATAAAATTACTATTCTCATTCTCTCAATGCCTATTTTACTTGTAATGACTCACTCTCACGTTCTGTATCCTTATTTCTTTGATTTTCAGACCGGTGGAAAATGGATATCATAAGTGCTGCTATATCCAAGATAGCAGATCTCTTGGTGGAACCAGTAGGAAGGCAGTTCCGTTACATGTTCTGTTTCAACAATTTTGTTCAAGAATTCAATGAACAAAAGAAGAACCTGGCTTTAACACTAGATCGTCTACAAAATGATGTCAGAGATGCTGAAAGGAATGCTGAAGAAATTTACAAAGATGTCAGTAAATGGCTGGAAGATGCAAACAGCGAAATTGAAGGTGTGAATTCTTTGCAAAATGAAAAAAAAATGGCAAATGCTTTACTTGGTGTCCAAATTGGCGACAATTCAAGTTAAGCAAGGCACTGGCAAAGAAGACGGAGACTTTGAGAAAACTTGAAGAAAATAGCAGAAAGTTTCCAAAAGTGTCCCACAAAGCACCTCTTCAAGACATAGAATTTCTTCCATCAAGGGATTCACACCCTCAGAATCGTCAAAAGAAGCTTTCGAACAGATTATGAAAGCTCTCAAAGATGACAAGTCAATATGATCGGACTGGTACGGCATGGGAGGGGTGGGTAAAACCACCCTGGTGAAAGAAGTGGGCAGGAGAGCCAAAGAGTTGCAGCTGTTTGATGAAGTTTTGATGGCTACGGTGTCCCAGAATCCAAATGTCACAGACATCCAGGATCAAATGGCAGATTTTAGGTCTGATTTGACGAAAAGAGTAAAAAGGGAGAGCAGTCGTTATGGCAGAGACTGCAGGGAAAGAAGATGCTTATAATCCTGGATGATGTTTGGAAAGATATTGACTTGAAAGAGATAGGGATCCCATTTGGTGATGCTCACAGGGGTTGTAAAATTCTTCTAACAACACGTCTTGAAAACATATGCTCTTCTATGGATTGCCAGGAAAAAGTGTTTTTAAGAGTCCTATCTGAAAATGAAGCATGGGCTTTATTCAAAATCAATGCAGGTTTACGTGATGAGGACTCTGACTTGAACAGAGTGGCAAAGGAGGTTGCGAGAGAATGCCAAGGCTTGCCTATAGCACTTGTGGCAGTGGGAAAGGCTCTAAAAGATAAATCTGAACATGAGTGGGAAGTAGCATCTAAGAGCTCAAAAAATCTCAATCTCGGCACATGGAAACATTTGATGAACGAAGAAATGCATATGCATGTCTTAAGTTGAGCTATGATTATTTGAAGCACGAGAAAACCAAGTTATGTTTCTTGCTATGCTGTTTATTTCCAGAAGATTACAACATTCCAATTGAGGACTTGACGAGATACGCAGTTGGCTACGGGTTATATCAAGATGTGGAGTCCATTGAAGGTGCAAGGAAACGAGTTTATGTGGAAATCGAAAACCTCAAAGCTTGTTGTATGCTGTTAGGAACTGAAACTGAAGAATATGTGAAAATGCATGACTTGGTTCGTGATGTTGCTATTCAGATAGCATCATCAGAAAAATACGGATTCATGGTAAAGGCTGGCTTTGGGTTGAAGGAGTGGCCAACGAGCAATAAAAGCTTTGAAGGTTGTACAGTAATCTCGTTAATGGGCAATAAACTAGCAGAACTTCCTGAAGGATTGGTGTGTCCACAGCTCAAAGTTCTATTATTAGAACTGGATCGTGGTTTGAATGTTCCAGAGAGGTTTTTTGAAGGGATGAAAGCAATAGAAGTTTTGTCTCTAAAGGGAGGGTGTTTGTCATTGCAATCACTTCAATTCTCAACGAACCTTCAATCGTTGCTGTTGATGAAGTGTAATGCAAGGACCTCATTTGGTTGAGAAAGCTGCAAAGACTTAAGATTCTTGTTTTCAGGTGGTGCGACTCCGTTGAAGAATTACCTGATGAAATTGGGGAGCTCAAGGAGTTAAGGTTGTTGGATTTGACAGGTTGTCAAAATCTAAGAAGGATTCCTGTGAATTTGATAGGAAGGTTGAAGAAGTTAGAAGAACTGTTGATCGGGGATCGGAGCTTCAAGGGATGGGATGTTGTTGGATGTGACAGCACAGAAGGAATGAATGCAAGCCTAACAGAACTAAGTTCGCTGTCTCATTTAGCTGTATTATCATTGTGGATACCGAAGGTTGAATGCATTCCCAGCGATTTTGTTTTTCCCAGCTTGCTCAAATATGATATAGTGTTAGGGTATTCACAAACAGGTTTGCATAGACAAGAATACCCAACCTCGACAAGATTATATTTGGGTGAAATCTGGGCCGCATTCTTAAATGCAAAGACATTTGAGCAATTGTTTCCTACTGTGTCTCTAATTCATTTTAGAAACATTGAGGGTTTAAGAAATATAGTATTGTCCTCTGATCAGATGACCTCCCACGGCCATGGGTCGCAAAAGGACTTCTTACAAAGATTAGAACATGTAGAAGTGAGAACATGTAGGGATATTCGCACTCTGTTTCCAGCAAAATGGTGGCAAGCTTTGAAAAATCTAAGGAGTGTGGAAGCTTATGGCTGCAAATCATTGGAAGACGTATTTGAATTGGATGAGGAGAAAGAGCTGCTGTCATCTTTAACAAGGTTACGGCTGTCCGCCTTATATGAGCTCAAATGTATATGGAAGGGGCCCACCAGACATGTCAGCCTTCACAGTCTTGCACATCTGGAGTTGTCATCTCTTTACAAACTGACATTTATCTTCACACCGTCCCTCGCTCAAAGTCTTATTCATCTGGAAACACTAAAGATAGGTTATTGCGTTGGATTGAAGCGTCTTGTCAGAGAGAAGGATGACGAAGGGGAAATAATTCCAGAGTCTCTTGGCTTCCCCAAATTAAAAACTCTTTGTATAGTTTCCTGTCATGATCTGGAATATGTCTTCCCTGTCTCCGTGTCTCCAAGTTTTCAGAACCTGGAAGAGATGGAGATTTGTGAAGCTAACAATTTAAAGCAAGTATTTTACAGTGGAGAAGGAGATGACATCATCATCAAGTCTAAAATTAAAAATGGCATCATCGAATTCCCTCAGCTAAGAAAATTGTCTCTTTCAAAGTGCAGCTTTTTTGGTCCAAAGGATTTTGCTGCCCAATTGCCTTCTTTGCAAGAATTAACCATTGATGGCCATGAAGAATGGGGTAATTTGTTGGCACAGCTTCGAGTACGTCCTTTATATTTCTCCATTTTTTTTTCTTTTCTAATTTAAATCGTCAACTTCAATACATTGTGATAATTTTTTCTATCCTTTAAAACAATAGAGTCAAAAAGTAAAAATTGAAACTTTCTTTTTAAATACAATATTTTCTCATTCAAAGAACTTCAAAAGCACCAAATTTGTATTGAATTCAAAAAACATATTTTTTTAAATATTTTTTCATTTTTTTTTACAATTTTTTTCACTTTTTTTTTATGAAAATAATAATTTAAATGATCAACAATCAAGCATTTTTATTAAAACATTTTACTAATATGTAAAATTCAAATTATTTTCTTTTATATTTTTATTTTTTCATGATTGCTTTTAATTTAACTAATATAAAATAATAGTTTGTATTTAGATTATCATAAATATATAAAAAAATATGATTTAATATTCCCATGACTTGTTGCCCTATTTATTTATATTTTCTTGTTGATAAGTATTTCGGCATTGGGGATAATTGGTTCATCTATTTAACAAAATTATATAATAGTTTCAAAGTGCACAAAAACTAATAGGAATTATATCTAACAAATTATATCTAACAAAATTACTTTGGTACCCTTACTTTCTTTTGATGCAGGGGTTTACAAGTTTGGAAACATTAAAGTTGTCCTCCCTTCTGGTGCCTGACTTGAGGTGTATATGGAAGGGTCTTGTGCCATGTAATTTGACTACTTTGAAGGTGAACGAGTGTAAGAGACTGACACATGTATTCACCGACAGCATGATTGCTAGTCTACTTCAATTGGAATTTCTAGAGATATCAAACTGTGAGGAATTGGAGCAAATCATTGCTAAGGAAAATGATAATGAAAAGGATCAGATATTTTCAGGAAGTGATCTCCAATCTGCATGCTTTCCTAATTTGTGTCGACTTGAGATCAGAGGATGCAACAAGTTGAAGGTGCATGGATGCCCAAAGCTGACCATAGAATCTGCTACTACATCAAATGACTCAATGAGTGCTCAATCAAAGGTGCTCCTGATTTGACATGATTTCTTGCCTCTCGTTTAGTTTTAAAAGTGCACAATAATTACTAGGAATTACATCTAACAAATCGGTACCCTTGTTTTCTTTTGATGTAGGCGTTTATGAATTTGAAAGAAATATCTATTGGAAACTTGGAAGGAGTACAAGACTTAATGCAGGTTGGAAGTTTGGTAACTAATATAAGTGGTCGGCATGAACTTTCATTGGTGAGTTTGGAAACATTACACTTGAACTTATTGCCTGACTTGAGGTGTATATGGAAGGGTCTCCAACCGAGCAATTTGACTACTTTGAAGGTGAACGAGTGTAAGAGACTGACACATGTATTCACAGACAGCATGATTGCTAGTCTTGTTCAACTGAAAGTTCTAGAGATATCAAATTGTGATGAATTGGAGCAAATCATTGCTAAGGATAATGATGATGAAAATGATCAAATATTGTCAAGAAGTGATCTCCAATCTTCAAGCTTCCCTAATTTATGTATACTCAAGATTAGAGGATGCAACAAGTTGAAGAGTCTCTTCCCAGTAGCAATGGCTTCTGGTCTCAAAAAGCTCCAAGAACTTGAAGTAAGAGAATCCTCTCAATTATTGGGAGTATTTGGGCAGGATGATCATGCTTCACCCGTCAATGTTGAGAAGGAGATGGTGCTCCCTGATCTGAAGTGGCTGACTCTAGAAAAATTACCAAGAATTATCCGCTTCAGTCATGGATGTTGTGATTTCATATTCCCTTGTTTGTTGAGGTTAGAGGTGCAACGATGTTGGAGGCTGTCCACAAAATTTGCTACAACATCAAATGGTTTAATGAGTACTCAATCAGAGGTGCTGCATTAAGTGTTTTTGTTTCTTATTTCCCTCAGTAATAAGACTTACAAGTTAGAATGTGTATGCCATACTTGAATTGGTTTTGCAGGTATCTCAAGTAGCTGAGGGTTCCAGCACTGGTTGCTCCGTGCCAACCATCACTAATAGATTGTGGACCCGAAGAAATGGGTGAGAAGAGAAAGAGGAAGAGGAAGAGGAAGAAGATGGTGGTCATAATGATTGAGTCAGATGATTAGTTTGGCATTGGAATATGAAAAACATGCTATCATTTTTTTAAATGGTTGGATTAAATCAACAAATATGAAATGCCTATTTCATGATCTTTGTTCTTGATGTTTGCAATAGGTTGGTTGGTTACCTATTTCATGATCAACTCGACATTGGTGGGAAGTAATTCCAGCTGTTTCATTAGCTACAATAATTTGTCTTATTTCATGTGTTTGTTGTGTGAACTTCCAGAAATGTTGTGTGTTTAGTAATTTATTGTGCCAACCTTCAAAAAAGAGCTTTTGTTTGTTTGCCCATTTGTGTTTCTTTTCAAGTGTATGAACCTTAAAAAACAAGAGATTAATATTTACTCATTTGTGTGCTTATTGTTTAATGTGTGGATTCTTGTTCTCCTCATTTTGATGTTCTATTTCTATTACGGATTCTTTATGCGGTAAGATTATATAAAATAATAAATCAAAAGGCATCAATGAAAAAAAAATCACCTTTCTATTTATTTGGACTGTGTAAAGCTAAACTTACTACATTAATTTTATCACACACAACAATTAGTCCATTAAATTTGGACTATTGTTGAAAAAACATGCTAAATACAACATCATAAGCCAGGCCCATGGCCTATAACATAAATATAAACTTAAGCAACTTCTACCCAAAAAAAAATGAGGAACAAGTGCCTCATGGGGATTGACCTCTAAGGGACAAAGTTAGCATAATGGTGACCTACATAGAAGATAAATCGGCTATAAATTACAAAATCAAAATAACCTCTAATTTTATTTTTGTCGTACATCTTTTCCTGTCAATTTATTTTGAAAACTTAATGGACACTAGTTTTTAATGCAAAATTTACAAAAAAAATAAATTAATAAATAAATAAATCTTCCGCTGCTTGTTTTCTTTAAGTAACATGTAAAAATGATCTAAAACATCAATAAAAGGCCTCCTGAGTTGGAAATTAGGCATGGGGAGAGACATCTTGTTTTGCTCAAATAAATGTATTGTAACACTAAAAATGACTAAAGGAAAAATGATTTATTGATCGTAGCATTGACGGTGTTAAAAGCTAGTGAATCCCATGTTAGTTTGTACATGTATAAAGCAAAGTTATGAAACTCTATGAATTCATGGTTCAGCTCAAGATCCAAGTAATAAGTTAAATAAATTAATTTAAGTTTATCTGTAGCAATTTAAAATAAAATTATTTAAAAAAAATTAAAATAGATTTTAAAATTAAATCGCGTTTTCAATGCGAAAAGCTAGTATCAAGATTTGCATGACATCATATTGATCTATCTACATTTTGAAAGGCATGAAAAACCCACAAGGCAAAGGACATGTCTTTAATTCTATTACCTTCATATAATTTTTTTCAAACATTCAGACAATTATCAGGGTTTCACCTATCGTACATTGGCCTAGGACATATATAAAAGGAAAAAAATCTATTTTTCATACACAGAATCATAATTTTCAAGAATTCAAGTACACAGGACTTGAACCATGATTACAGAATCAAAGTGAAGCATTGTGGTCAATTCTGGGCTTCTTTGTAACTAATGGAGATGGAACAGTGAAGTTGCGACTAGGGCACTTGGGATTTGTCTTCAATGTAATCACATTAGCAAGCAACCAGGACAAGCAGCAGCAAATATCCCTGTTGAAGAGAATGTAGTGCTAATCTCATCTTCTTTAATGTCACTTGGGATCTCTTCTTAGTCATGGTCTCTCTCTCTGCTCTTTGCAAAGCAGACTTCACCTTATCAACAGTGCAAACACTTTCACAGTGCCTTGAAGGTACAAGTTTCAATTCCAAGCAGCTTTCTTCCAAGAACCTCAATGGCGGAGACTTGGAATCTTGAACCTCTGATTCTTGGGTGGTTCTCTGTTTGTGATGCTTCGTGTTGTTAAGGGATGGTAATGGTGAGCTTACAGAGTTGCATCTCTGTGAGTATACCTTCCCTGCAGACTGCTAGAAAACCCCAATTCATCAAACATATTATTCGACTAAGCCAAAAACAAGAACACTCTGTTCTTCTACACTAAAAAATAAAAGATTTATGTTTCGTGTCTACTGAAAAATATGTATTTAATCGAAATGATAACCAGAAGCCTAAATTCTGTACAAAAACTGTTCATCAATATGTGAGAAACTATCATGATTGTTCCTTGGCTATAAAAAAGATTGGGGATAAAACCATATATACCTTTAAATTAAGAGGCACATCCCAAGTTTTTGTGAATTGCAATTCCAGATCCAAATATTTGTTACTAACCTTCGAAAACCCTCCTAGCCAGTCTTCTGTGATCAAAATCTCTGAATTGCTACTGCTGTTGGGTATCAATATATACTATATAGAAAAAGATAGATATATAAAAAAGAAGAAAAATACTCTACTTATTAAAAGTGATAAATTATTTGTCTTTTTGAAAAAAAAATAATTCTTCCCAATTTATTGAGGCAATTAATTGATTTTTTTTATTTCATAATTATATATACTCACATTGATACGTAAATTAAAATCAAGTTTTGTCTTCAAATAATTTTAATAACATACACACGATTATATAGATCGATGTTAAATGAGAAATGATTACAAATATTGCTCAATTTCAACTAATCTTATGTGGGGGAGTGAAAACGCATGGAGCAGCTGCCAACCGATGCACAGTTCTATAACAATCATCGTTATATTAGTTTTTTTTTTCTAAAACTATAATATTTTTTTCAAAACAATACTATTTTCTAAAAACTAAATCAACATTGTTTTTTGTTTAATTTTACAAATTCATCACCTAAATTTTGATTAGCAAACTTGTGATAAGATATAACAATTATGACCAGTAATTGATAGTATAATTGAGTTAGTTTTTTAAATTATTTTTTATTTATAATTATATTAAAATAATATATTTTTTATTTTTTAAAATTTAGTTTTGATATCATTATATTAAAATAATTAAAGATAAAAAAAAAATTTTAATAAAAAAAAATAATTTCACCTACTAACCAGTAAATTTAAGAAATTTAAAGTTAATAATTATATAAATATTTAATGAAATAAAATTTATAAAATTTAAATTAATAATTTTTAAAAAGCTAACTTAATAAACTATATCTCCTCAAATTACGTGTACGGTGTCTAAATTAAACTAAGAAGCTAGCTTGGCCAACACTTGAAAATGTTAAATGCATTCTGTTCTCGGGAGCCAGTGGGAGAATTAAGTTTCACTCTCACGACATGCGCGTGCCTCGAACGCACGATTGTTTGTCTTATTTTAAAAGATCTACACGCGTGAAACACACGAGTAGGTACATGGTTGAAGGTTATTACGAAATTGGACACATCTCTGTCCTTAAAGATTGTAGTCATAGTACAGATATTTCGGGAATTTCATCATTGCCGGTATTAATGATCTTTTTTACTCATAAGTTCCAGACTTGATGAGAGTTCTGACCGGTCAATGATTTAGTCGTCATGTTAATCTTTTAAACTGATCTTGAGATAATTTTTAAATAAAACATTTTAACTTTATATTTGTGAAAAAAAAAATTAATTCAATTTTTTTTATATAAAAAAAACTAAAATATAACTTATTAATATTTTTAAAAATTTATTAAAATCATAAAAACCATAACTGACAAATAAAATAAAGTTAAAAAATGATAAAATTAAAAAATATTATAATTTTATAAATTATTTAAAATAAAATAAATAACTATTAAAATAATGAAAATCAAATGTGATAAATAAAAAAATTTAATTAAAAAAATAATAAGAAAAAAATAAATAGCAATCAAAAAAATAAAAATCCAAGTTGATATAAAAATTAAACAAAATCAACTTTAAAGGAATTAAAAAAAAACTCAAAATAAAAAAAATATATATATAGTAATCAAAAAATTAAAGATTAGATTTAAATAAATACATTATATATTTTTTAATTTCTTGAAATTTCTAAAATTATAATATGTACAAATTAAAAGAAAAATACTATTCTAAATACAAATTAAATTTTGTATGTGAAAAGTATTTTTTTTATCAATTTTTTAATAATAAGAAAGCATGAAAAAATTTAAAAAATATTTTTTTTAATTAGTAACCTGTCCCAGATAGGTTTAAAAAAATCACATGAAAGTTAACCCCGTGAAACAAAATCCGTTTGATTTTAATTATTTTAATTAACCTAAGTTAATTTACCAGATTCACGTATTGAATTCACTCAGTCGAGTTTAATAACATTTATTGAAATTTGTTTCTTCTTAGTTAGGAAATCATCCTAAGCAAATAATTCTCCAATTCTTGACTCAGGAGAGAGGCCCATTTCCTTGGTCATGAGTTGGTGTGAACTGATATTGTGCTTGGGGCTATGACTCTATGTTGATTATACCTCTTCGAATAAGAAGAACTGTAAAGAAAGCTGAAAAAACATTGCTTAAGAAGTGACTTGTCTTTAAAATTATAGCATAGTTATTAAATGTGTTGAACTTTTAACTTTAATATTTAAATAGCTTGGAAAATTAATCGGATAAAAATCAGGTAAGATTTGGTTAACAATTTTATTTTTATTTTTATTTTTTTGGAACATAGTTATTTTTTAATTTTTTTATCCTAAAAACAATTATCAATGAGCTGGCAGCAACAATAAAGCTAAAGATAAAACATATTTGTTTCCTAGGCCGACCACACAACTTTGCTTACAATATATTTATGATGTGGTCAACTATGACTGTTTTGTGAGTCATTGATCTTTTGCTGTCAGCTTCACTGCCTAGAAGATGCATATTTAACAATTATCAACTGATAGAGGAAGCCTATATCCAAACCAATCTCACAACCTTTCGTCTTCCAATTTCCTTCTATTTTTTTATGTACACAATTAACATATCCTCAGTTACCCTTTTGATTTTTATTTTTTTGGTTGTGAAAAATATTAAACAGACTGATGAAAATCCAGACCCTTTTTTTAATGAATTAATTATGTGAATAAAATTTATAAAAGAGGTTGAGGAGGGCATGCACAGCACTAGATAGAAGTCAATGTATCAATGTTGATGCTCCTCAAAAAGTCAAGGCTGGTGAAGTTGGCAGCAAAACTAAATAATAATAATAATAATCATAATAATAATAATAGCAAGTATGCGCTGTCGTGATGGTCATTTACTCTGGTATGTATTTTAAAAATAGGTAAGATAAGAAATTATTATATTTTTATCGGTAAAAAAAAATCATCTCTTAATATTTTGGTTATTAGAAACCTTAACTGGTCTAAGAGATCAGATACGGAAACTAGTTACATAAATGCAATGTATTAGCACTCTAAATACGTCATATGTAAGATAAGATACATTATTTAATTGTCTGATATAAACTAAGGTATTGTCGTATTTTCTAATGATTGGTAAGTCTAAGGTTTAAAAAACGTTATTCCCAGTAAGACGATTCTTATTTTATCGAGTAAAATCTAACCGTTCTAATATCAACAAAAAGAAAAACTAACTCTTATTTAATATTAGAAATACGTCTTACGTATAAGTTTGTAATCTCAGATATTAAAAGAAAAAAAATGTTTTTCTTTGTATTTTTGAAATATTGGCCTGGTTCTCATAACTTTAATAAACTGACTATTAAAGCTCAAAATGCATGTTAATACATATTTTTTTGAATTTTTAAAGTTGTAAGTTTTCTCCAAAATGTTGCAAAAATATATATATGAAAAAACAAAAAAAAATTGTCTTGCTTTCATGCATACGACTAAAAATATATAAGAAATTTCATATCGTATTTTCATACCAAAACAAATACTGAATTTGTATTTATACAATATAAAAATACAAACTAATATTAATCAAAATTGGTAGAAAAATACACGAGAAAACCACAAATTATTTTTGAAAAGATTTTGAAATTTTTCATAATTGCATAAAGATAATGTATTAGCACCCAAAATACATCATATCTTTACTTTTAATACTCTAAAAATTAATTCAAAGCAGCTCCACCAGACGCAGACAACAACATCGAGGCCATCCGCCGCTGCGACCAACAAGGGTGAAGACCAACCCGGCAGCGCCAACAGACCAGCAGCTCACTCCACACTCCATAATAGAATTGCATCGGAAGAAGAAGGAAAGAATGACAGACTGAGAAAAGACTCGAATGAACCAGATCTGAGAAGGAGAAAAGAAAACTAAAATTGACTGCTTTGTTGCGTTTTTGGTTGTTCTTGCAGGTCACCGCCGGCGAGGAAAGGAAGGGGAGAGGAGGCTGAGCCAAATCCCACCGTTCCCAATTTCTTCCTCGCGGCGGCGCGTGAACCCACACGCCGCCACTGTTCTCGCGCCCAGAAACCATTCCAGCACTGTTCCGGGCCTTCCCTGCAATTACTGTAGATTTTTGGGTTTTTATTTTGTAATTTTTGAATTGTATTTGATTTATTTTGAATTTTTGTTATTTGTTTTACATGTAAAAAAGGGATGTATAAGAAAAATAATAATAAGAAAAGAGATGTGTGTGTGTGTGTTTGTATTTTTATTTGTGTTATTGAATTATAAAAATAAAAAAGGACAAAAAGAATTAAGTGTTTAATTTGAATATGGTTAAATATTTTGAGGATAAATAAAATCATGATGTATTTCTCGTGAAAATATAAGAACACGTTTCTACATTTATTTTGGGATTTAATAATTGATTTATTAAAGCCTTAAGAATTTGATTAATATTTCAAAATTTCAAATTGCATCAAACCGTAAAGCAGCTTACCTCGGGTAGGGTGTGTTAGGGGTGCTAATACCTTCTCTAACCACAATCAGTCCCTTACCCACGAATCTCTGACCACGACCAGTAAATCCGGGCTTCCTAGTAACCCTCAATAAATACTAGGTGGTGAATTCCAAGACTCAAATCAAGCAAAGCAAAAAAAACAAGATGAAAAATAGCCAATGGATCGCCGCGCGGGTGACGTGCGATATGCCCGATGTTTTATTGATTGATCAGAAATTGGATAAGAATTTTGTGAGATTATAATGAAAGCTTCACGGCTTCTTATAATAATAAGAATCCCTTTCCTTTATTTATGAGTGAGATTGCTGGGCTCTCAAGTCCCATTTCAATAATACTTGTGTAAAACCGACTATTATTTGTTTAAGAGTTACCAGACTTTTAAAATATATGTGTGTGAGTAAAGTAGTTCATGAAACTTGATCAAAGAAATTCTTTTTTGTAATTTCACAAAGGCTCGTCTGATGCAAAAAGGGGTGGAATCCGATAATTGTTGTGTTCATTGTGGAGCTGTTGGGGAGTCTCGTGAACATGTACTGGTCCATTGTTCTTATGCTCAGAGCTGCTGGAAAGAGGTATTAGTGTTGAATATATATATATATATATATCACCCTTGAATATTAACCAAATATAACCTAAATAACCTAATTTTTTTCATTTAATTTCTGATTTTCTGATCGAAAACATTTGATTATTACAACATAAAATAGGAAATATAAAAGATATATAAAAGATATATGCCTCCAATAAGTGTATGTTCAAGCCTCATTCTCAATGTGGAGGGGCCAGAGTATTAAACTTCAGGATTAAGATATTATTTGGTTATTATTTTGAGATAAAAAAAATATAAAGATAATGGAAATATAAAAGATATATCTTTATATATTTTTTATTTTTAAAATATAAAAAAAAATTAAAAAAAATTATTCCAAAAAAAAATTATTTTATGTAACTATTTTCATCTTCACCATCAAACACATTTTCATCACTCCTGTATTTATTTATTTTGTTTTAAAATACTAACTAAATATAACTTAATTTTTAAATCTGAGTTTATAAAAAAGATATGAATATCATAATATAGGATAAAATTTTTAAGAAGAAACACTCACAACAACAACAACAACAACAATAATAATAAAATATTTCTAAATTTGTGCTATAAATGATAAAATAAAAATAACCTCAACAAATCTAAATACTAATTTTACATTTATCCACAAGCAAGTTGTGAATTGGTGGCCCATTCCAGACTGTCAAGTCAAGCATTGAACCTTGAACTTTTCAAATTGCATTTTCCTTTTCAATATTTTGTTCCAAATTACATTTTCCCCTTCATTTTTTTGTACATTGATTGAATGGTACAGTCCTCATTTTCATTTACTTTTGGAAATAAGCAAAAAATTCCTTTCAAGTTACTAAACGACGTGCAGCTCAATCAATGCCTTCATTGCCTACAGCCTCTAAAAAATCAACTCATTAGTTAGTTTCGTCCTTGGCTCGCTTAGAATGACATCCACCCGAATGTTTGACACGTGGCACTTGAAAATCAGATCAAGTGCCCGTTTGGGGCTGAGTTTCAACCTGTTTTTTGACAAATTTTGAATTTTTTTTTTTGCTAAAATTGAGTGCGATTTGTACTTTTTGGATCGTTTTGATGTGCTGATATCAAAAATAATTTTTAAAAAATAAAAAAACATTATTGGCATGATTTTCGGCACGAAAAACTATTTGAAAAGCAACAACTACCACACTCCAAAACACCCTCTAAGTGAATGTTAGATGTTCCGTTAATCTTTTAATTCTAGAAATTAAAATTGTTTTTTAGCTAAAATGAGTGATAAGAGATATCTAATAAGTTAAAAAGACTGATGTCTAGAATGCTAAGATGATAAGTAGTTGTTACTTGCAAATTTGATAGATGTAAGTATTCTTACATGCTTAAAAAGAAATACAAGTTATATATATTTTAAAAAGATAAATTCTAAAAATATATATGTTAAAATTATTAAAAATGAAGATATCATGACCCTTGAACTTTGAAGATTCATTGAGTATTTATAATTCACAAGTTTTGTTTTTTGTGAAGAGGAGAAATTGAAAAGTAATTTTATCCTTGTGGTATTTTGAATTGTATTTCACTCAAAATAAAATATTGAGGGACTCGTACGAGGTGTTGAAAAATTAATTTGATCCTTGTGGTTTTTTAAATTGTATTTTACTCAAAATAATAATATTGAATCAATATAAAATAGTGAGAGATCTATGTGGGATCTTGAAAATATTAATTTCATTCCTGTATTTTGAATTATATTTTACTATAATATGTATTAATTCAATATAAAATATTAAAAAACCTATGTGGGCCTTGAAAAAATTTGAATGGAAGGTAGGCTCAGACGTGTTACATATCCACAAGTATTGTCTAAACCCACACATTGGATTCAAAATATACGCTAAAGCCCATAAAGATGCTGGGATGTATGCGGAACAAGGTAGATGGGTTGAGGGAATAAATTTAGCTTCGCTTGTTTACCTAGAAAATTGAGGGAAAGTAGATGAAATAATTTAAAACCATTTAAGGTTTTTGCCGGTTTAGTTCACTTTCCGGTAGTTTCGCAGATACCAAACACATTGTTATGTGTTGAATAAATAATTAACCACCAATTAAAGCAGAAGGAACATTTGTGCTTGAATCCTGAGATAATTAAGTAGGAAAATTTTGCATTTTATGAAGGTTTTTTTTTCTTAGTTATGATGATTTATTTTCTTGGAGGTCCCTAAAAGTGGAATAATGGTCCCAAAATTTACAAAGCTTTCCTGCAATCAAACAGTGCCTTTTTGAAATTGCTCAATTATTAATCGCTTGGTGTTTTCTTGACAATACATTACTTGTTCTCTGGTTGTCCATTGAATTGACCTCTTACAACCACATGCCTGTTACTGTGGTTGATTAGAGCTCTATCTTCAAAAGTTCAATCTTCAAATCTTCTTCTGAATTCTTTAATTTTGCTCTCATATGGAATTTATGAAAATATTATCTTTTTTATATTATTGAAATGATGTCAAGTCTTAAAGACTGTTAGCCATGTGTTCCTAATTATCTTCTAATTTTTTGTATTGTACCTCGTACATAATTGCTGGAAGATAAAATATTTTATTTTTTATTTTTTATTTATCTATTTTACATGTAAAAGTTATCTTACAATACTTTTAATCAAATATATTTCTTTTAAAAAAAACACAACTAAAAATATTTTTGTTAAACCTATTTTTTCAAATCACAACCATAAAAGCTATCATTATTGTATGTTTGGTAATGTGGTGTAGAATGCTTTTACAAAAATATTTTTCAATTAAAAATATATTAAAATAATTTTTTTTAATTAAAAAACACTTCAAAATCATTAAAAAATACTTAAAAAATTAAATTAACAACATTAATTTAATATTTTTTTAAATTAAATACATTTTCAAAAGTAATTAATTTAAATCAAAAAATAAAATTAACAAGTTTTTCCTTTATATTATAATATATACTAAAAGATATCAGCCTTTCACCGTGGATTCGTATAGTGAAAAGCTAAAGGCTAATTTTACCCTTTAGCGGGCAAACTAGCATGCCTTGAATTTAGGGATATAATGATCTTTTTTATGGGACACATTGGTCATTATTTGAAAGAGAAGGGCTAAACGATATTTTTGCATTTTCTTTGCACAATGTGATTATTTAATTACCCTTGGAAAACAAGCTTGGGTCTAGGGACTTATTAGTCTTTGACTTGATTTTTCAACAAGTATATTACTTCATTGCCTTTGAAAATTTATAACAATTATCTTTGACTCTGAGGCTCTTTTGTCATTTAAGTGTGGTCATTTAGTAGTTATTAAGTGTTATTGGAGATAATAAGATAATTTGATAAATAAAAAAATTAAATTTAAAAAAAAAATAGAATCATGTGAACAATGTTTGCCACCTCCGAATGGTGTGTGCAGTGTCATTTGAAAGCCAAAATGGTGATTCCAGTGAGGCTTCTGAAGAATCTCAACATCCCCCCACGAATCAACAAAGCGTGTAGCACTATAGCGGTTAATGTGACGAATGTAAACTTTTATTTTTTTCTTTTCCCCCCTCTCCTACTCGATTTTTGCGATGGGATTAAAAAATCAAATATGTCCCTAAAGTTTATTGTACTTATGATTTCATCCCTATTCTCTTTATTATAATTTTTTAAATTTAGAATACTTTATGAAATTATGTGGTTTTTGCAATTTCATCCTTATTCTCGTTGTTGCATTTTTTTTTTAGAATAGTCTACTAAATTAAGAATTGTTTTCAATTTCAAATGGTTTTCACAATTTTTATTTTTTTTACAATTTCATCATTTTTTAGTTTTTTTCTGTTAAATCTAATCCTTTTTTATTGTATTTTTTTGACATTGCAAGATTTTTTTAGATTGATTTTTTTATTATGTCACCCTCCAACATTTAATTAGCCAGGTCTTTAGCTTCTTAGTTGAGTCCGGGTCTAAAATTTAAAGGTTTATTGTTTAAGAAATTGACCCCAATTTCTTTGTTTTTTTTTTTTTTTTTTTCCATCCTCCAGCATTTTGTTATTTTTTAATTCACTTTATATGGTATTTTTTAGTCTTTTTTAAAATAATGCAGGTTGCCTTGGTTTGTTTGTTTTTTTTTTTTTTTTTTGTCTTTGTTGAATTTAGTTTTTATGAAGGAATTTTATTTTTTAATTGAATTAAATTGATTGATTTCATCTTCCAACATTTAATTGTTTAGGTGTTGAGCTCCTGTTTTGAGCTTGAGTCAAGAATTTAATGGATTGCGGGTTTGAGAGTTTAACTGGACTTTATAGGGTTCACTTGGGCTTCTTTGGTGTTTTGTTTCTTTTTTTAATCTCTTTTCTTTTTTTTTTTATATTTTAACCTATAACATTCTTTTTTTACTCTCTTTTTACAGGATTTATCTTTTGTTTAAAATAGCAAGGGTTGCCTTAAAGTTTTTTGAAAGGATTTTTTTAATTTCATCCTCTTGCATTTAATTTGAGGCAATACATGAGAGAATTTTGTTTTTTTAATTATTTTTTTTGAAAATTGGTATTTTTTTCTACTTTTTTTTTTCTATAGAATTATCCTGATATTATGTCTCAAGTCATCGATTCAATAGATTTACCAAGTTTGACTTAGGCTTACATGTAAAAGTTATCTTACAATACTTTTAACCAAATATATTTTAAAAAAAAACCGCAACTAAAAGTATTTTTGTTAAACCTATTTTTTCAAATCGCAACCATAAAAGCTATCATTATTGTATGTTTGGTAATGTGGTGTAAAATGATTTTACAAAAATATTTTTCAATTAAAAATGTATTAAAATAAGTTTTTTCAATTAAAAAAAACACTTCAAAATCATTTAAAAATACTTAAAAAATTAAATTAACAGCATTAATTTAATATTTTTTAAAATTAAATACATTTTCAAAAATAATTATTTTAAATCAAAAAATTAAATTAACAATTGTTTTTCTTTATATTATACTATATACTAAAAGATATCAACCTTTCACATGGATTCGCATAATAAAAGGCTAAAGGCTGATTTTACCTTTTAGCGGGCAAAGTAGCATGCCTTGAATTTTGGGATATAATGGTCTTTTTCATAGGACACATTGATCATTATTTGAAAGGGTAGGGCTAAACAATCTTTTTGTATTTTCTTTGCACAATGTGATTATTTAATAACCCTTGGAGAACAAAGAAAATCGATTGGGTCTAGGGGCTTTTTAGTCTTTGACTTGATTTTTCAACAAGTATATTACTTCATTGTCATTGGAAATTTAAAACAATTATCTGTCTATGAGGCTCTTTTATCATTTAGATGTGGTTATTTAGAAGTTATTGGGTGTCATGGGAGACAATAAGATAATATGGTAAATAAGAAAATTAAATTAAAAAAAATACAGAATCAAGTGAACAATGTTTGCCACCTCCAAACGGTGTGTGCGGCGTCATCCAATACCCAAAACGGTGATTCCAGGGAGGTTTCTGAAGGATCTCAATATCCCCCTACAAATCAACAACATATGTAGCACTATAGCAATTGGTGTAACGCGTGTGACCTTTTGTTTGTTTTTCTTTTCCCCTCTCTCCTACTCAATTTTCGTGTTGGGGTTAAAAAATCAAATCAATCCCTAAAGTTTATTGTACTTATGATTTCATCCTTATTCTCTTTATTATAATTTTTTAAATTTAGAATACTTTATGAAATTATGTGGTTTTAATTTCATCATTGTTCTCTTTGTTGCCTTTTTTTTATTTATTTAGAATAGTCTACTAAATTAAGAATTGTTTTCAATTTTAGATGGTTTTCACAATTTGTTTTTGACCTTGCAAGATTTTTTTAGATTGATTTTTTTATTATGTCATCCTCCAACATTTAATTAGCCAGGTTTTTAGCTTCTTAGTTGAGTTCGAGTCTAAAATTTAACAGTTTGTTGGTTTAAGAGATTGACCCCAGTTTCTTTGTTTTTTTTTCCATCCTCCAACATTTTGTTATTTTTCAATTCATTTTATATGGTATTTTTTAGTCTTTTTGAAAATAACACAGGTTGCCTTGTTTTTTTTGTTTTTTTTGTCTTTGTTGAATTTAGTTTTTATGAAGGAATTTTATTTTTAAATTGAGTTAAATTGATTGATTTCATCTTCCAACATTTATTTTTTTAAGTGTTGAGCTCCTGCGTTGAGCCTGAGTCAAGAATTTAATGAATTGTGGGTTTGAGAGTTTAACCCGAGTTTATAGGATTCACTCGGGCTTCTTTGGTGTTTTGTTTCTTTTTAAAGCTCATTTTTTTTTTCATATTTCAACCTCTAACATTCTTTTTCACTATCTTTCTATATGATTTATCTTTCTTTTTATAATTATGGTTTTTGAAAATTGGTATTTGTTTTTCTATTTTTTTCTATAGAGTTATCCTGATATTATGTCTCAAGTCATTCAATATATTTATCAAGTTTGACTCGGGTTTTTTTTCATTTCTTTTTATTTTTTTTTATCTTGAGTCGATGATCAAAATCTTAAATTTTTTAAAAAATACATCGTCAATAGTGTTTTTTTTTTCTTACTTATTTTTTTTTCTAAATTTATATTTCTTTCTCTACTTTTATACTTCAATAATTTTTTTGTACATTGATTGGTTGGTTGGTTGAATGGTACAGTCCTCATTTTCATTTACTTTTGGAAATACACAAAAAAAATCCCTTTCAAGTTTCAAGTTACAAAACGACGTGCAGCTCAATCAATGCCTTCATTGCCTACCGCCTTCAAAAAATCAACTCCTTAGTTAGTTTCGTCCTTGTCTCGCGTAGAACGACATCCACTTTAAATGACAGCCACACCAGATGTTTGACTTGTGGCTAAAATATGAATTACGTGTTCACAATTAGTTTTAATTCTAGTAATTTGATTATTTTAATGAGTTACGGTGGCTGATAGCTAGCATGTAATAAGTTAAGTAGATGGTGCTAATAAATTAAGATGACTAGTAAATAAATATCTATATAAAAGGTTTTGTTGGATAAGTATGAGGATTTTTAAATGTTTAAATATTTATATAGATAGAGAAAGTATAATGATATTTTAGAGAGATAAATTTTAAAAATATATATACTAAAAATATTAAAAATAAAAAGATTATAAGAACTTTGAGGATTCATATAATATTTATAATTTATAAGTCTTGTTTTTTTAATAAAAGAAAGATTGAAAAGTAATATTATCTTGTGATATTTTAAGGTATATTTTATTTAAAATAATATGTGTTGACATCAAAACATTAAAATAATTAAAAATATATCAAAAAATATTAATTAAAATAAATAAATAAAATTTAATTTAAAAAAATACTTGTAAAATATCTAAGTAATCATTCAAATTATTTTATTTTCTTAAAAGAAAAAAAAAGTCGCGTACGAGAGAACCCGTGTTATTAATATCACATGCAAACTTCTTAAAACATTATTGGAATCATTATTGACCCTTATATTATTGTCCTCGTGAAAATGACATCTTCTCACCATTATTAGAAAAACAGGAGAGTTTTTTTTCTTAGATTAATATGGGTGTCCGGGTCAGCTTGCGAGCATCTCGACTAATCCCACGAGCTCTGAAGTTAACGACCATATAAGTCTCCAGTAATCATCATAAGAGCAACTTAGAATTGGAACCTGAAACCACAAGAACATGATTTTATGGCACGTGGTCAGTTCCTTGTATGGTCCTCAATCAGGAAGTTACTGTGTGGTGCTAAAAGACGAGGCAGAATAAGGTTAAAGGAACCTCATTTACAAATTTTACTCTTAAGGTGTACAGTGAAAATCCACTCTCCCTTGTTAATTTCTATATTTCCATCAAACCTATTTTAGGGTTTGTTTTCTTGTATATTATTGTTTTAATAAAAATAATTAATTTGAGTTAATTTGATTATTTATAAGTGAATTTAAAGACCAAGTAATCTATAAATTGTTTTTCGAGGTTAGTCCATCATCAGGTCAAGTACAACAGAAAATGATAAAAGTAAAACTAGAGAAAGATTAATGATTGATATTTTAGATGTAAGCTGTGTTTAAGGATTATTTTTATTTAAAAATATATTTAAATAATTTATTTAAAATATTTTATATTAATATATTAAAATAAAAAAAATACTAGTTTAATATATTTTGAATTAAAACTCATTCAAAATCAGTTAAAAAAACATAAAAATAAAAAATAAAAACTCGGTGCAGGTCTTTGATTGCACACACGAGAGTTACTGATCAGCAACCTTGATGGTTACTATCAATTGGTTGTAAGGATGAGATAAGGTCGAACGAGTGGCGACAATCTATTGGCTTCTCGGATTACCTTATCTCCATGTCACAGGTCCTTTCTCTTAAATGTTTTCTAAATTTGAAACTGTAATTTGTAATTGTAATTCCCAGCATAGCACATATGCGAGGGTAATCACAACAACTCAAGAGAAAAACAACACCCTATTAAATCAAATTAAAAAAAAAACAATTTGAAGCATCGAAGGGTGAAATAGAAAAAATGAAAGGACTGAAATGAAATAAAACTTGGTGGATGCTATCAATAGCCTTTTTAGCTTTCTGTATAATGTAATGGGCAGGTCTTAGTACTTGAGTGTGTGATGCAAGAGATAGTCATTGCAGATTTTAGTTGCCTAAGTTTGATCCTTTGTGAAGTTCCTTGCAAGTCTCTTTTTTCTCCTTATTCATAATTTAAAAAAAAAACAAAACATTTATCGATCATAGCTTTAGATTAATTATATGTGTTATTGGAAGCGAAGAGGAGCTACTGCAGGTGTCAAAGTGATCTTCATCAGCCTTCCATTCCTTTCTCTCTTTGCTAGGTGAGTACTTGTACATATTATTCTTTTATTTGTTCGTAATTATCTTTATATTATGCTTTTTATCTTAATTATTTCATAAAATTGCATTTTTGTGGGAATTGCTGCTTTAAACTCGTAAGTGTAAACTATTTTGTTTCAATGTATTCGTTAGATCGGTGGTATGCTATCTTTCACTAATGAAATTCTTTTTATTGGTTTTGAGAAGAAAAAAGAAAGTATTTCTATCTTTGTTTTATGGAAAAAGCACATAGATCTATGAACTATATATAATCGAGGAAAATAGTATTTAAAATTAAGATAATAAAATTGAAACCAAATCAACTTCGTTAGATAAAGCTGTTGTGTAAATAAGTGATTTTACTCATGGCATAGATAGACATAGTCATTACAGATTTTAGTTGCCTAAGATTGATCCTTTGTTGAGTTCGTTCCATTAATTATGTCATCAAATTGCCTCTTTTTTTTTTTTTTATGGGAATTGCTGCATGCTCTGACTCGTAAGTTAGAATCCATGTAAATTATTTTGTTTTAATGCTTCTCCTCTTTTCAACATAAAGTCGTTCTTTTATAAATATATTCATTAGATTGATGATATTCTATCTTTTCTTTTTATTGGTTTTGAGAAAGAAAAAAAAAAGTATTTCTATCTTTTTTATGGAAAAGCACAGAGATCTAAGAACTATTGTGTAAATAATTGTTAGGGTAAGTGTGAATTTTAGCACATGGAATGGATAGATATTGATGAGGGGACAAAGGGATTACAGGTCTGGTTTGGATATAAATTATACAAAATCTGACCATAGTTTCCATTATCATCTCTGTTGAATATTCTTGGCACAAACAGCTCATAACTAAGAGAAGCTCGGATTTCAAACCAGTTTCCATCCCATTTTATAGACCGAATTCTTACAATATCTTCTTCATCGATAAACCGATTCTGGAGGACGACCACAATATGATGGTGTATCTTAGAGCACCATACCAAAAGATAAGAAATTCCTCGAAGATCACCATGATATGATGGTGTGTATCTTGGACAAGCGGAAAGCACTTGTCCCGTTTTGTCTTTTAAAAACTCTAATATTGCTCCAAGTTGAATTTTATTTTTATTTGGTGACTAGAGTAATGATTTTGGCTGGTTAACCGAGTTAATTTTTTTTTTATTGATTTTTTTTTTAATCTCATCATTTAATATTGTGTTTGATTATAAATTAGACTTCATAATTTATTTTAGTTTTCTTTTTAATAAAATTAGAATTATTTTCAATTCCAACATTTAATTTTTTTATACGTCAAATTTGGTCACATTTCTTGTGATTGCTATTTATTCTAATAATTTTTTAAATTGATTTTTTTTCCTATTAGGTTTGATCCTTATTCTTTTTATTGTTATTTTTTTTACTTTGATTTTTTTTAAATGATTTTTATTTACTTCATCCTCCAACATTTTTAACTTTTTTGAGATTATATTTTTTTTTAAATTTGTCCTTCAATATTTTGTTTGCTAGAAATTAAGCTTCGAATGTTTTTCATTTTACTTTTCATGAGGTTATCACATTTTTATTTAAATTTTTCTTCATTATTAGATAAGATCCTTCAATATTTATTTTTTTATTTTAATTTTATCTTTCAATATTTGATTGATACCTCAGTCTTATACTTATGATCACGGACGCGGTTAATAAGTTAACCTGATTTAACTCAGTTTTTTGTTGTTGTTTTTTTAGCTTCGTCTTTTGATATTGACTTGTTTGATAATTGAGATTCATGATTTTATTCAATTGTTTTGGATAGGATTACCCTGATTTCACGACCAAGTCGCATATTTGACTTGCTAACATGGATGTGCTCATTTTTTATTTTATTTTTTTACCTTTTTTCATTGTCATTGTTTTTAATTTTTTTCTAGTCGTTGTATTGTTTACTTGTTTATGAAATGCAGTAGTGATTTTTTTCTTTTAATGCTTAAACATTTTTTCTTCTTAATTTTTTCATTTATGGTCAAATTGATGGTCAATTGGTTTTGGTTTGTTAAGAAATGGTAAGACTAAAAGATAGGGGACCAAAGAGAAAATTGTGGAAAAAATAGGTGGCAATTTCAAAATTAGCGCAAAAAGTTCACTTGGTTTGAATTATAATTTTTCGATCCTTTTAGTTTTTGAAAATTCAATTTTTTTATTCAAAACTTTGTTTTTCTTATTTTCAATCATTAGTTTGAGATATGATAGAAAAGATAACTAGATTCCAGTTGAAGAAAATGAAAGTCATTAGTTTACAAGAAAAGATAATTGTCTATATTTTTTCTTTTCAAAACTCTAATTAATATTAAATTAACAAGAAAAAAACTAAATCAGAAGGTGTTTTTACCCCTCACAAATCATTATTTAATAGATTAATATTTTTTATTTTTTAATTAAATTTTTTTTATTAAAAAAAATTCATTTTTTAATTTTAGATTTATTTTTTATTGGATTATTTTACTCCTATTAGACAGATCACATGTTTGGTGGGTTATTGTAGCTGACTCAAATTTATTTTAATTAATTTTTTCTTCCCGGTTTCATCATTTAATATTAAGTTGATTGATAATTAAGTTTTATTTGTTTTTTATTGGGTTATTTCGACTTCATGATCCGAGAATAACGTTTAATGGGTTAACCCAAGTTAACTCGATTTGTTTTTTTAATTAAATTTTTTTTATAATTTTATTATTCAATATTAGATTGATTGTGATTTAAATTTTATAATTTTAAAAAATTTATTTGACTTGCGGCAACTTACAGGTAAATAGAATAGTATAATTTAGATCTTGAGATACTAACCTTAGTTGAACTACTTCATGATTAATGTGCTTTAAATGAGCAATTAAAAATCAAAGGATTTCTTTCTGAGACACTCCCAAGATGCTTAATTATTAGAGGGTTAGGTTTTAGTTCTCCATCTTTTGATGCTATTTTTTCCAGATTGGTGATATCTTCTGATTGTTGCTGGTTGTAGATTTCCCTTCTTCATGCACCTTGACGACTGCTACTAATATCAAAGGATTTGCAAGCTAACTTCGTGTTTTTATTTTTTATTTTTTTAAATTGAATTAGAAAAAAATAATTAATCCACTAAAATTCAGATAAATCAACCAAACCCTATCTAGATTTGACCAAGTTAACATTACAAATATTTTTTAAACAAGAGAAAATAATGTTACTTTAAAAAAATCAATTAATCTAAATTCATGTAATAATCCAATAACCCATAAATCAGGAGTACGATAGTAATTAATTTTTAAAGTATTTTTTATTTTGAAATGTATGAAAATATATTTTTTATTTTTAAAAAATTATGTTTAACATCATCATATCAAAATGATAAAAAATACTAAAAATATATTAATTTAAAATATAAAAAAACTTAAATAAAACTTACATTTTTAAAAAATATATTTTTGAAATACCTAAGTAATCATTCAAAACTACAGAGAATTGAAAATTATTATTTTCGCGAAAATCACACTAATATTTCGATTATTAATATCATATGCAAAGTTTGTAAAACAATATTATTGTCCTCGTGAAAATGACAGGGAATTGACCTCTTCTCACCATTATTTCCTTGCTTTCGTCACGACCGCTGAAATAAGGTAAAGTTTTTTTAGCTCTATATTCTATATTCTATCTCGTGCTAAGAGGAACAGGAGAATGTTTTGAAAAGCAAGAACGTGATTTTATGGTCTCAATCAGAGAGGTAATGTGTGGTGCTAAAAGACATGGCAGAATAAGGTGTATAGTAGAAATAGACTCTCCCTAGTCCCTAGTTAATTTCTATATTTCCATCAAACCTTTCTTAGGGTTTGAACATGATCCATCTGAAAAGTAAAACCAGAGAAAGATTAAGAATGCCAAGAGAGTGTGGGATTAATATTGTAATATAAGATATTTTTTAAAATTATTTTTTTGTTTAAGAATATATTTAAATAATTTTTTTAATATTTTACATCAGTATATTAGAATAATAATAAAAATATTAATTTAATATATTTTCAAACAAAACTAATCCCAACCCAGTCAAAAAGAAAGACAAAAGGGTGCCAAGAGGAAATTAACTAGGGAGAGTCTATTTCAATAAAAATAAAACAAAGGATAGCAATGAAAAACTCGGTGCAGGTCTTTGATTTCACACATGAGAGTTACTGAACAACAACCTTTTTGACAATCCCTCCTTTTCTCATTAAAAAAAAAAAAAAAAGACTTTTTTTAGGATTTTGGGCTTACTTTTAGGCAAAGCGCATATGCGAGGGCAATAACAACTCAAGAGCAAAACAACACCCTATTAGTGGGCAAGTCTTATTGCTTGAGTGTATGATGCGGAGATAGTCATTGCAGATTTTAGTGGCCTAAGTTTGATCCTTTGTTGAGTTCCTTGCAAGTCTTTTTTTTCTCCTTATTCATAATTTTCAAAAAACAAAAAAAAAATTGACCGATCATAACTTTAGATTAATTATATGTGTTTGTCAAAGTGATCATCATCAGCCTTCCATTCCTTTCTCTCTTTGCTAGGTGAGCACTTGTGCATATTATTCTTAATTTTATTTGTTTGTCATTATCTTTATATTACGCTTTTTTATCTTAATTATGTCATAAATTTCCATTTTTATGGGAATTGCTGCTTTAAACTCGTAAGTGTAAACTATTTTGTTTGAATGTATTCGTTGCATCGATGGTATGCTATCTTTCACTAATGAAATTCTTTTTATTGGTTTTGAGAAGGGAACAAAAAAAGTATCTCTCTTTGTTTTATGGAAAAAGCACAGAGATCTATATATGAACTATATATATCGAGGAAATGAGTGTTTAAAATTAAGATAATAAAATTGAAACCAAATCAGCTTCATTAGATAAAGCTGTTGTGTAAATAAGCGTATGATGCAGAGAGTCATTACAGATTTTAGTTGGCTAAGATTGATCCTTTGTTGAGTTCGTTCCATTAATTATACTTCCTTGCAAGTCTTTTTTTTCTCCTTATTCATAACTTTAAAAAAAAAAAAACATTGACCGATCATAGCTTTAGATTGATTAGATGTGTTGTTGGAAGCGATGAGCAGCTCGTATCATTCGTGCAGGTGTCAAAGTGATCATCATCAACCTTCCATACAGAGACTGGTGGAAAATGGCTATCGAAAGTGTTGGTGGGTCCGTTGTATCTAAGATAGCAGAGCTCTTGGTGGAACCAGCAATCAAGCAGTTCCGTTACATGTTCTGTTTCAACAATTTTGTTCAAGAATTCGATGAACAAATGATGAACCTGGCTTTGGCGTTTTATCGTCTGCAAGATGCTGTCAACGTTGCTGAAAGGAATGCTGAAGAAATTGAGATTGATGTCAACACATGGCTGGAAAATGCAAAAAACGAAATTGAAGGTGTGAATCGTTTGCAAAATGAAAAAGGAAAAATCATCAAATGCTTTAATTGGTGTCCAAATTCGATGCGACAATTCAAGTTAAGCAAGGCACTGGCAGAGAAGACGGAGACTTTGAGAACACTTGAAGAAAATAGCAGAAAGTTTCCAAAAGTGTCCCACAAAGCACCTCTTCAAGACATAAAATTTCTTCCATTAGAGGGATTCACACCCTCGAAATCGTCAAAAGAAGCTTTGGAACAGATTATTAAAGCTCTCAAAGATGACAATGTCAATATGATCGGACTGTACGGCATGGGAGGGGTGGGTAAAACCACCCTGGTGAAAGAAGTGGGCAGGAGAGCCAAAGAGTTGCAGCTGTTTGATGAAGTTTTGATAGCTACGGTGTCCCAGAATCCAAATGTCACAGGCATCCAGGATCAAATGGCAGATAGTTTAGGTCTGAAATTTGACGAGAAGAGTAAAGAAGGGAGAGCAGGTCGGTTATGGCAGAGACTGCAGGGAAAGAAGATGCTTATAGTCCTGGATGATGTTTGGAAAGATATTGACTTCCAAGAGATAGGGATCCCATTTGGTGATGATCACAGGGGTTGTAAAATTCTTCTAACAACACGTCTTGAAGACATATGTTCTTATATGAAGTGCCAGGAAAAAGTGTTTTTAGGTCTCTTTTCTGAAGATGAAGCATGGGCTTTATTCAGAATCAATGCAGATTTACGTGACGAGAACTCTACCTTGAACACGGTGGCAAAGAAGGTTGCGAGAGAATGTAAGGAAGCCTATAGCACTTGTGACAGTGGGAAGGGCTTTAAAGAGAATAAATCTGTTGTTGAGTGGGAAGTAGCGTCTGAAGAGCTCAAAAACTGTCAATTTCGGCATTTGGAACAAATGACGGACAAAAAATGCATATGCATGTCTTAAGTTGAGCTATGATTATTTGACGTCCGATGAAACCAAGTCATGTTTCTTGCTATGCTGTTTATTCCAGAAGATTACGACATTCCAATTGAGGACTTGACGAGATACGCAGTTGGCTATGGGTTACATAAAGATGCGGAGTCCATTGAAGATGCAAGGAAACGAGTTTATGTGCAATCAAAAACCTCAAAGCTTGTTGAATGCTGTTAGGAACTGGAAGTGAAGAATATGTGAAAATGCATGACTTGGTTCGTGATGTTGCTATTCGGATAGCATCATCAGAAAAATACGGATTCCTGGTAAAGGCTGGCATTGGGTTGCTGGAGTGGCCAACGAGCAATAAAAGCTTTAAAGGTTGTACAGTAATCTCGTTAATGGGCAATAAACTCACAAAACTTCCTGAAGGATTGGTGTGTCCACAGCTCAAAGTTCTATTGTTAGGACTGGATCGTGGTTTGAATGTTCCAGAGAGGTTTTTTGAAGGGATGAAAGAAATTGAAGTTTTGTCTCTGAAGGGAGGGTGTTTGTCATTGCAATCACTTCAATTCTCAACGAACCTTCAATCGTTGCTGTTGAGAAGGTGTGAATGCAAGGACCTCATTTGGTTGAGAAAGCTGCAAAGACTTGAGATTCTTGGTTTCATTTGGTGCGACTCCGTTGAAGAATTACCTGATGAAATTGGGGAGCTCAAGGAGTTAAGGTTGTTGGATGTGACAGGTTGTGAAAATCTAAGAAGGATTCCTGTGAATTTGATAGGAAGGTTGAAGTTAGAAGAACTGTTGATAGGGGATGAGAGCTTCAAGGGATGGGATGTTGTTGGATGTGACAGCACAGAAGGAATGAATGCAAGCCTAACAGAACTAAGTTCGCTGTCTCATTTAGCTGTATTATCATTGAAGATACCGAAGGTTGAATGCATTCCCAGAGATTTTGTTTTTCCCAGCTTGCTCAAATATGATATAGTGTTAGGGGATGGGTATTCAAAAACAGAATACCCAACCTCGACAAGATTATATTTGGGTGATATAAGCGCCACATCCTTAAATGCGAAGACATTTGAGCAGTTGTTTCCTACCGTGTCTCAAATTAGTTTTAGAAACATTGGTTTAGAAAATATAGAATTGTCCTCTGATCAGATGACCTCCCATGGCTATGGGTCGCAAAAGGACTTCTTACAAAGATTAGAATATGTCAAAGTGAGAGAATGTAGGGATATTCCCACTCTGTTTCCAGCAAAATGGCGGCAAGCTTTGAAAAATCCAAGGAGAGTGGAAATTGAATACTGCCAATCATTGGAAAAGGTATTTGAATTGAGTGAGGCTGATGAAGGAATCAACGAGGAGAAGGAGTTGCGGCTGCTGTCATCTTTAACAAGGTTACATCTAGAATGGTTACCTGAGCTCAAATGTATATGGAAGGGGCCCACTAGACATGTCAGTCTCCAAAGTCTTATTAATATGAAGTTGTGGTCTCTTGATAAACTGACATTTATCTTCACACCATCCCTCGCTCAAAGTCTCATTCATCTGGAAACACTACGGATAGTATATTGTCGTGGATTGAAGCGTCTTATCAAAGAACAGGATGGTGAAAGGGAAATAATTCCAGAGTCTCTTCGCTTCCCAAAATTAAAAACTCTCTGTATATGGGGCTGTGATGAACTTGAATATCTCTTTCCTGTCTCCGTGTCTCCAAGTCTTCAGAACCTGGAAGAGATGGAGATTGTTTTTGCTTACAATTTAAAGCAAGTATTTTACAGTGGAGAAGGAGATGACATCATCGTCAAGTCTAAAATTAAAGATGGCATCATCAACTTTCCTCAGCTAAGAAAATTGTCTCTTTCAAAGTGCAGCTTTTTTGGTCCAAAGGATTTTGCTGTCCAATTGCCTTCTTTACAAGAGTTAACCATTGATGGCCACGAAGAATGGGGTAATTTGTTGGCACAGCTTCGAGTACGTCCTTTATATTTCTCCTTTTTTTTTCTTTTCTAATTTAAATTGTCAACTTCAATACATTGTGATAATTTGTTCTATCTTTAAAACAATAGAGTCAAAAATAAAAATTGAAACTTTCTTTTTAAATACAATATTTTCTCATTCAAAGAACTTCAAAAGCACCAAACTTGTATTGACTTCAACATACATATATTTTTATATATATTTTTCATGTTTTTGTTTACAATTTGTTTTCACTTTTATGAAAAAAATAATTTAAATGATCAACAATCAAGCATTTTTATTTAAAAAATTTACTAATATGTAAAATTCAAAATATTTTCTTTATATTTTTATTTTTGGATAATAACATAATTTTTATTATTAAAATAGAATATAAAATTTATTTTTTTTAGTTAATAAGTATACTTTTTCATGATTGCTTTTAATTTAATTAATATAAAATAATAGTTTATATTCAGATTATCATAAATATAAAAAATATGATTTCAATTCCCATTGTTTTCTTTTGATGCAGGGGTTTATGAATTTGAAAAAAATATCTATTGAAAACTTGAAAGGAGTACAGGATTTAATGCAACTTTCACTTGTGAGTTTGGAAACATTACACTTGGACTTATTGCCAGACTTGAGGTGTATTTGGAAGGGTCTCGTGCCGAGCAATTTAACTACTTTGAAGGTGAAAAGGTGTGATAGACTGACACATGTATTCACAAAGAGCATCATTGCTAATCTAGTCCAACTTGAAGTTCTAGAGATATCAAATTGTAAGGAATTGGAGCAAATCATTGCCAAGGATAATAATAATGAAAATGATCAGATATTGTTAGGAAGTGATCTCCAATCTTCATGCTTCCCTAACTTGTGTCGACCTGAGATTAGAGGATGCAACAAGTTGAAGAGTCTCTTCCCAGTAGCCATGGCTTCAGGTCTCAAAAAGCTCCATGAACTTGAAGTAAGAGAATCCTCTCAATTATTGGGAGTTTTTGGGCAAAATGATCATGCTTCACCTGCCAATATTGAGAAGAAGATGGAGTTCCCTAGTCTACAACGGCTGATTCTAGAAAACTTACCAAGCATTGTCTACTTCAGTCATGGATGTTGTGATTTCATATTCCCTTGTTTGTCGATATTGGAGGTGCGTCAATGTCCAAAGCTGACCACAAGATTTGCTACTACATCAAATGATTTAATGAGTGCTCAATCAGAGGTGCTGTATATTTGACATGATTTCTTGCCTCTCTTTCAGTGTTTTTATTTCTTGTTTCCCTCAATAATAAGACTTACAAGTTAGAATGTTTATGCCATACTTGAAATGGCTTTGCAGGTAGCTGAGGGTTCCAGCACTGGTTGCTCCGTGCCAACCAGCACTACTAGAAGATGGACCCAAAGAAATGGGTGGTAAGAGGAAAAAGAGGAAGAGGATGGAGTCATATGATTAGTTTGGCATTGGAATTTGAAAAACATGGTAGTAATTCATTATTGTAGGTAAAATGACTACAACTATTTATCTTCTATCTTTCTTTAAATGGTTGGATTAAATCAACAAATACGATATGCCTGGATGATCTTTGTTCTTGATGTTGCATTAGGTTGGTTGGTTACCTATTTCATGATTAACTCGACATTGATGGGAAGTAATTCCAGCTATTTCATGAGCTACAATAATTTGTCTTATTTCATGTGTTTGTTGTGTGAACTTCCATAAATAAGGATAATGTTATGTGTTTAGTAATTTATTGTGCGAACCTCCAAAAAAAGGGCTTTTGTTTGTTTGCCCATTTGTGTTTCTTTTTCAAGTGTCTGAACCTTCAAAAATAAGGACATAATGTTTACTCATTTATGTGTGATTATTGTTTAATGTTTGGATTCTCATTCTCATTTTGATGTTCTATTTCCTTGTTATTGTGCGTACACAATAATATGGTTTCTACATGTGAATGATTATATATATATAAATCAATTTATAAATTTATTGACAGAATATGAAATTCCAAGATTTAAGTAAAAGGATAAATCCCTAGCTTTGAAAAGAATTAGTCTGTCTTTGAGATTGGAATAATTTTTTTTCCAGGTCTATTCAATTTAATATTTTTAATAATACAAATGAAAATAAACAACAAATTTAATTTATATGTAACTATCTCAAAACAATGTTGAGAAGGAAGAAAGATTAGTAGAATAAAAATAAAATAAATATACTTTTAAAAAGCAAGGAGTTTTTAATGTTAAAAATATATTTTTTATTTAATAGACCCATTTTTGAATTTTTTTTAAAAGATAACTCTATATTAATTCTAATTTTTTAGCAACACAATTTTTCATTCATCACAGAAAACACACACACACACACACACACATATATATATATATATATTATTAAATAGTTAACATGTCATCGTAACATACCAGTAAGATTATATTATAATGATCAACAAGAATGAAGAATTATACTAAATATAAAATAATAAATCAAAAGCATTAATGAAAAAGAAATCACCTTTGTATTTGGGCTGTCTAAAGCTAAACTTACTAGATTAGTACTAATTAATTTTTACATTAATCCACAAGCAAGTTGTCAACGGTTGGCGCATTCCTAACTTTTAACTCAAGCACTGAACCTTTCCAAAATTGCATTTTCTTTTTCAATTTGTTTTCTAACTACATTCATTGATGAAGGGTCCAATTTCATTTACTTTTTGCATCCCACAAAAACATCCTTTTTTATTTTTTATTAGTATATTTTTGATGTATTTAAATTATTTTAATATATTAATTTTAAAAATAATTTTTTAAAAATAAATAAATATTATTAATATATTTTTATAAGTAAAAAATACTTTAAACAGTAATAATGCAAACATATTATTTCGTACTGGGCTCGCTTAGAGCGACAGCCACATTAAATGACAGCCACCGAAATGTTTGACATGTGGCACTTGAATTTAAGAAACCTTGCTCTTGTTTTAGATTGACACGTGCTCGACAGGGACGTTGCCATGGTTGAGTTAAGATTTCCTCGCCTTAATTTTTTTTTTTGGTAACTAGGATATCCGGGCTACCTTGCGCGCACCACAATTAATCCCCGGGTTTACTGAATATCCTGTAAGCCCAGTGAATAGGTAAGGCACCGCGGGAGTGACAAGAATACACTTTGAAGTTCAAACCCGGGACGTTGGCAAAAATAAACTTGCAGTTTACAACAGCAGCTAAGCCCTCAAGTGTGAAGACAAATCGCTTTAATTGCTTGATGTTGACGTGGCTCATTAAATGAAGACATTGTCGTCAGCATTGGACTGCCTTTTTTAGGTGAGTAGACGCTCGCGGAAGTAGCAGTGGTTTAAGGCTATCTTTTTTTATCTTTAAAACTATGTTTGAATGTGCTTATTTTAAAAAGAGATTAAATGAATTTTTTTATAATTCTAATTTATTAATATTAAAAATAAAAAATAATTTAATATTTTTTTAAAATACATACACCATGGTGCTAAACACAAATATAATATAGGTGATTTTTCTGCCTTAATTAGTTGGAATTGACCTTTAACCTAATACCTAATGTGATTAGCTTAGTAGTCAATTATGATAATGGGTCATTCTCCTCTATTAACTATCAAGATTTAAATATTTAAAATTTGAATCCATGATGCCGTGGATATGATAATTGTGTTTTTAAGATTATTTTTAAAAAAAGAGTAATCCCAATTAATATATAGTTGATTTGATAACATGTTTATTATTAAATAAAAAAATTAAATCTACCAACATGCTTGGTTATAGCAAAAAATAATTGGTATAATATCATCATAGTAATGAGTTGGATAATCCAACACACAAACAAACGACAAATATTTTTTATTAATCTTAATTTTCTATTTATAAAAATGTATCTTATTGTCATATAATAGAAGATGCAGATAAAAATAAAAAAAAGATACAGACATGCTTGGTTACCGGGACAAAAGTACAAAAATAAATAAATATGCTTAGTTAAGATAATTTTATAATGAATTTTTATTATTTAAAAACAAGAAGGGTAACAGAGCATGTTCTCTCTGTTTTAATTATCAAATGTTATCTAAAAAATTAAGATATAAATTTATTATTATTTTCATACCTTTTAAGAATAATATGAATTTATATTTATTTTCTTAAATTAAAGTTTATGAAAAAAAATTGAGTTTTATGGATATCCAAATTATTGTTAGGGTAAGACCATATAGATAAATGTTTTTTTTTTTTAGTTTAACGTGGGTGTCCGGGTCAGCTTGCGTGTACCTCGATTAATCCCACGGACCCTGAAGTTAACGACCATGTAAGTCTCCCGTGGCCATCATATGAGCAACTCAGGGCTCGAACCTGAGATCATAGAAGGAGCAAATCTCTTGATCCCAAGCTCTTACCACTGGGCCATCACCTAGATGGTTACCGTACATATAAATGTTGCTTCTACAAAGAAGTTGCCATGTAGGATGGATACAGCTCAAAAATATTTTTGTGATTAAAGTTTAAGATAACATTTTCTTTTAATAATCAAATTTCCATGAGCATGATAGCTGCTAATCTCTACATCGCGCATGTGGTGCCACACCTGATCAAGATAAATAATAATAATAATAATAATAGTTATTACAGTTATGTCTGGATAATGTTGACAATCTTAACAATTATTTTACAATATAGTTCTAATGAAGGAATAAATAATTGGACCATGCTCTCCTTAAGTGGGTCCAAATTGATATGAATGTTGTACAGAGATTGTCATGCAATGTTTCTATTTGATAGATGAGATTTCTAAAAACAAAAGGGCGTATACTCTGAATATACAATTCAAGTAATTGTTGACCATTAAAGTTATATTTGGTAATGCCATTCAATTTTATTTTTTTAAATAATTTTAAATTTATATGTCAAAATAAATTTTAAAATATAAAATATATTATTTTAATATAATTTCAAATAAAAAATATAATTTTAAAAAAATTCAATCATATTCATAAAAAGACACTAAATAATAAGTTACTTATTTTAAAACTAATTAATTTTATTTACAAGAACTTCAAAATTCAGGTAAAATCTATCATTAGTTTTTCACCTTCAATTGTTTTTTTTTTTTGTCATTCATCTTCCCGTCAATTTATTTTGAAAAAATTAATTAGCACTACTTTTTAAAGCAAAAATTACAACAAGAAAAAATCATAATCTTCCGCTGCTCTTTTTCTTTCAGTAACATGTATAAATGATCTAAAACATCAATAAAACGCCTCCCGAGTTGAAAAATTAGGTATGAGTTGGAAAAGGTCTCATAAACTGGTTGAACCATCCAAAACGAATTCACTAATTCTATCTACATTTTGAAAGGCATGAAAAACCCACAAGGCAAAGGACATATCTTTAATTCTATTACCTTCGTATAAAATTTTTCAAACATTCAGACAATTATCCTACATTGGCCTAAGACATATATAAAAGGAAAAACCTGTTTTTCATACACAGAATCATAATTTTCAAGAATTCGAGTACATAGGACTTGACTAGTTCTCCTCTTTTCTTGAAACATGATTACAGAATCAAAGTGAAGCATTGAGGTCAATGCTGGGCTTCTTTGTAACTATTGGGGATGGAACAGTGAAGTTGCAACTAGGGCACTTCTTGGGATTTGTCTTCAATGTAATCACATATAGTAAGCAACCAGGACAAGCAGCAGCAAATACTCCTGTTGAAGAGAATGCAGTGCTAATCTCTTCTTCTTTAACCATCCCTGATGATTGGTGTTCTTCTTTAATATGTATTTAATCGAAATGGTAAAACAGAAGCCTAAATTCTGTACAAAAACTGTTCATCAATATGAGAGAAACTATCAAGATTGTTTCTTGGCTATAAAAAAGATTGGGGATAAAACCATATATACCTTTAAATTAAGAGGCACATCCCAAGTTTTTGTGAATTGCAATTCCAGATCCAATTCTTTGTTACTAACCTTTGAAAACTCTCTTAGCAAGTCTTCTGTGATCAAAATCTCTTAATTGGTACTGCTGTTGGGTATCAATATATACTATATAGAAAATGATAGATATATAAAAAAGAAGAAAAATACTCCACTTCTTAAAAGTGATAAATTATTTTTGTCTTTTTGAAAAAAAAAACATTTTCTTCCCAATTTATTTATACAATTAATTGATTTTTTATTTGATAATTAGATATACTCACATTGATACGTAAATTAAAATCAAGTTTTGTCTTCAAATAATTTTAATAACATACACACGATTATATAGATCGATGTTAAATGAGAAATGATTATAAGATTGCTCAATTTCAACTAATCTTATGTAGGGGAGTGAAAACGCATGGAGCAGCTGCCAACCGATGCACAGTTCTATAACAATCATCGTTGTACCACGTGTAATCTTTAAAAATCAATTACCATGAGAGAAGGCACATTTTTTAAAGTTTTTGCATCAATTGTTTTATGTGTCAATCCATTATAAAATCACATGCATAGATATTAAACAATGGTTTGATAATTCTTCTACGCATAACTTAGTCTAAACTGAGTTTTATTTTAAATTGATTTATAGATAATCCTGGTTAAATTTAAATTGACTTGGCGAAATTTAACCAACTTGATCTATTTAAAAGAGATTTGATTGATTAATATTTTTTTTTTTATCTAAAACTATAATATTTTTTTTCAAAACAATACTATTTTTTAAAAACTAAATCAACATTGTTTTTAGTTTAATTTTAAAAATTCATGACCTAAATTTTGATTAACAAACTTATAATAAGATATAACAATTATGACCGATGATTGATAGTATAATCGATGTTGTTTTTTAAAGTGTTTTTCATTTATAATTATATTAAAATAATATATATATATATATTAAAATTTATTTTTGGTATCATTATATTAAAACAATAAAAAATATAAAAAATAATTTTTCACCTACTAACTAGACGGTGTCTAATTTGTTTTATTATTAACATGGATATCCATATTAGTTTGTGTATACCTTGATTAATTTTATAAACCTTAAAATTAATGACTATATAAACCTCCAATAACATTAAAATTTATAAGACTTGAACTGATATATATATATATATATATATAATCTAAAATTTAACTAAGTTATACCTCTCACGCTCTCACGTTATCGTGTCTTATTTTAAAAGTCTACACGCGTGAAACACACGAGTAGGTAGATGGTTGAAGGTTATTACGAAAGTGTACACATCTCTGTAATTAAAGATTGTAGTCATAGTACAGATATTTCGGGAATTTCATCATTGCCGGCATTAATGATCTTATTTACTCATAAGTTCCAGACTTGATGAGAGTGCTGACCGGTCAATAATTTAGTCGTAATGTTAATCTTTTAAACTAATCTTGAAATAATTTTTTTAAATAATTTTTTAATTTTATATTTGTGGAAAAAAATATTTTAAATTAAACTTTTTATATAGTTGTATAAAAAATAAACTGAAATATAACTTATTCATATTTTTTAAAATTTATTAAAAAAATAAAAACCATAATTGACAAATGAAAAAAAATTAAAAGATGATAAAATTAAAAATATATTATAATTTTATAAATTATTTAAAATAAAATAAATAACTACTAAAAAAATAAAAATCAAATATGATAAATAAAAAAAATTAATTACAAAAATATAAGAGAAAAATAAATAGTAATAAAAAAAATAAAAAACCAAGTTGATATAAAAATTAAACCAAATCAAATTTTAAAGGATAAAATTTAATATATATATATATATATAGTAATAAAAAAAAATAAAAAATTAGATTTAATATAATCAATAAATAATAAAATATTTTTTTTAATTAATAACCTATCCCAAATAGGTTTAAAAAAATCACATGGAAGTTAACCCCGTGAAAACAAAATCCGTTTGATTTTAATAATTTTAATTAACCTAAGTTAATTTACCAGACTCATGCACTGAATTCACTCAGTCGAGTTTAATAACATTTATTGAAATTTGTTTCTTCTTAGTTAGGGAATCATCCTAAGCACACAATTCTGCGAGTCTTGACTCAGGAGAGAGGCCCATTTCCTTAAGAGTAATGAAAGTTGGAAATATAATAAAGGCCCAAAGTGAAGAAGTCCCACTTGAACTGAACCTAGTCGTAGGCTTTGGATGTCTATGAATGTTAAAATTATAGCATAGTTATTAAAATGCATTAAACTTTTAACTTAAAATTTATTTAAGATCGGCTTAATATTTAAATAGCTTGGAAAATTAATCGGATAAAAATCAGGTAAGATTTGGTTAACAATTTTGTTTTTTTTTTTTTTTAATTTGGAACGAAGTTATTTTTTAATTTTTTTTATCCTAAAAACAATTCTCAATGAGTTGGCAGCAACAATCAAGCTAAAGACAAAACATATTTGTTTCCTAGGCCGACCACACAACTTTGCTTACAATATATTTATGATATGGTCATCTATGACTGTTTTGTGAGTCATTGATCTTTTGCTGTCAACTTCACTGCCTAGAAGATGCATATTTAACAATTATCAACTGATAGAGGAAGCCTATATCCAAACCAATCGCACAACCTTTCGTCCTCCAATTTCCTTCTATTTTTTTTATGTACACAATTAACATATCCTCAATTACACTTTTGATTTTTATTTTTTTGGTTGTCAAAAAAATTAAACAGACAGATGAAAATCCAGACCCTTTTTTTAATGAATAAATTATGTGAGTAAAATTTATAAAAGAGGTAGAGGAGGGCATGCACAGCACTAGATAGAAGTCAATGTATCAATGTTGATGCTCCTCAAAAAGTCAATGCTGGTGAAGTTGGCAGCAAAAATAAATAATAATAATAATAATAACAAAATAATTGAGGAGATACTAGCCAAAGAACCAAATGAAATAGCAGAAGACGAGTAGCAAGTATACGGTGTTGCGATGGTCGTTTACTTCAATATGTATTTGAAAAATAGGTAAGATAAGAAATTATTTTTTTTTATTGGTAGAAAGAAATAATGATAGTCGTCATTTAATATTTTGGTTACTATAAACCTTAACTGGTCTAAGAGATCGGATATGGGAATTGGTTGTATAAATAAAATGTATTAGCACTCCAAATACGTCATATCTAAAGTAAGATGCATTGTTTAATTATCTTATATAAACTAAGGTATTGTCGTGTTTTCTAATTATTGGTAAGTTTAAGGTTTAAAAAATGTTATTCTCAGTAAGACGATTCTTATCTTATCGAGTAAAATCTAATCATTCAAATATCAACAAAAAGAAAAACTAACTCTTATTTAATATTAGATATACGTCTTATGTATAAATTTATAATCTTAGATATTAAAAGAAAAAGAAATGATTTTCTTTGTATTTTTAAAATATTGGTCTGGTTCTCGTAACTTTACTGGATATTAAAGCTCAAAATGCATGCTAACACATATTTTTTTGAATTTTTAAAATTCCAAGTTTTCTCCAAAATGTTGCAATATATATATATATATATATATATATATATGGAAAAACAAAAAAAAATGTCTTGTTTTCATGCATACGACTAAAAAATATAAGAAATTTCATATTGTATTTTTATACCAAAACAAATACCGAATTTGTATTTATACAATATAAAAATACAAACTAATATTAATCAAAATTGGTAAAAAAAAATACACGAGAAAACCACAAATTATTTTTGAAAAGATTTTGAAAATTTTCATAATTGCATAAAGATAATGTATTAGCACGCAAAATATGTCATATCTTTACTATCACTACTCTAAAAATTAATTCAAAAGGTATTAATTCTTAATTATACCACAAAAATAATATCAACAAAACAAACAATAATATTTTTACTATTAATACTCTAAAAATTAATTATACTAAAAAAAAAATATTAAGAAAACTAATAATAATATTTTTAATATCAATACTTACAACTATATTAAAAGTGTAAGTAGCTCAAGCACCAGGTGGCGCTATGCTGCGCGGGCTTGGGGTGGTGCTACCCAAGCACCATGTGGCGCTTGATTTGTCCATGGCTAGGATTCAATTCTGTTTTGGGTTCTGCCCTGCTAGGCCAAAGGCTAGCCTTGGGCCATGCTTGTGAGTGCCCAAGCTAATACGCCACCTAGTGCTTGGACTGCAGCCAAGAGGAAGCAGGCCTAACACAACATGGCGGTTGAGTTGTCCGCCCTTCAAAGGGAACCCAATCATCACGTGTCTCAACGTAGTTTTTTTTATAGTAATAATGATTTTTTAAAATTTATTGATGATGATAATAATATTTATGCTCTTATAAATTTTATTGAGAATACTAAAATTTTTATAATACAAATACTAATATTTTTAGTAGCAATAATATGAATTATTATAAAAATCATATTATTTATAACACCAAATATAATAATATTTTAGAGATGAATACTATTAATTATACTAAAAAATAATATTAATAGAACAAATAATAATAATTTTGAAATCAACACTATTAATTAGACTAAAAAAGACACAAGCAGCAAGGAGTTTTTGGAGAACAGAAAGATGCGACTCATTCCTCTTAATTAAAGTCCTTGCAAATCAATTCAATGCCCACTCCACTTATTATTAAAATCCTTTTGATTTTTTTATTTTATTAATGTAGGTGTTAGAGATAATTTATATATATTTCGACTAATCTTATAAGTCCTAAAATTAATAATTATATAAATCTTCAATAACTTTAAAATTTATGAGACTTAAACCAATATTTTCTAGATAACAAAACACTAGTTGAACTACACTAGTTAAAAATCGTTTTAATTTTAATTTACCTGAATCATAATTCAGATCTTGTAGTGAGTTGACTCAGTCGATTGAAATTTGTTTCTTCTTAGCTACGGCATCATCCCAAGCACACAATTCTGCAAGTCTTGACTCAGGAGAGAGGCCCATTGCCTTAGGAGTAATGAAAGGTGGAAAAATAATAAAGGCCCAAAGTGAAGATATATCGTCAAGTCCCACTTGAACTGAACCTAGTCGTAGGCTTTGGATTCCTTGGAAACCCATATGATTTAGGTGTCAATATAAATACTTGAACAAATTCACCCAAATAAATCTGCGACTTAACAGATTAATTTACAATTCAAATTAATCTATAATTTAATTGATTCATAAAATCATATTAAAAATAAGATTTATTTTTATTATTTTAAATAAAAATAATAAACTTGAATTGTTTTGATAACTCGATTTGACTAATCCAGTGACAAACTTTTTTTCAAGCATATTTTTATAACATAACTAATTTTGTACCAGTTCACATAATGTAATAAAAATAGTCAAGGTATATATACATGTATTTGACAAACGATAAAGGTCCAAAACTCAAGATATGAACCAAAACAGTCTAAGTGCCTTTTTTGCTACTAGTTGAGCTCTCTTGAATTAAATAACTTAAGAGAATTTAAATGTGTTTAATAACGTTATTGAAATTATATTTTTTATTTAAAATTAATTTTTTAATATTTTAAAATTTTTTTGATATACTAATATTAAATATATATATATATATATATTTTAAATTATAATTTTAATACATTTTTTTAAAAAAATACTTTAAATCATAATTATTACCAAACTTCTAAAAACCTCCTTTTATTTCTATTAAAAACCCTTTGATTTAGACATCACGACAATGACCTTCAACCTTGTTTATTGTCCATTAAAAATGAGAAAAATTGATCAATCGATTGATGTTCTTGTATTAATTGGACAAGTTAATTTTCAACAAGTTAATATATTTTTAACCATGCCATGTTAAATTATTGACCCTGAAATTGTAAGAGTAAATTTAAACTAAGTAAAAAAGATTGGTAGAAATAAAATAAGCTGCTCTCTCTCCCTCCATCTTCCTCCCCCTCCCTCCCTCCATAAGGTCAGAATTAGAAAATTTGAAGTCCTTTGCCTTCCTTCACCCAAAGGAAAGGTGGCTGGCCTTGGTTTTTGTGTTGTTGAAATGTCATAATCTACAACCTCATCTTCTTTTTATAACAAAACAACCTCATCCTAAGACATGCCATCGTTGACTTTGTATTCTCATATTTTTAATTTGTTATGAGTGTTCTTTCAGAAATGGCTTTGAACAGGCATAGTGACCTTTTCTTATATTTTAAAAAAAACCTAAGTTAGCTGGTGTTAGGTAAGTTTCAATGTCCAATGTCTAATGTACACAATACAATATGCATATATATTTTTTGATTCGAATGCTAAGATGTATTTTCATTTCAATTAATATTAAATTATCTTTCCAGAATATTATATCCCTCTGATGTATTAAAAAAGACTTAATAAATTTATTTAGAAGTTGGTCTCGAGATTTGAACTAAAATAATAATAATAAAAAAACAAATCTCCTTGAACATCAAATCAACTTCTTAAAATTTATATAAAAAAACTTACTAATTAAATTGAAATCTATCATAAAAAAACCTAATGAGAATCTAATAAAAAAACATAATGAATCTCATAAACATCATAAACATCGAATCCTACCTAATTAAGAATATACTTAGAGTGTTTAATATTAAAGAATAATCCAAAATAATTTTGAAGGGAGCTCAATTAGTCCGGTTTTAATTTTACTTTCCAATAATAACAAGTTCTAGTTTTTTTATGGCTACTAAAAATTTATATAATTATCAATTTCAGGACCTGTGAGATTAATTAAAATATACGCAAGTTAGCCGGTACATTTATATTAATAATAATAATAATAAATAATCCAAGAGAATACATACAAATACAAGTCGAAACCTACGGCCATTTTCGTTAGAAGAAAATATACCTGCTACCCGTGTAGTGAGTCAACTTGATATGCACTTGTAATTAAGAATATACTTAGAGTATACACGGGACCAACCTGATATTTAATACTGAAGATAGGTAGGCAGAAGCTAATTCATTTGTAGGATTCGATGTTTATCTCTCTGGATTAAATAATTATATTCTTTGCTTCGTATCGGCTGGCAAGAATCGAGAGGTAACTCATTAATCGCAAGATGAATCTTTATATTTTTATTGATTTCGACTTGTTCAAAGTAAATATATAATTAGAATATTTTGCAATAAAATAAATTATAATTAAATATTTGAATAAATTCATTCATTCATCAGCGTTATGTTACTGAAACAACATTAAATTAATAACTGAACAAGTTGATTAATTCAAACAACACGCATTCAATCTTTGAATATTTCGACTTGTCCATGTAAATATTTTTATAGATTTCGACTTGTTCAGTGATTTCAATGTAAATGTATTAGAATCTTTTGCAATAAAATAAATTATAATTAAATCTTTGAATAAATTCATTCATTCATCAATGTTATGTTACTGAAACGACATTAAATTAATCACTGAACGTTAAACAATTCAACAAGTTGAGATTAGAAAGAAGTTGATTCAAACAACACGCATGCATTCAATCAACATAATTAATGAAGACCATTCATCAGTCATTTATATAATGTAGAATAAAAACTTGTATTTATCGTTCACCTAACCACTTTGTAATTTTATGGATTGCTTACTACAGACTTCGACATGATCGGTTTGGACGAGGATGACTTGATTTGGAAAAATAAAATAAAATTATGATAAGTGAAAGATGGCTTAAGAGTACTCTTATTCATACAAAAAATCTAATAACTACCATGATTTATTTTGTAATATGGATTTTATATATCCATTTTTGGTACCTATACCTTTATTCTTTTTATTGGAGCCTCTTATGTTTTTTTTTAATAATTGATTGAGTCCCTCTACTCTTTCTTTTGTTTTGTAATAGTCCTTCCATCATAATACTATGATTTCATGCGCTTACATGGAATTAATTTTTCTTTTAGATACTGAATTGAATGCTGGACGACGCATAATCCAATAACTCCTATTTTGTTTTTAAAAAATTCTCTCTTTTAATATGAAAATTAAATAATTAAAATAAAATAAATAAATTAAGAAAAAAACATTAGCCTAAACAAACCTAATTAATTAAAGTAGTTAAATTAATTTCCACATGTTTATTTATTTTCTTTATTTCTTTCATTACATAATCTAAAAAATAAAAGAGTTAATTCAGTAGAAAAAAATGTCATGTAGACATATATCAGTTCGATGTATTAAAAAGATTTAATAAATTTATTTATAAGTTGGTCTCCAAATTTGAACTAAAATAATAATAATAATAATAATAATAATAAGACAAAACATACTTGTTTCCTCAACTTTGCTTACAATAGTTAATGACTTTTTGTGAGCCATTGATCTTTTGTTGTTAGCTTCACACTGCCTAAAAGATACATATTTAACAATTATCAACTGATAGATGAAGCCTATATCCAAACCAATCGCACAGCCTTTCGTCCTCCAATTTCCTTCTATTTTTCTTATGTACACAATTAACATATCCTCAATTACCCTTTTGATTTTTATTTTTTTAATGAATTAATTACGTGAATAAAATTTATAAGAGACGTAGAGGAGGGCATGAAGAGCACTTGCTAGAGAGCCAAATAAATTGCAGAAGACGTCACACCTTCATTAATTATTGGTTGTAAATGCCTATGTAAGGAAACAATATATAATCTTGTGTGCAGAACTTGAGAGGGATTCACAGACATTTTGGTCCAGGGAAGGCCACAACCGGGCCATTTTGTATTGATTCTAAGACCTCCCAAGAAACCCAAAAGAAGAAAAAACTCTTTTAAGTGTTTTATATTTGAAATTTATATATTTTATATTTAAATTTTATCAAATAAAATAAAATAATAAAATTTAAATTCAAGACCGTTTAATCAAAAAATTTTTAATATCATATTAAAAATTTATCACAATTTAAAAATTTAAATAAGATCTCGATATGTAATTTATATATTTTTTTAATGGGAAAACATAACCCGTAAGGAATTCCCCCCACTAGGCCTTCATTAGGCACGTAGTTTCCCAAAATCTCTCCCCTCTAAACTTGAAAGATAATTCAAGGGAGAGAGGGTTTCTCAATCTTATGAAACGAAAACCAACTTGGTTAGTACTGGGCATGACCATATTGGAGTAATAATTTTAGGATAATCTATAAGTTTGGTGTGATCACATTTCCAAGCCCCACAAATGAAATTTTCAGAAGCCCTTTTAATTTTCATATATGTTTGAATTTTCTTCTTATTCGTCCACGTGTTAGTTCCTTCACAGATTTTCAACGAAGAATAAAGGAAAAAACTATGAGTATAACGGTAAATTAATAGATTCTTCTGTGGGGAATCATGAACCAGAATAATAATGAATTGGAAATGAGTTAGGTGTTGTAGTGGGTAACGAATACCTCCCTGGTTGATGGATTCATGGTTTTATAAACGTAATCATTTACTACTGTTCCTGCTCCTACCTTTCACACCTACTGCATGTCCACGCAATCATTATTACTATAAATATGAAGCAAGTTTGCCTTCCCATGCATTCCATTTCAAGCAGAAATATTCTTGACTGCTGAGGTAGAGCCACCATTTATCACAGTTTGCAGCAAACACACTTTTTGTGCAATGGCAACACAACCTTCCATATCGTTCGCCGTCCGAAGGTGCGAACCAGAATTGGTTGCGCCAGCCAAGGCCACACCTCATGAATTCAGACAGCTTTCTGATATTGATCGCCAACTATACCTCCAATTTCAATCACCACATTACAACTTGTATGCACACAATCCATCGATGCAAGGGAAAGATCCTGTGAAGGTAATAAAGGAGGCAATTGCGCAGGCACTTGTGTATTATTACCCTTTTGCTGGTAGGATTAGATCACAGGGGCCAGACAATAAGCTTATAGTTGATTGTACTGGTGAGGGTGTCCTGTTCATCGAAGCCGATGCCGATGCCACGGTTGAGCAGTTTGGTGATCCAATTCCATCTCCATTCCCATGCTTTCAGGAACTTCTTTACAACGTCCCAGGATCAGAAGGGATCCTCAATACCCCATTATTGCTTTTCCAGGTACGTATAGGACATTATTGGCTAATGTTTATTCATTCTTTCATTATTATTATCGAGAAAATGATTGCTCCGTATGCTTATTCAAAAATATAATTAAAACAATGATGGTAATATTCCATCAATTACATTCTCATAAAGTAGTAATCATTTTACATTATATTAACAGGTGACACGCTTGAAGTGTGGTGGTTTTGTACTTGGGTTCCGTCTTAATCACCCAATGACTGATGCACTGGGCATAGTTCAGCTATTGAATGCCATAGGTGAGATTGCACGAGGTGCATGCCCCTTCAATTCTACCTGTGTGGCAAAGGGAACTCCTCTGTGCTAGGAATCCGCCACGAGTTACATGCAGACACAATGAATATGGTAATGATGCTCCTGTTGCTGTTGATCCTACAGCCAAGGTGCCTGAATTCCACGGCCAGGTTCACGCTGTAGCCCACCGTAGTTTTGTTCTCAACCGCAAGGAATTATCCAACATTCGTAGATGGATTCCTTCTCATTTACACCCATGTTCAAATTTTGAGGTAATAAGTGCATGCTTATGGAGATGCTATGCCATAGCATCTCAAGCTAACCCTAATGAGGAGATGCGCATGCAAATGCTTGTCAACGCACGTTCCAAATTTAACCCTCCATTACCAAAGGATATTATGGTAACGTCTAGCTTTGCCAGCAGCTGTAACAAATGCTAGGAAGCTTTGCTTAAACTCTTTAGGGTATGCATTGGAATTGATAAGAAATACCAAGAATAGAATAACTGAGGAGTACATGAGATCATTGGCTGATCTAATGGAGATAACCAAAGGGCAGCCTATAGGGTTACAATCATATGTCGTGTCAGACTTAACAAGTATTGGGTTCGATCAGGTGGACTATGGATGGGGCAACACAATTTATACTGGGCCACCCAAGGCTATGCCTGATGAAATTTCTATTGCAGGAACCTATTTCCTGCCGTATCGATTCAAGAACGGAGAGCGTGGGGTTATGCTTTTGGTTTCCTTACGTGCACCAGTTATGGAGAGATTTGCAATACTATTAGAGGAATTGGCAAGGCATGACCCAGAAAGAAGCCAAGAACAACAAGAAATGATAGCAAGCTCCCTATAAGACGGAGGAGAAGCTATGATATTATTCTATTCTTGGCCGGAGAAGCCTTTGGTACCAAAAAAATATTACCAGCAACCCCGTACTCTTTGACCTTGTTGTGATTGTATACTTAGATATATGAGTTGGAGTTTTCATGAAAATCTGGTGATATGTGTGGTTTCAAATTGTTTACAGTTGTAAAATTTAAGTCCCATGACTGTTATTTTGTTTAGTGTGATATCATTTTGTATTCAATAATAAGATCAATATTTTGTTTCCAATAGTTTGATTGATCCTTGTTTCGTGAGTTAATTAGGGTTTTGATCTTTTATATATATAAAAAATTAGGGTTTTGATCAACATATGCCATTTTGTTGAACAAAAATAATTGAAAATTCATTGATCTTTTCTATTTTTTTGCCTGAGTCAAAGCAACACCATAATAACTTAGGAAAGCTGCATAGAATTTTTTTAATTTTATATAGATTATCAGTTTTGCTAAAAAGTATAATGAGTCTAATTTCAACTATAATAATGATTTTATAATATTTAAATAAAAAGTATTAACAATATGTTAGTCATACGATTATTAATGACATGGCAAGTATCTAAATAAAGACTTCGGGAAAACTGGAAGGTTTTTGAATTTCGGAGAGCCAAAAGATTTAAACAGAAGGAAGAAGAGTAATAATTTTCAAAGATTAATTTTAAGTTTCTTTTAAGGAATCAAGTGAATCAACTCTCTGCTCTTTCTCTCTATATAGACTGGCAATTAGGGTTTTGATCTTTTTTATATATAAAAAATTAGGGTTTTTATCAACATATGCCATTTGGTTGAACAAAAATAATTGGAAATTCATTGAACTATCATAACTCAATTCTGGTTTATTCCTCGAAAATCAATTTTTTTTCAAAATAAAAATAATAATATAGATTGGCAACATGGAGATAGAAAACCGGGAAATCAAGCTGCAAAATTATGTTTAAGAATTAATTTGGGTTCAATTGAAGGATTTAATTAAGTGCAAGGATTTAATTATACTTTGAATGGGTCAAATTAATTTTATTTGGGGCTTAATTGGTGAAAAATTAAGTTTGGGAGCCTAATTTAGGCTTAATTGAGAATTTTAGACCAAATTTAATTTTTACCAAGTTAATTGGTTGAAATTAAGGGCCGAATTGGAAAAAAATTGAAGTTTTGGAGTCAATTAGAGGTTAAATTAAACAAATCCGCAGCCAATGATCAATCTGCAAAAGATGTCAAACTATAGGGGCTTAATTGACAAAAACCAGGGGTTGAGACTAAGGACCATATCGCAATAGGTAACTTTGGGGTTCCAATTGAAGTTTGCCAGGGGCTTAATTGCATTAGATCAAAAGTTTAAGGTCAATTAAGAATTCAATTGAAAGAAATTGAAAGCTAAAGGACTAAATTGAAAATCAATTTAAATCCCTAGTTCCACCCAAAACGGCACCGTTTTGTATTTATATAATAACTGTTCATTGTCTTCTCCATTTTACCTGAAAGAAATAGCGTGGGAGACTAATTTGCAGTTGCATTTAATGCTTGATTTCTCCATAAAATCGAACACAAATTGCACAAAAATGATCCCCTGCAGTTTCTCTACAACCCCATGTGAACGGTGCAGGATGAGTGACAACACAGAGACACTGGTGACGGTGTGAAGAGGTCCCACTCAGGCAATCTTTTCCTGCAGATTTGACAACTCAGGGAGGCTACTTTGAACCAACAGTTAAGATCTTTTCCAACCAAATCAAGGGCTGAAATTTTACCCTGGTGTAAACGAGATTACCCTCTTCTATCGCCTATAAATATAGGCTCCCTTGATGACCTGAGAGAGGAGAAAATCGGGTCCAAACTTGTAAAAAAAAAGGCCCCCCCACTGCCCCCTGTTTCTGTAGTTTCTCTCTCTTTCTCTCTTTGCCATTCCAACCACCAACTGGAGCTACCACCAACTTCTCCACCACCAACTCCACCTTAGAAAGCAAACACAACCACCAACCGACCACCAAGCTACCACCACGACTCTCTCTCTTCTCCTTCCAGCTCTTCTCTCTCCTCTGTAACCTTTTCTTCTTCCTCTCACAATCGACTCCGACCACCGTCGCCTCAGCCGTAGCCTCCTAAACCACCGGCCAGACATCCTCAACATGTTTGAAAACCCCAAGCCAGGCAACTTTCTCCTCCCTGCGTTGCCTCTTTGTTCTTTGTTGAGGTCGCTGCATGCAAAATTCATTTTTATATGCAGCGATAGAATAATTAAGTTGCCTTTGGGCCAGGCTAGTTATGGCCCAGCCCAAGTGGTTGGATCTGGCCCGACCCCAATTTATTATTATTTTTTTGAAAAAAAACAAAAAAAAATCCAAAAATTTTCAAAAATCATTTGAAAAAAATTTGTGATTTTTCTTGCATATTTTTTTTACCAATTTCATAAAATATCGGGTTGTATATTTACACTGTAAAATACAAATTCAGTATTAAAATACTTAGTTTTCTCCGAAATGTTTCAAAAAACAAATTGAAGACATTTTCAAAAAAGAAAAAAAATATGTTATTGCATACAACCAAATCCTAAAAATTTTTTAAGCATATTTTTCATAAAAAAAAAACAAAAATTGCATCTTTTTCATGTTTTAAAAATCAAAAAATGGATATCGTAACCAGTTTATGATTATCCATTAGGATTTGACCAATATGTCAAAAATCTTTTTCCAATCTTTTTTTTAGAATCCAAATGTATACTTTAATATTTGTGGGGTGTAAAATTACACGATAAAGTACACCATCAGGTATTAAAGATACAAGGTGTAAAAATACGATGCTAAAATTCAGACTTTAGAACGGTTAGGATTTAACCCAATAAGGTAGAGACTTTCTCATAAAGAGAGATCCGCCTTGAGCCTTATAAAACCAATGAATAGAAACCCGACATATAAAAAACAATCAAACAACAATGCAGCTAACATAACCAAAAGATTGATGTCTTCTCCCAAATGTAAGAGTGTCAAAGTTATAAATAACCCGGCAAGATCGGGGTCGAACAATAGGGAGGTTAACTATATAAATTATAAATAATAATAATAATAAGTTAAAGAGGACTTTGAGATGCAAGATTAATGTGAGGATTAAACAATGATTAAAACAAATATCAAGGTTAGAGGATCCACTAATGGTATTTGAAACAAGTATAGTATAAACTCTTTTTATTACTTAATTGGAAACCACACACAAAAGAGGTTCCAATCGGATGATTTGTCATTAATAGCTCATTATAAATTGTTAACATGATCATATTAATAATCTTATTTAAGTAACACCAAACTTTTAAATATTGTCAGGAATTCATGATGCTAACTTATATTAACAACAAATCAAATTCCTTTCATAGCACAAGTGTAGGTTATACCATAAGGTTGGGCTATAAAAGTGTCAAGCATTTGTTGTACCAAGTGTTATATAAAAAAAATCTAGATTAACCATTTAACAAGCAAGTTATTAAGAATTAATAAGATAAAAATGATAAGGCATGTTAATTGCAAGTTGTTTAGGATATAAGCATTGAAGTCCATATTGAGTTTATATTATACTTATTTTTACACCATTAGTGTAACCTTTTTACCTTGACATAATAAACTCAGCTAAACATAATGAAGAAGAGAAACATAAATAAACAAGATAAGAATAAGATACAAGTTAACTAAGAAAAGGAAAGGAAATGAAAAACATAAACAAGATATTAATTAAAACAAAACTTAAGCATTACAAAAATATAAAGAGAGAAATAAAGAGCATGATCTTAATCTGAACAATCAAGATGCCTAAATGCATGGCAAATGCCTCCTTTTATAGGCCAAAATTTAAAACTATTGATTTAATGACTAATTGTTGAGTGGGTGGGCACATCTTGACTTGGTGACAATCCTTATGTTCTTGTCTAAACAAACCTTCATTGATAACGTCCGAATTTGAACCAACTTTACTCATGAAAGTTCTAGGAAATTGTCTCAGCTTTTCAGGAAAAAACACTTGAGGTCATTTGGGCTTCTAGAACTTGAGATATGGGCTGAACACTTAAAAGTGTTTGGGCTGCAGGATAGATTCAGACTTCTCCATTGTTGCTATAATTTGGACTTCAAAACGACCTTTTTAAATCTTGGACTTCACATGAAAGTTTTAGGCCCATATCTTAGATTTCCATCCATTTAAAGCAGACCTAAATCTGAGATCTACAGCTCCAAATATGACTTAATTATCGAACACTATTCCAGTTTGGACTGAACCGACATCTCTTTTCTAAGTTTGGCCCTCTCTTTGTCCTTTTAATTTCAGTACTTAAACTCATCAATCAATCATTTTTATTTATGTGATAGGCCTACATTTAAGATTAACATTTACTATAAATTAAGGTAACTTATAGTATCAGACTTGTTATTATAAAACATGCTTTAGTTAAGGAGTTATTGAAACTTCAAGTGGAAAATGATGATATAAAACCTTGATAAAAATACACTTTTAAGTACTAATTAGCAGCTTACCTTAGGTAGGGTGCACTAGGGGTGATGCATCTTTCCCTTGCACAACCAGTCCCTTACTCAGACTCTCGCAAGCTATAGGTTCCAAGAGACCATAATATAAGGTGGCAACTTCTGAACAACCCTTTCCAAAATACCACACCTCACACAAGAGGTACGATAAAGAGCCTTCATCGTCGACCGATGATGTCATGTCGGCGCGAGCACCCTGTGACAGGACAACAACCATTGATTTTTACTATTTTTTTACCCGATTCAAAGCAACACCATAATAACTTAGGAAAGCTGCATAGAATTTTGTTTGAGTTACATTTTTAAGTTGCTTTTAGATGACAAAACCTTTTTTAAAAAGTAATATTCAAGAATTTTATCATTTGCTTATGGATTTTAACTCAAAAGTTAAATCAAGTGAGAATGCATTGAGAGGAAGTTGTGAACAAGAAATTAAAACAAATCTATGCAAATACGGTTTATCTAAACTTGTACAAAGGGTTTTTAAACCCATGCTGGACTAGTCCGTCCGACAGGAAATTTGATGACACGACCACGTAACTTTTTTGAATTGAACTCATAATATGTTCAATTAAAAAATATATTTGGTTTTTAATAAGGTGTAGTTAAATTAAAATTTTAGTTTCTCTTTTAATTTTGTATAAATGATCGATTTCGCTAAAAAATATAACGAGTCTAATTTCAACTGTTGATTCTATAATATTCAAAAAGAGATAGAGCTATTTTTTTTTTTCCGGTTCCTTGTTAATTATTACAAACAAGTTTTTAATGCCTTGACAATATGTTAGTCATACGATTATTAATGACATGGCAAGTATCTAAATAAAGACTTGGGGAAAACCGGAAGGTTTTTGAATTTCGGAGAGCCAAAAGATTTAAACAGATGGAAGAAGAGTAACATTTATGATTGAATTTTTATTGTCGATTTTTCATTTTAAGTAAGAAAATATATAATTGTTTTTTAATTTGAACATAATTTTAAAATATTGATTTTTTTATTGCATATTTTTGTAGTATATGTATTTTGTTTGGGTGTTTACTTGTTTTATTATTTTTTTCTCAAACAAAATTGAAACTTGTTGTATGAATTTATGATTTTGTATATGTTATGGTTTGTTTTAGATTTTGTAAAATTATATTTATTTGTAAATTGTTGAAACTTATATCAAATTATCAACTTAGGTGTTTTGTGATGAAATAAATAATGACTTATTTAAAGGTCCATTTTATATTTTATCAATTTTATTGTTGAGTTGTAATTTTCGTAAATATGTACAAATTTGTAATGTAGTTAATTAATACATGTTGTCATCATTATTTAATATAGGTTCGATAGAAGTCATGGATGATCGTTCATGGATATATTAAGATTCACCCTAAGGATTGCGGATGATGAATTATTATAATAGGATTCAGAGTTTTATTAATTACGTAACACCTAATCCGAGAAATATTAGTGGAAGTGGTATTAGGTGTCCATGCAAGATATATAAGAATAAAAAGTTTCTCGATCCAGATGTTGTATGATGCATCTTCTACACAAATGGTTCTTGAAGGAATATATGTGTTGGTATGCACATGGAAAATCTTTTGTTCCTCACGAGACCATGGTCAAAAGAATGGTTTTGTTAATTTCTAGTGCTAGGAACGTACATGGAGTTGTAAATGACAAAACTACTTCTTATAAAACTATGGTTATGAATGCGATGAGAATGAATCAAGGTCATACCAGTCAATATCCAATTATAAATGAAAAACCTATATATTTAGATTAAATAATTATATTCTTTGCTTCTTATCGGGTGGCAAGAATTGAGAGGTAACTCATTAATCGCAAGATCAATCTTTACTATTGGTTTTTTGAAATTTTTTGTATTTATATTCCATTATCTTTATTCATGTAAATATTTTGATAGATTTCAACTTGTTCAGTGATTTCAATGTAAATGTATTAGAATCTTTTGCAATAAAATACTGTAGAATGAAAACTTGTATTTCTCTTTCACCTAAGCACTTTGTAATTTTATGGATTGCTTAGTACATACTTCAATATGATCTTAATTACTATTCACTATCATGTTGCTTAATATTGATCAGTTATGTTATGACTCACATTCATTCTGCAAGACTTGTGAAAATTGTCAAAAGTTGGGATCTATTTCAAAACGTCACATAATGCCTTTAAATCCTATTCTTGTCATTGAGATCTTTGACTGTTGGGGTATAGATTTCATGGGTCCATTTCCTCCATCATTTGGGTTTCTTGTACATATTAGTCGTAGTAGATTATGTTTCAAAATGGATAGAGGCAATTCCAAGTCGAAACAATGATCACAAAACAGTGATAAAGTTTTTGAAAGAAAACATTTTAAGTCGATTTGGAATCCCTTGAGCTATGATAAGTGATGGTGGAACACATTTTTGCAACAAGCCATTTGAGTCTTTAATGAAGAAATATGGAATCACACACAAAGTTATCACCCCTCATCACCCTTAGACAAGTGGACAGGTAGAACTTGCTAATAGGGAGATCAAATAGATCTTGGAGAAAACAGTGAACCCTAATCGAAAAAATTGATCTTTAAGACTTAATGATGCACTTTGGGCTTATTAAACTGCTTATAAAATATCATTAAGTATATCGCCTTATAGACTAGTCTATGGAAAACCTTGTCACTTGCCTGTGGAAATTGAACATAAAGCTTATTGGGCTATTAAAGTTTTAAATTCAAACATTGATGATGCTAGTCAACTACGAAAATTGCAAATAAATGAGTTTCAGGAAATAAGAAATGATGCATATGGCAATTCAAGAATTTAGAAAGCAAGAATCAAAAAGTTTCATGACAAGAAAATACTGAGAAAAACATTCAATATTGGTCAAAAAGTCTTGCTTTATAATTCTCAATTCCATTTATTTCCTGGAAAACTAAGATCAAGATGGAGCGGTCCTTTTATTGTGAAACATGTGTATCCATATGGGGCCTGTGATATCAAGAATCTAAAGAATGACAATGTTTTCAAGGTAAATGGACATCGTTTAAAAGTTTACTTTGATAATTTTTTAGTTGAAAATGAAGCTATTGAATTGGGTGATCCTGTATATAAAGATTGATTTTTTTTTCCTCACATTGTTTTTGTGTGATTTTTGTTTTGCTAGTTTCTCTCACCCCGGTCATATGGCGGATAACGGTACTCTGTGATCTTAAGTCGGTTCTTTCAATTTCCCATGATAACTGATATCTGTGTATATATTTGTGCAATTCTTTGCTCTTTCTCCTTTCTTTGAATCTCTCCTCCAATTCTCATTTGAAAATGGACACCAGTCTTGAAAAATTGAAAAAGTATTTTCCCACTTTGCCTCAGAATGCGATTACAAAAATTTACCGTGCTAGATGTGCAAGATTGAGGTTGTTAATGAATCATGGAATTCCTGAAGATATTCATTGGTTGATTGAAGCAAATGTCTGATTATCAAGCGAGTCATCTAATTCTTTCATTTCACACATGCCTGGAACAGGTAAAAGCACTTTTACGAAGAAACGTCGTGCAAAACGACTCAAAGTCTATCATAGATGTGCCAGATGGACTTGTAATGCAACATGTTGTTCTTTAGGAATGGTATCTATAAACCTTGAAGATAAAATACAATTCATTAAGGATGGCCTGAGTAAGGGGTCTTTAGATAATCTTCTATTGACTCTTGAGATGCACCCTAGTGGAGATGTGTATCGTGCAATTCATGATTTATGGCCACAATTCCATAAAGAACATGCTTGACTTAGTCTTGGGAATCTGACTAAAAAAGACCCTGTTTGCTAGTTTTTAAGAAAACTGGATGGGAAGCCTATCCCCGACCCATAAAGGGCGTTTAAGCCATTCTTGGATGTAAAACCAAGGAAAGATGTGAGCCATAATCACAACTACTTGTACATACACATGCTTTTTCAAAATAAATGAATAAATAAATAAAGAGAGAGAGAGAGAGAGAGACTACAGCTGGTCTACATATAGGTGGTATGATTGCTTTTTCAATTTCTCATCTATAAATTCTTTTCTTCCTTCCCTTCATTTCTACTCAACCCATACATTCATCAAATATAAAAGTGTGTAGAATGAAAGATTCATTTAGTGTATGGAGGGGGCAGCCTTGGGTTAATGGGGGGAGTGTCAAAAGCTGCATTTTTAGGAGGTAGTCAAGTTTTGAGGGTTGTCCTCAAAGCTTTAACACAAGAGAACATCATTGGAAAAACAATTGGAGAGGAACTACAAGTTCCCATAATGTTTGATCGACTGAATGCCATGTTTAACCATGCTAACGCCTTCATTGCCTTACCAGGTGGTTTGAGAAAATTAGAAGAGATCTTTCATATTTCCTCTTGGGCCCAACTGCACATTCACCATAAACCCATAGGTTTGTTAAATGTTAATGGTTTTTATGATAAGTTGTTGTTTTTTCTTGATCATGCTGTGGAACAAGAATTTCTAACATCTTTGGCATGACAAATCATAATCTCTGCTGCTACTGCTAAACAATTGATTGACCAACTACAATATTTCATCCCTGTAATTGATCCCTTAATGAGTCGCATAAATTGCTCAACTAAGGAAAGCTGTAAAAAGCTTAGATTAGATTTGAGCCTTCGTTTGTAAAAACTTTGTGTCTTTGGTTTTTATTATTATGTTTTGTTGTTTTTTATATTTGTTTAAGTGTGTTTCATGTTTGTTATTGTTCGTTATTTCAGGTGATGTCTTCTATACTCTATCTTTCTATCTTATGACATTGAGGACAATGTCTCATTTTGGTTGGGAGGAAAGGGTAGTAGTTGTTATATTTTTTTTTAAAAAAACTAACTGTGTTTTTTTTATTTCATAGACTATTTGCAAAACTGTTGTTACTACGATGGCAGAGTAAAATGAGTTTTTTTGTTAAAGTGACTCTTGAGATGCATCTTAGTAGACATTCTTAACAAGGTCTATAAAAATACTTCTTGAAATATTTAGGTTTACAAACTCTTGCATTGTTATCACTTGATTCTGCTCATATGCTCATTTAACAAGTATTCTTAAATCTTTATTTTCACACACACACTTTAACATATGATTATGGGTTGCACATTAGATTATTACATTATTTATGTTCTTTTGTTAAAGGTAACAACTAAGGGAAATTGATAGTATATAAGTTGCAAAAAAAAAAAATTCAAAACAAAATCTAATAAAAAAAACAAAAATAATAATAAAAGCGTAGATAAGTTTGGTTTCGTAGCCTCCCTAACCTAAGCAATTAAGTCCGAAAGGGTGCTTTAACACTTAATATCCTAAAGTCAATTGACTTGGGAGCTATTGGCCCAACTCTTGTTACATGGGTTGAGGAGAAAAGCTTAAGGGAATCAAACATTGCACTATCTACATATCAGTATCTGCAACTCGAGTTACTAAGCTTATAGGGGTGTCTCAACACCTAATGCCCTAAGACCAACTAGTCTGGGAGTCATTAGCTGAAAGCTCGTTACATGGGTTGTTGTAACCCATTTTTGGGTCCCCATGAAAAATAAAATAAATAGCCAAAAGAGGTTAGAAAAATAACAGGAGGCAGAAACGCTCGGAAAATAGTTAGAAAATTGGTCAAGGAATTTAAAAATACAAGGATTGAATTTTTGACAGTATATTCTTGGATGAAAGCCCTATTGAGAAGGAAAATTTGAATTTTGAGGAGAAAAGCCCCAAATTTGGATTTTTATGGACTTAATTGAATTGTTATGGACTTAATTGGATTTTTATTTGAATTTATAAAAGATTTGATTCCAAGAAAAATTGATTTTTAAGTCAATTTGGGCTTTAATTTGGAGAAATTTAAGTTCTGGGGCCAAAATATATTTTTTAGGAATTTATTGGGTCAAATCAGGGGCTTAATTGCATAAATATTGAAGTTTAATGGCCAATTAGGGACTTAATTGTGAAAATCCGAAACCAGGGACCAATTTGGAGAAGGCGCAAAGATAGAGGGGGCTGTTTGGAATTGTTTCAGGGGCTTAATTGAAGAAATTGGAAGTTTATTGATCAATTAGGGGCTCAATTGCATAAATCAGAGGCCAAGGACCAAAGTGAAAAAGGCGGCCAACAAGAAGGGCGGGGACCGAATTTGGAGGACTGATTTGAAGTTTGGCCATTTAAATGAAACGGCGCGTTTTATTCAAAACGACGCCGTTTCATATACAAAAAAAAAAAAAAAAAAAGGAAAGCAGAACGGTGTCGTTTTGAACGACACTGTTCATCTTCTTCCCCCCCCCGGTTTAGCAGCAACAGAAGACGAAAAATTCGAAAATTCTCCCGCGTCTCTCTCCTCGCCCCCACCACCACCGAAAGAGCCGACCAGCCATGCGTGATTGAAGGCGCACTAACCATGGCCCCCCACCTGTGCTGCCCCTATAAATAAAGAAGAAAAACCGAAGAGAAAAAAACCGAAAGACCCGAAGAGAGAAAGAGAGAGAGAGCGACCCGAAGAGAGAGAGAAGAACAGAAACAAACCGAAGAAGAAACCGAAACAAAAACCAAAACCAAACCGAGAATAGGCAGCCACTAAGAACGGAAAAAAAACCCGAAGGAGAAGGGAGGAAGAAGAATTTTTCGTCACTGTTGGAAACGGCAGCAACGCCGCCCGGAACCGCCATCCACGAGCCACGCCACCGTAGCCCCGTCAGCCAACCACCGTCTCCAGCCTCGCCAGGTACGGTCCCTCCCCTGCATTTTTTTTTCTCTCGTCTTCTGTAATTTTCGTCTCCTGCATGCAGATTTGTTCTGCATGCAGGGGATGGGGGGGGGGAAATTAATTCCCCCCCGTTATATTTTATCTTCTGGGCCAGACCGGTTCTGGCCCAGAAGCATGTATATGGGCCAGAAGGGTTCTGGCCCAACCCGGCGGTCTGGGCCGGGTCCGGCCCAGACCAAGTTGTTTTTCTGGGCCGAGATCGGCCCAGTCACTTTTGGGGCTGAGCCCGGCCCAGTTAGTTGGGCCGGCCCAGTTAGTTGGGCCGGCCCAGCCCCCTTAATAATTAATATAATTATATTATATTATTATATTATATATATATGTGTATATGTTATATATATATAAAATATTTGTAAAAAATCTAAAAAAATCTAAAAAAAAATGTTGTTATTTTCCTTTCATATATATATTTTTTAAGGGGGTTTGTATTTTTTTTTATATACTGTGGAGGTATAAATTCAGTATTTAAAATATCTGATTTTCGTCGGCACCCAAAATTTTAAAGATAAATTTTTTTTTGCTTTCAAAAATTTCTAAAATTCCTTAAAAATATTGTGATTTTTCGTACATCTTTTTTATGACTTAATATTAGTTTGTATTTATATTGTGGAGATACAAATTCAGTATTAAAAATACCGATTTCGTCAAAAAAAAAATATTGTTTTAAAAAAAAAATATTTTCTTGCGTGTTGCATACGGCCAATACTCTAACATGTTTTGAATTTTTTTTTATAAAACAAATATATTGGAAGCTTCGAAAGTGTGTTTTCGCATAGATTTCTTAAACACAAATTATTTTCTTGCATTTCTGGATTTTACAACGTGTTTGTAAAATTCCAAAGGGTATTGGCCAATATTCAAAAAACTATAAAAATCTTATTTTTGGAAAAGGAATTTATTTATTATTTACCGCTAATGTTTGGATAAAGAAATCCTTAAAAGGATGAATATCCAAAATATTATGGGAGTAATAAATCCGCACACATTCTTGAAAGAAGCCTTGATTATAATCGAGGACATTTCAAAATTTAATTTTTTTTTTTTCCACGATTTATGAGTCGCAAACTTTTGAAATACTAAGGGAAAAATGAGCTTTCAAAGCACATGGAATCTCCTTAGATTTCTATCCAAAATCAATTGACGAGCCTAAAAATACCAACACCATAGCAATTATAGGCAAACCAAACACCAAGCAGCTTACCTTAGGTAGGGCGTACTAGGGGTGCTAATACCTTCCCTTTACGCAACCAGTCCCTTACCTTAAAATTTCTGAAAGACCAGTTAGGGTTCCTAGTGACCAAAATACTAGGTGGCGACTCCAAAGAACCAAATCAGCAAAACAGAACAAAACGAAAGTCGCAAAAACAAACTTTTTTTTTGTTTATTTTTTTTGGGGGGGGTGCGACAGGATGGCGACTCCACTGGGGACCCTTGGACTAAGCTTGATTTGTTTGTTTGTTTATGTTATGTGTTATTGGTTTTTGTTTTTTTATGATGCTTTGTTTAAAAGCTTTAGCATATATCTTTACATTCTATCATACATGGCATAGTCATGCATCACTTTATTATTGTTATTACGTTTTGGAGTGCACACACATGTAACTTTAAGTTTAAGTGGGGGACTAGCAGCTTGCCTTATGACTTGAGTCAAGGTTTAAGTTTGTGTAAACCCCAACTCTTTGCTGAGTGTTTAGACTGATTGTGATTGGTACACGTACCATCCCACTATCTGCTAGACCTCCATATCGCCTTTACGAAGGCTGATCACTGGAACAGCAAGAGACCCTCTTTTAGAGACCCAATAGTAAACCTACCCTATGTCTCACGTAGAGAAATTAGAACCTATCCTTAGGGTGTATGTTCCAACATATCTTTTGCATCCAAACAAAGTCTAAACCCCAATGCATTTTGAATTGCAGGACTTGTGAACGAAATGGCCATCATCACTAAATCTTCCATCTTAGAATATGGAAAAAATTCTGAACTGTCACAATTGACTGAAGGAGACTGCCTTAGAAGCGATGCTAAGAAGATGTCACCAATCAAGAACCTGAATTGCGTATTGAATGAGGTGAACAAGTTAACGACTCATTTTCAGAATGTGGATAAAGATGCATTTTTTAGGAAATACGGACGTTTGATGGAAATTGCAAAGGTAGAAGTTTTAAGCCCAGCTGTGCGAGCTTTAGTTCATTTTTGGGATCCAGACTACCGATGTTTTTCCTTTGGAAGCATAGACTTGTGCCCCACGGTTGAGGAATATGGATTGTTGACCGAGTTTCCCAACGACCTGTATCGGATTTATTCTCCTTTAAGATCCGACAAGATCATCCCTGAACTGTCAAAGCTGCTCAGAATCTCCAACTTGGAAAAGTTTCAAGAGAAGAATGGTACCGGTTTGAAATGGAGGATGTTAGAATTGGAAAAGAAGTCAGGAGTAGAAAAAGAGAGATTGATTGCCCTAGGTATATTTGGCCTTGTGTTGTTCCCAAGTCAGATTGGTTTAGTGAGTTTGGAGGCCGCTGCTGCTTATGTGGAGTATGAGAATACACGAATCAATCCAGTGGCTGCTATTTAGCCGAAACAATTTTGACACTTAACCATTGTAGGAGGGCCGGAAAAGGAGCAATGAGATGCTGCACGCAACTGTTGTATATTTGGATGGTTAGCCATATCGAGACAAAGAAACCTGTCTTCAATAATTTTTGGTGGTTCACCCAAAAACCCCTCAAGTTAGTAGAAGAAGAAGAATGGGGAGATCTAGACAACCAGGGTTGGGTTGATAAATTAGAAGGTTTACCTAATAGCGAGTTTAAGTGGAGGGCCCCATGGGTAACGTCAGTGAAGGTCCTAATGAGTTGTGGACAAAGGCGTTGGGTACCATTGGTGGGGATCACGGGTTATGTGAGTTATGCTCCTGCCTTAGTGGTAAGACAACTTGGGGGCATGCAGTTCGTTCCCAGGACTATGGGAATTGCTCAATTCTCTGGTTTGTTCAAAGATCCCATGGCAGAAGAGGTTTTGGAGATCATCAAGCAAGATTGGAAGCATCTAGTATTGGTGGAGATAGAAGGGTTAAGAGATCCAAGTGTGAGCGAAGGATATGTAAAATGGAGAGACTCAGCCACTTCAGCCACCCCTCGCGTAGAAGCTAAATCTCCTCAAGATGTAGCAGAGCCTATTAAGAGAAAAAGGGTGAACATTGAAGATGATTCAGCTGCTTCAGCCATGCCTTGTGTAGAAGTCAAATCTTCTCCAACTGAAGAGGAGCCTATCAAGAGAAAGAGAGTTAGTAATGAAGAAGACTTGAGAAGGCAAGTGGAGAGACTACGAATAGAATTGAGCAAGAGCAGAAAAGACAAAGCAATGTTGGAAGAAATGATGCTAGAACAGGATAAAATGAGAACATTTCTAGATGAGCAAATTCAGTCTAGAGATGAGAAAATAACAAAGCTGGAGCTAAAGTTGGTTGAGGAGAAGATTGCTAAGGAAGGAAGTGAGAAGGAGCTTAAAGGGATGAGTTTGGATTGGATGCAAAGTTGCTCTGAACTTCAAGCAATGGAGATGGACTTTAGCGATTGCCAAGAAAGTGCAGAATATTACCAAGAAAAATTTGCACAAGTGCAATTCGAGCTGATGGATAGGATTAGGAAGTATGAGGATTTGAATAAGAAATATATGGAGTTGGAAAGCGAAAAGGGAGGATTCGAGGATGTTAAAGCAGAGTTAGCAGTCAAGAAGAATGAGATAAAAGTCATGAGGATAAAGCTTGACAAAGAACGAGAAAAGTTGAAGTTTTTAGATGAAAAGCTAGTAGCAATGGAGAAGCACAAAGATCAAATCGACGCCAACAACACTGCTTTAAACAGAACCAACATGTTGCTCATAGAAAAAATGACCAAAACAGATGAGCAAATGGACGAAGCTGCTGCACATGCTCGAATGGTCAGAATCAATTCGCGGAATGTGGGGGAGACATCATTCGCTATCGCCGAAGCCTAGCTGAAACCGATGCCTTTCTAGGGAAGATTGAGAACCGTGGTTTTGCTTTCTTACCTTTGGCCAAAGAGTTTAGGGAGGAAAGGGATTAGCATGTTGTATTTCTTTTATTTCTAAATGTATTTTTATCCAAGCATTAATGAAAAGGGCGTTGACCCATCTTCTTATGCAAAAATCTGTCTCTTGGTGAACATGATTCAAGCAAACGACTCGAAAGGCAGAACTCCTATCAAAGCAATGTGACAAGAGAAGGCTTATAATGTGATGGTTGTTATTCGTTCACAAAAAGGATGCATCCATACCCAATAAAGCATGCAATTTTCATCATCCATCACAATCATACATTTTCTCATACATCTATGCATGCATCTGCAGATTAAGAAACATAGGTCCCCCTCCTAGAATCCACAACACTCGACAAAGAGCAAGAATGGAAAACGAAGGAAGGTCACAACCAGAATCTCAGTACCAAAGAGAACTCGAAGGAGTTCGGAATGATGTGGCGCACTTAACAAGTATGTTAGAGCAATTATTAAGAGCCAGAGATGGAGAGGGAACATCTACTCAACCTAATGAAGCACCAGCACAGCTCAAATTCCTGTCGCACCTATAAACATAGGGGCAAATACACCAACTAAGCAGAGTCCTGCTCGGCCCATCCAAATCCCTATTACAATGGATTTAACAAACGAAGATCCACATGACTTTAAATTCTCTAATCATGAAGGAGATGATAAGTGGACTGCCCTAGAAGAGAGGCTAAGGGCAATTGAAGGAAATGATTTGTTTGACCCAATTAGGGCCGCTGAGGTATGTTTAGTACCTAATATTTCATTCCAAAGAAGTTAGAGTGCCGGAGTTTGTTAAGTATACTGGGATGGAATGCCCGAAGACCCATCTCCGCTCCTACTATAACAAAATGGCAGAGGTTATCCACGACGACAAAATGTTAATTTACTTCTTCCAGGATAGCCTGACCGGATCGGCCCTCAGTTGGTATATGAGGTTAGACAATATTAGGATCAGGAAATGGACAGACTTGGCTGACGCTTTCTTAAAGCAATACAAGTTCAACCTAGAGATTGCTCCTGATAGGACCAGTCTGATTAGCATGGAGAAAGGAACTCAAGAGTCCGTAAGGGCTTATGCTCAAAGGTGGCGTGACCAAGCTATCAATGTGCAACCTCCGCTGATAGAGACAGAAATGGTGACTTTGTTTGCCAATACTTTCAGGGCTCCATACTATGAACACCTTTTGCCCTTTCCATAAAAAGGAAGGGCATCACATTGATGAATGCATGGAATTTCATCAAAAAGTTGCAAAAATGCTAACTCTAGGAGAGTTGAGGATAGAGGACATAAGTGACAATGAAGAGGTAGAGATGATAGAGAAATGTAGAATCCAATCAACAGCTAATGGTCGCTCAAAACTGGTATTAACTAGGCCCTCCTATGCAAGCAAAGTAAACTATGGAGCGTGCCTGGAGATTATGGTTATACCTCGAATATTGAAGCTCCTTTGCCGCTGTTCGAGCGGAGATAAGTGGGCTAACTCGGAGTGGTCGTTGTTACACACCTGAAGAGCTAGAAAGACAAAGAAAGGCTAAAGGCAAGGAGGTGCTGGACCTCGATAAAGAGTTTGAGGTGAATAAACCTGTGACCGAGGAAGAAACAAACGAGTTCTTGAAACTAATGAAGCATAGTGAGTACAGTATAGTGGATCAGTTAAAGAAAACCCCTGCTAAGATCTCCATCATGTCTTTAATACTCAACTCGGAGCCACATCGTAATGCTTTGCAAAAAGTATTGAATGAGGCCTATGTGCCCCAAGATATCGAGCAAAAGACTATGGAGCATCTAGTAGGGAGGATCCATGCTGCCAATTACTTGTATTTCACGGAAGATGAACTCGATGCTGAAGGAACTGGACATAACAAGCCCTTGTATGTCACGGTCCGATGCAAGGATTGCCTCGTCGGCAAGGTTCTCATTGATAACGGCTCGGCCCTGAATGTGTTACCAAGGCATGTGCTGGATGAAATGCCAATAGATCCCTCACATATGCAACCCAGTGTGATAACGGCAAGAGCATATGATGGCTCATCAAGGCCAGTTGTAGGGTCAATTGAGGTCGAACTAGCTGTGGGTCCACAAGTCTTTCTAGTAACCCTTCAAGTGATGGATATCCACCCTTCCTATAGCATGTTGTTAGGGAGGCCATGGATACATTCTGCGGGAGCTGTCACCTCTTCGCTACATCAATGTTTAAAGTACATTGCCAACGGTGTCCTGGTTACTGTTAAGGCTGAGGAGACTATATCGATGGTAAGAAATGTGGCGGTTCCATTCATTGAAGCAGAAGATTGTAGGGACGGAAACCTTCATGCATTTGAGATTGTGAATACCGAGTGGGTGCCCGAGAACACTGTGTTGAGGAAGCCAGAAATCTCTGAAGCCACTAAAATGGCCGCTAAAATCTTTTTGAAAAACAAGATTCCTTTCCCATACGATATGGAGCAAAGAAGGCCTGAATGGAGGGGTATAATCAAATTGAAAGCTGCAGAACAGAGGTTTGGGCTTGGATATAAGCCCAAGAAAGAGGATTACAAACGAGCTGCTGGTGCAAGAAGGGAGAAGAGAATGGCTAGGATGGAAGGAAGGAAGCCTGTAGAAGAAAACTTAGCCATCCCTCCAATCAGGATTTCATTTCCAAAGGCCGCATATGTGATACAACCTGATGGAGGACATGGAGACCTTTCCTCAAAAGTTTTCTTCAATGAACATAAACACTCTGGAGGAAAATCAAGTCAAGGACATTGCTGAGAAAATCGAGTCCGAAAGGAGGATTGAAGAGATGCCACAATTGACCATCCACACTTTGGAAGAAGTCACCGTCAAGACTTTTGTCCGGAAGCTAGCCGAAGGGGAAAAGTTCCAGAATTGGGAGACCCAAGAAGCTCCATTGGTTTTTAAAATGTAATCAACAATGATGGTTGGATTATATTTTTATCTATGTTGTTTGCCTTTCTTTTCTGTTCTTTTTTTTTTATTCATTGACAATCGAGGCTCAAGATGTCAATAGGATTTTATTGTGAGCCAATCTTTTATTTTTAATGAGATCATGCATTTTCAAAATTCATCTTGATGTCTTACTATGCATTTACACATCACTTTCCGCTTTCAGGAACCCTGAAAGTGGATCCTCCACAACAACACCTGCACTTTACATTGAGAATGAATGGCCAAAATTTAAAGAATACATAGTGGCTGTAGAAGATGAGGAATGGGAGGAGGAAAACATATGGGAATTCACAAAATTAATAGAACAACACGAACAGGCTTGGAGGCCCGCTAAAGAGGAACTTGAAACCATAAATGTAGGCAATGAAGAAATCAAGCGAGAGCTGAAGATAGGGACTTTGATCACCCCCGAAGCAAAGGAAGAGTTGATTGCACTGCTCAAGGATTATGTGGATGTCTTTGCCTGGTCCTACGAGGATATGCCTGGTCTGGATACGGACATTGTAGTGCATAGAATACCACTGATGGAAGGATGCAAGCCGATTAAGCAGAAGTTAAGGAGAACTCATCCGGAGGTCTTAATCAAAGTAAAGGCGGAAATTGAAAAACAATGGGACGCTGGTTTTTTGGAAGTAGTGAAGTATCCACAATGGGTGTCAAACATAGTGGTGGTACCCAAAAAGGAAGGTAAAATCAGAGTTTGCGTGGACTTTAGGGATTTAAACCGGGCTAGCCCTAAAGATAATTTCCCTTTACCACACATAGATATGTTAGTTGATAATGCAGCACGCAGCTCCACATATTCCTTCATGGATGGGTTTTCAGGCTACAATCAGATAAGAATGGCGCCAGAGGATAGGGAGAAGACGACCTTTGTAACACCATGGGGAACCTTTTGCTACAAAGTCATGCCATTTGGTTTAAAGAATGCTGGGGCCACTTACCAAAGGGCTATGGTGACTTTGTTTCACGACATGATGCACAAAGAGATTGAAGTATACGTGGATGACATGGTTGCTAAATCTAAAGAGGGAGAGAATCATGTCCAAGTATTGAAGAAATTATTTGAAAGATTAAGGAAATATAAGTTGAGGCTTAACCCAGCAAAGTGTTCATTCGGGGTGAAATCCGGTAAGCTGTTGGGGTTTGTGGTGAGTGACAAAGGGATAGAAGTGGATCCTGAAAAAGTAAAAGCTATTCAATCTATGCCACCCCCCAAGACTGAGAAGGAGGTGAGAGGTTTCTTAGGAAGGTTGAATTACATCGCTCGGTTTATATCCCATTTAACCGCGACTTGTGACCCGATCTTTCGTTTGTTGAGGAAGAAGAACCCTGGAATATGGAATGAAGAGTGTGATAAAGCTTTTGAGAAAATCAAGCAGTACTTGCTAAATCCACCTCTACTTGTTCCTCCCGTACCCGAAAGACCATTGATTTTATACCTAACAGTAACCGAAACAACAATGGGATGTGTGCTTGGGCAGCATGATGAAACCGGAAGGAAGGAAAGGGCCATTTATTACCTAAGCAAGAAGTTCATGGAATATGAGTCTAGGTATACTATGATTGAGAAGCTGTGTTGTGCACTAGCATGGGCTACAAAGAGATTACGTCAGTATATGTTGTATCACACTACATGGTTAATTTCCAAGTTCGACCCGTTAAGGTACATTTGTGAAAAGCCTTATCTATCTAGCCGAATTGCAAGATGGCAAGTTCTTTTGGCTGAGTATGACATAGTGTATATGACAAGGAAAGCCGTGAAAGGGAGTTTTATTGCCGATCACCTGGCTGACCATGCTATGGAAGATTATGAGCCGTTAAACTTTGACTTTCCCGATGAAGATGTGTTTGCAATCGAGGAAGAGAAATCAGATGGGTGGGTTATGTAATTTGATGGTGCTATAAATGTATGTGGTAACGGAGCGGGGGCAGTGATAATCTCTCCTGATAAGAAGCAATATCCGGTTTTAGTTAAGCTGCAGTTCGGGTGCACCAACAACACGGCTGAGTATGAAGCTTGCATTCTTGGTTTAGAGGCTGCATTAGAGATGAACATAAGAAAGATAGATGTGTATGGAGACTTAATGCTGATTATTTGCCAAGTAAAAGGAGAATGGCAAACCAAAGAAGAGAAGTTAAGGCCTTACCAAGAATACCTGTCTAAGCTGGCTAAAGAATTTGAGGAAATAGAGTTCACCCATCTGGGAAGGGAAGGGAACCAGTTTGCAGATGCTTTGGCCACACTAGCATCTATGGCCAAGATAGACTTTGGGCACAAGGTACAGCCAATACACATCAATATCAGAAATAACCCCGCTCATTGTTGCTCAGTCGAAAGAGAAGTGGATGGAAACCCGTGGTACTATGATATCAAGAATTTCATCCAAAACCAGGCATATCCCATGGGGGCATCCAAAATCGACAAGAAGACTTTGAGAAGGTTGGCACTAAATGGAAAATCAAGCATTCCAATTCTTCGCCATATAGACCAAAGATGAATGGTGCGGTAGAAGCTGCTAACAAGAATGTCAAAAAGATTATTCAGAAGATGGTAGTCACCTATAAGGATTGGCATGAGATGTTGCCATTTGCCCTTCATGCATATCGCACCGCAGTTCGAACCTCAACAGGAGCCACCCCGTACATGTTGGTATATGGAATGGAGGCGGTGATGCCTTTAGAAATGGAAATCCCATCATTGAGAGTGTTGTTAGACTCTGAGCTGGAAGAGGTAGAATGGGCAAAGGTTAGATATGAACAGTTGAATCTGATCAGTGAAAAGAGGATAGCCGCGATCTGTCATCATCAACTCTACCAAAGAAGGATGGCTAAATCATATGACAAGAAGGTTCGACCTCGAGGATTCCACGAAGGAGATCTTGTACTAAAGAAAATATTACCTTTACCTGGAGAAGATCAGAGTAAATGGGCACCTAACTACGAGGGGCCGTACGTGGTGAGGAAAGCATTCTCAGGAGGAGCTTTGTTACTGTCTAGAATGGATGGAGAAGATCTAGCTAGGCCTGTGAATTCCGACTCTGTAAAGAAATACTACGCTTGATGTATTTCGTAATTTCCCAGTCAATAAAATAAGTTTCGGCCATGAATTCTCTTTGTAAAGAGTCCTTTTATATATGTATTTAACATATGATCTCATAACATTTGAAATCTTTTGTTTAAAAGAACTTTTTTTTGCATGACTAAGAAGATGACTCCATCAATTGGTGAACCAAATCAAATCTACTTGACATATAGTTGCACATCACACTAGGGGGCAAAAGGTGCACGAAATGCACATAAGGGTCCATAGTAAACCCAAGCCCAAAAGGGATATCATAATAAAAAAGCATCTTTTATAAAATTTGCTAATTGTATTAAAAGTTTCAGTTTTCATGAACAAAACCAATTTTTCTTTGGCGCAAAACTCAATGGAGCAAGAAAGGGCCCCATAAGGAACCAAAGATCTCTTCACTAAAAGGACATGAAGGATATTTCGGTTCATGAGAAAAGCTTGAACAAGAGCAAAGAGGTTTACGACGAAAGGGGGACCTATGTTTCCAAGATAGGTAACAAAAACATACATGCATATTAACCATAATATATTGCTTTCAACATTTGTCAGATCGGGATTTCATCACCATTTCTCAGGTAGTGCGTTTTCTAACCCTACCTCTTTTCGAGTGCGCTGTTGAGCCCTCACTTTTTGGGTAGTGCGTTTTCTAACCCTACCTCTTTTCGAGTGCGCTGTTTGAGCCCTCACTTTTTGGGTAGTGCGTTTTCTAACCCTACCTCTTTTTGAATGCGCCGTTTGAGCCCTCACTTCTCGGGTAGTGCGTTTTCTAAACCCTACCTCTTTTCGAGTGCGCCTTTGAGCCCTCACCAACATTTTTTTCCTTGGGTAGGTCACCCATCACAATGAGACCATACTTTTCTGGGTAGGTCACCCATAAGAATGAGACCATTCTCCATTTTTTTTTTTTATCTGGGTAGGTCACCCATAAGAATGAGGCCATTCCTCCCCTGGGTAGGTCACCCAAAGAATGAGACCACTCTTCCTTTTTCCTCGGGCAGGTCACCCATCACAATGAGACCATACTTTTCTGGGTAGGTCACCCATAAGAATGAGACCATTCTCCATTTTTTTGTTTATCTGGGTAGGTCACCCATAAGAATGAGGCCATTCCTTCCCCTGGGTAGGTCACCCAAAGAATGAGACCACTCTTCCTTTTTCTGGGTAGGTCACCCATCACAATGAGACCATATTTTCTGGTAGGTCACCCATAAGAATGAGACCATTCTCCATTTTTTTTACCTGGGTAGGTCACCCATAATAATGAGGCCATTCTTTCCCCTGGGTAGGTCACCCAAAGAATGAGACCACTCTTTCTCTTTTCCACTCGGGCAGGTCACCCATCATAATGAGACCACATACACATTTTTATATTGATTATGAGTAAAGGAATCGCCAGATGGGATTCCAGGTTAAAGGAGAGCACTAGATAGGATCTCGGATGGATTTCCATGTTGATCAAACTAAAATAAGAATTCAGAGGATCGCTGGATAAGGATCTCGAGATGACTAAGTTTAGATCATGGTTTTTGGGGCTAAGGAGGATTGTTATAAAGGACAAAGTTTCAGATCAATCAAGCTTCGACCAGAGCAGTTTCGGGAGTTCCGTTTTGGGTTTATCTTTATAACACTTACTGCGCAAAACCCATGCTCCGTAAGTATTATAAAGAGGGGGCATCTGTTGTAACCCATTTTTGGGTCCCCATGAAAAATAAAATAAATAGCCAAAAGAGGTTAGAAAAATAACAGGAGGCAGAAACGCTCGGAAAATAGTCAGAAAATTGGTCAAGGAATTTAAAAATACAAGGATTGAATTTTTGACAGTATATTCTTGAAGGATGAAAGCCCTATTGAGAAGGAAAATTTGAATTTTGAGGAGAAAAGCCCAAATTTGGATTTTTATGGACTTAATTGGATTTTTATGGACTTAATTGGATTTTTATTTGAATTTATAGAAGATTTGATTGCAAGAAAAATTGATTTTTAAGTCAATTTGGGCTTTAATTTGGAGAAATTTAAGTTCTGGGGCCAAAATATATTTTTTAGGAATTTATTGGGTCAAATCAGGGGCTCAATTGCATAAATATTGAAGTTTAAGGGCCAATTAGGGACTTAATTGTGAAAATCCGAAACCAGGGACCAATTTGGAGAAGGCGCAAAGATAGAGGGGGCTGTTTGGAATTGTTTCAGGGGCTTAATTGAAGAAATTGGAAGTTTATTGATCAATTAGGGGCTCAATTGCATAAATCAGAGGCCAAGGACCAAAGTGAAAAAGGCGGCCAACAAGAAGGGCGGGGACCGAATTTGGAGGACTGATTTGAAGTTTGGCCATTTAAATGAAACGGCGCGTTTTATTCAAAACGACGCCGTTTCATATACAAAAAAAAAAAAAAAAGGAAAGCAGAACGGTGTCGTTTTGAACGACACTGTTCATCATCTTCCTCCCCCCGTTTAGCAGCAACAGAAGACGAAAAATTTTGAAAAAATTCTCCCGCGTCTCTCTCCTCGCCCCCACCACCACCGAAAGAACCGACCAGCCATGCGTGATTGAAGGCGCACTAACCATGGTGTGCTGCCCCTATAAATAAAGAAGAAAAACCGAAGAGAAAAAAACCAAAGACCCGAAGAGAGAAGAGAGAGAGAGCGACCCGAAGAGAGAGAGAAGAACAGAAACAAACCGAGAAGAAGGAAACCGAAACAAAACCAAAACCGAACCGAGAATAGGCAGCCACTGAGAACGAAAAAAAAACGAAGGAGAAGGGAGGAAGAAGAATTTTTCGTCACTGTTGGAAACGGCAGCAACGCCGCCCGGAACCGCCATCCACGAGCCACGCCACCGTAGCCCCGTCAGCCAACCACCGTCTCCAGCCTCGCCAGGTACGCTCCCTCCCCTGCATTTTTTTTTCTCTCGTCTTCTGTTAATTTTCGTCTCCTGCATGCAGATTTGTTCTGCATGCAGGGGACGGGGGGGAAATTAATTCCCCCCCGTTATATTTTATCTTCTGGGCCAGACCGGTTCTGGCCCAGAAGCATGTATATGGGCCAGAAGGGTTCTGGCCCAACCCGGCGGTCTGGGCCGGGTCCGGCCCAGACCAAGTTGTTTTTCTAGGCCGAGATCGGCCCAATCACTTGTGGGGATGAGCCCGGCCCAGTTAGTTGGGCCGGCCTAGCCCCCTTAATAATTAATATAATTATATTATATTATTATATTATATATATATATGTGTATATGTTATATATATATAAAATATTTGTAACAAATCTAAAAAAATCTAAAAAAAATGTTGTTATTTTCCTTTCATATATATATATTTTTAAGGGGGTTTGTATTTTTTTTTTATATACTGTGGAGGTATAAATTCAGTATTTAAATATCTGATTTTCGTCGTGGCACCCAAAATTTTTAAAGATAAATTTTTTTTTGCTTTCAAAAAATTCTAAAAATTCCTTAAAAACATTGTTGATTTTTTTTCGTACATCTTTTTAAAATGACTTAATATTAGTTTGTATTTATATACTGTGGAGATACAAATTCAGTATTAAAAATACCCGATTTCGTCAAAAAAAAAAATATTTTCTTGCGTGTTGCATACGGCCAATACTCTAACATGTTTTGAATATTTTTTCTTTTTAAAACAAATATATTGGAAGCTTCAAAAGTGTGTTTTCACATAGATTTCTTAAACACAAATTATTTTCTTGCATTTCTGGATTTTACAACGTGTTTGTAAAATTCCAAAGGGTATTGGCCAATATTAAAAAAAAAACTATAAAAATCTTATTTTTGGAAAAGGAATTTATTTATTATTTACCGCTAATGTTTGGATAAAGAAATCCTTAAAAGGATGAATATCCAAAATATTATTGGGAGTAATAAATCCGCACACATTCTTGAAAGAAGCCTTGATTATAATCGAGGACATTTCAAAATTTAATTTTTTTTATTATTATACCACGATTTATGAGTCGCAAACTTTTGAAATACTAAGGAAAAAATGAGCTTTTAAAGCACATGGAATCTCCTTAGATTTCTATCCAAAATCAATTGACGAGCCTAAAAAAAATACCAACACCATAGCAATTATAAGGCAAACCAAACACCAAGCAACTTACCTTAGGTAGGGCGTACTAGGGGTGCTAATACCTTCCCTTTACGCAACCAGTCCCTTACCTTAAAATCTCTGAAAGACCAGTTAGGGTTCCTAGTGACCAAAATACTAGGTGGCGACTCCAAAGAACCAAATCAGCAAAACAGAACAAAACGAAAGTCGCCAGTATTGTGTTTTAAGTTATATGTATATATATTTAAAAAAAAGAAGAAAGAAGAAAAAGATAATAATCCTAATCCAATTAAGTTAACCTTAAACATTAGAACAAAAATTTTGTTTTCTTCCAAGTAAAGCCCCATAACTATATGTTGATATTTTGAGCACAATAGAAAGGTTTATTAATACCTTGTTTAAGAGGTATTGAGCATATATATGAATTTAATGAGAGTTTGTTTATCTGGATAGATTAATGGAAGTTGAATGATGAATGCCTTGCTTTGTTGAACTTGCAAATTGTTTTTTTTTTCTATTTTAATGCTTTGATTACTAGGGACTGGTAATAAGCTGGTTGGGGGGTGTGATTAGTACTTAAAAGTGCATATTTATCAAGGTTTTATATCATCATTTTGCACTTGAAGTATTAATAACTCCTTAACTAAAAAATATTTTATAATAACAAGTCTAATACTATAAAATGCCTTAATATATGGTAAATGTTCATCTTAAATGCAGGCTTATCACATAAATCAAAGGATTGATTGATGAGTTCAAGTATGGAAATTGAAATGACAAAGAGAAGGCCAAACTTAGAAAAAAGATGTTGGTGTAGTCCAAACTAGAACACTGTTCGGTAATTGGGTCATATCTCGAGTTCTAGATGTCAAAATGATCTCAAATGTTTACATAAATTCAGTAAGACATAGGTCTACAACTTTTATGTGGACACCAAGATCTAAGAAGGCCATTTGTAAGTCCAAATTATAGCACCAACGGAGAAGTCCGAATCTGTCTTGCAGCCCGAACACTGTTTAGTGTTTGACCCATATCTGGAGTTCTAGAAGTCCAAATGACCTCCATTTCTTTTTTTCGAAAGCTGACACAATTGTCTACAACTTTCATGTTTTTAAGTGATCCCAGTTCTGATGCTAGCAATTTGGTTTTATTTAGACAAGAAGATAAGGATTTTCACCAAGTCAAGAGTTGGCCACCCACTCAACAATTAGTCATCAAATCAATAATTCCAAATTTTGGCCTATAAAATGAGGCATTTGCCATGCATTTGGGGGCTTGATTGTTAAGATCAAGAACTTTCTCTTCCTCTCTCTCTTCATATTTTTTTTTTGTAATTTTTAAGTTTTGTTTTCATTAATATCTTGTTTATGCTTTTCATTTCTCCTTTACTTAGTTAACTTGTATTTTCTTTATGTTCTTGTTTTGTTTATTTATGTTTCTCTTCATTATGTTTAGCTAAATTTATTATGTCAAGGTGAAAAGGTTACACTAATGGTGTAAGAATAAGAATGGTGTAAACTCAACATGGACCTTAATGTTTAATATTAACATGTCTTATCTTTTTATCTTACTAATTCTTAATACCTTGCTTGTTAAATGGTTAATCTAGATTTATGTTGTATAACACTTGGTACAACAAATGCTTGGCACTCTCATAGCCCAACCGTATGGTATTACCTACACCTGAGCTATGAAAAGAACTTGATTTATTATTAACATAAGTTAGCATAATGAATTCCTAACAATATTTAAAAGTTTGGTGTTACTTAAATAAGATAATTAATATGATAATGTAATAATTTATAATGAGCTATTAATGACAAATCATCCGATTGGAACCTCCTTTGTGTGTGGTTTTCAGTTGAGTAATAAGAGTTTATACTATACTTGTTTGAAATACCATTAGTGAATCCTCTAACCTTGACACTTGTTTTTATTATTGTTTAATTCTCACATTGATCTTTCATATTAAAATTCTCATCAACTTCTTCCTCTTCCTCTTCTTCTTTATCATCATCATTACTATAACTATTACTATTACTATTATTGTTATTATTGTTGTAATTATTGTTGTTGTTGTATTATTGTTTTTTTTATAATTTATACAATTAACCTCCCTGTGGTTCGACCCCGGTCCTGCTGGGTTATTTATTACTTCGACACTCTTGCACTTGGGAGAAGACATCAATCTTTTGATCGTGTCAAGGGGCGTTGTGAGAAATGATTAAGGCACGCATACCCACCATTACTAAGCAGGTACTTAGATATGAGTTAGGTGTTTCACGCATCTGAACCCTGATCAATGGTCGTAGGGCGTATCGCTAATTCCCCATTTAACTTAGAAGCTTGTGTGTGCTTGTACAAAATTTAAAGTAAGTGATGCATGAGGCAGTTCTATATAATGCATGAACAAATATGTACAGAAATTAAATTGCATAGGAAATAAATAAGGAAATGCATAAAAAATAAACACACAAACCACAACAAAAAAAACACAATAATCAAATAAAAATAAAGCTTAGTCCACAAGGTCCCCAGTGGAGTCGCCATTCTGTCGCACGTGTGCGGCGTTGCGACAATCGTCCACCCTCAAGGAAAACATTGTATGGAATGATTCTTGGCAAAGGAGAGACAAGGAATTCTTGTCTCTTATCAATGGAAAATTTGAATGGGAGTCGCCACCTAGTATTCTAGTCACTAGGAACCCTAATTGATCTCAGAGATCGGGTACAGAGACTGGTTCTGTAAAGGGAAGGTATTAGCACCCCAACTACGCCCTACTTAAGGTAAGCCGCATTGTTTTGTCTGATAAAATCTAAAGTCTTGTTGTGGTTTCTAATTGTCGGTCCATTTATGGTTTAAGAAAAGTCCTCATCTGTAAGGAGATTCTTATCTTATCGGATAAAAACCTAAATATTCTAAGTCGTCAAAAGAAAATACCTTTTTAATATCAGAAATATATTTCATGTATAAATTCATAATCCCTGATAATAGAATCAAACAAAATAAAATTTTTGTTGTTTTTGAAATTTTGGCCATTGTTCTCTTGACTTTAATAAACTGGTTATTAAAGCCAAAATGCATGCTAAAACATTGTTTTTTTTTTAATGGAAAACACAAAATGATTTTTTAGCTTTGAGACACTTGGCCATATGCACAAAAACATTTTTCTCTTTTTTCAAAATTTTTTGTATTTTTGAAAGTTTTGATGAAAATCGGGTATTTTAATACCGGATTTGTATTTTTACGACATGAAATACTGTTTGATATTAATCAAAATGACATAAAAAACTACGTGAAAAAATTGTAAAAATTCAGAAACAAGTGTAAGATTTTTTTTGAAATGGGTCGGCTAGGCCCAAATACATGGGCTGGGCCGAACCTGGCCCAACTACATAGGTGGGCTCAGCCCAGCACACATTAGCTGGTTATTGTGCATGAGCACAGTAACCAGCTTCTCCCCGTCTGCAGACGTGCACTGTGCACGTCTTGCATAGCGAGGGAAGAAGTGAATGCCAAAATAAAAGGGCGGAGGGTTTACCTGTAGTGGTGGCGTTGCCGGTGGTTTGTGGTGGTCGGCGGTGCTGCTGGGGAGCTGAGAGTGGCAGCGGCTGCAATGCTTCTTCTTCTCCCCTATTTCTTTCTCTTCTTCTCTTCTTCTTTATTCTTGTGTCTTCTCCCTTTCTTCTCTTTTCTATTCTCTCTTTTTTCCTTTCTCTATCTTCTATCTCTATCTTCGTCTCCTTTTCTTTTTGTTTTTTGTCCTTTTTTTTTTTTTTTTCCGGTCCGTCTCTCCCCTGTATTTATAGGAAAAACAGGGGAGAGAGATGTGAGGGGGTGGCTATTGTGCAGCAACCCCTTTAACATGTGGAAAGTGTGGGTTGTGTTAGCGTCTTTTTGAAGAGAGAGATGGCGGTGACAGAGGAAGAAAAAATCTTCTTCTTCCCCTGCTTCGCGTGTCCAAGGGAAGAAGAAGACACAAAGTGCCTTCAAAACGACATTGTTTCAGTCCCCCTTCTCTCTCTCTTTTTTGTTGTTGTTGTTGTAAACAGTGCATGATCCTTGGTCTCGGATTCCTTCAATTAAGTCCCTAATTGGCCATCACTTCAATATTTATGCAATTAAGCCTTTGAATTGATGAAATTAAATCTTAAAAATTATATTTTGACCCTAGAACTTTGATTTCTTCCAATTAAAGCCCAAAGTAACTCCAAAATCAATTTTTCTTGCAATTAAAACCTCTATAAATTCAATTAAACCTCCAATAAAATTTAGTTGAGTCCATAAACTTCTGCTTTTGGACTTTTTTTTCTCAAATTAAATTTTCTTTGTCGACAGGGCTCTCATCAGTCAATGTTATACCGTCAAAATTTTAATTTTTATATTTTTGAGCATTTTTAGGTGCTCTGACATCCTCTTCTCACTGTTATATTTTTTTGATAATATTTTTATTTTATTTTATTATTTTTTTATGTGAGGACCTAAAAATGGTTTACAACAATTGTCTTGAGTTTAATTTTGCAAATTCATGACCAAAATTTTAATTTGAAAACTTCTAATTAATGATGTCACACCCTAAAAAAAAATCCATACTACGGGTTCGACTGTCGATTTTTTTTTTGTTTTGCTGATTTGGTTCTTTGGAGTCACCACCTAGTATTTTGGTCACTAGGAACTCTAACTGGTCTTTCAGAGATTCTAAGGTAAGGGACTGGTTGCGTAAATGGAAGGTATTAGCACCCCTAGTACGCCCTACCTAAGGTAAGCTGCTTGGTGTTTAGTTTGCTCTATAATTGCTATGGTGTTCGTGTTTTCCAATCCCATGAATTTTCCTAAGTTTGATTCAAATGTATTTGGATAGAAATCCAAGGAGATTCCATCAAGGCTTCTTTCAAGAATGTGTGTGGATTTATTACTCCCAATAATATTTTCGATATTCGTCCTTTAAGGATTTTTTTATCCAAACATTAGCGGTGAATAATAAATGAATTTTCTTCCCCAAAATAAGATTTTTATAGTTTTTGGAATATTGGCCAATACCCTTTGGAGTTTTACAAACATGTTGTAAAATCCGGAAATGCAAGAAAATAATTTTTGTTTAAGAAATCTATGCGAAAACATACTTTCAAAGCTTCCAATATTTTTTTTTATAAAAAGAACATTCGAAACATGTTAGAGTATTGGTCGTATGCAACACGCAAGAAAACATTTTTTTTTTATAAACATTTTTTTTTTTACGAAAACGGGTATTTTAAACACTGAATTTGTATCTCCACAGTATAAAAATACAAACCAATATATAAAAAAAAATCATAAAAACATGTGCAGGAAAAAAAAAATCAACAATATTTTTAAGGAAAATTTTTAGAATTTTTTGAAAGCAGAACGACATTTTTTATCTTTGAAAATCTTGGATGTCTTGACGAAAACCGGGTATTTAAAACACTGAATTTGTATCTCATAGTATAAAAATACAAACCAATGTATAAAAAAAATATATATATATATGAAAAGAAAACAACAATATTTTTTTAAAATTTTCGGATTTTTATTTTTTTAAAAAAAAGCAATATATATACATGCATAATATAATATAATAATAATATAATATAATATAATATAATTTATAAATATATTGTCGCACGTGTGCGGCGGCGCGGCGATCGTCCACCCCAACCCTTCATGAGGGTGTAGTATGTGTCTATCTGGCATGGAAAATATGGTGAGACAAGGAGTTCTTTGTCTCTAAAAAAAATGGATCGGGAGTCGCCACCTAGTATTCTGGTTACTAGGAACCCTTACTGGTCTTGAGAGATCAGGTACGGAGACTGGTTGCGTAAAGGGAAGGTGTTAGCACCCCAACTACGCCCTACCTAAGGTAGGCTGCATTGTTTTGTCTAATAAAACCTAAGTCATGTTATGGTTTCCTATTGTCCAAAATATGCATTACATGTAATGTCATACCCCGGGTTCTATTGTCCAAACAAAAAAAAAAGAATTAAATATCCGGAATACGCATTACGTGTAATATCATACCCCAGGTTTTATTGTCCAAAAATAAAAATTAAATATCCGGAATATGCATTACGTGTAATGTCATACCCAGGTTTTATTGTCCAAAAAATAAAATTTTGTTGTTTTTGAAATATTGGCCAATATTCTCTTGACTTTAATAAACTGGTTATTAAAGCCAAAATGCATGCTAAAACATTTTTTTTTTTGTGTATTAAGAATACAATATGAATTTTTAGCTTTGAGACACTTGGCCGTATGCACAAAAACATTTTTTTCTCTTTTTTTTATTTTTTTTTTGTATCTTGTGGAAAAATGTTTTTTGACGAAAACCGGGAATTTGAAAATCAGATTTTTTGTATTTTTAACAACATAAAAAACATATCACCCAATATTAATCAAAATGACATAAAAATTACGCGGAAAAATTATAAATGAAACAAATATTTTTTTATTTTTTGTTTTTTGAATGGGCGGGGTGAACAGTACCGAAAACGGGGTATTTTAATACCGGATTTATATTTTTTCCCAACATAAAAAAATGCTGCTTGATATTAATCAAAAATACACGGGAAACTTGTAAAATTACAAAAAAAAAAAAAATAAAACCAATTTAATTAACAAAAATAAATAAATAAAAACTGGGCCGGATCTAGCCCATCCATCCTGGGATGGGCCTGACCCGGCCCATATACGGTGGGCTGGACTCAGCCCAGCCGCGTGGGCTGGGCTGATGTTCCAGCCCACCAACCAAAAGGCTGGTTACTGTGTTAGCCACACAGTAACCAGCAAATAATAAGGTAGTTACTGTGCCCAGCACAGTAACTACCGAATTATTTTCATTCTTTGCTGCAGAACGTGATTCACGTTCTGCATGCAAAGAATGAAAACAAACCACTGAATGTATAAACGAAAGGCAACAGGGGGAAGACGAGTACCTGGAACGCTGGCGGCAGCGGAGGCGGCAGCGGCGGTGTAGTCGGCGGCTGTCCTCTTTCTTTCTCTCCTCTGTTTCTGTTCACCGTCACCTTGGGTCAGTTTTTTTTCGTTGTTCCCTCTCTCTGTTCTGCTACTCTTCTTCCTCTGTCTTCTTCTTCAGTTTCATTCCTCTCTTCTACAAGCCCTCTCTCACGTTGTTCTCAGCTTTCTTCTCCCTTTCGGTCCCTCTCCAAAAGCTTGGTTCTCTCTCTCTCCCTCACGGTTTTCTTTCAATAATCTGTCAGCTCTCCCCTCTGTTTTTCTCTTCTTTTTTTTTTTTTTTCCCCTGCTGTTCTTCCTCCATTTATAGCCCGTGAGCATGTGTTTTTTTCTTCTCATCGTGGGGTCATACGGCGGCTGGTCGGGCGTGGCTGTCCAGGCGTGCCTCCCTCAGTTTCGGCGGTGCGGTAGGTGGTCGGCCAATCGGTGGGCTGGAGGGACCAACGCCATAAAATATACATTCTTTTTTTTTTTTCCTTCTTTACTGCTGCATGTTAGGCGGGGAAGAAAGGGGAACAGTGCCGTTCAAAACGGCGCCCTTTTCTGTTTTTTTTTTTTTTTTTTTTTTTTTTTTTTTAGTATGAAACGGCGTCGTTTTGGATAAAACGCGCCGTTTCATTTAAAAATGGCGCCAGAACGCGCTAAATTCCAAATCAGCCCTCAATCATCTTTTTTCTTTTCAATTGTGTCCCTACCAATTTCGGTCCCTGACCCCATAGTTGGCCGCGTTTTTCACTTTGGTCCTTGGCCTCTGATTTATGCAATTTAGCCCTTAATTGATCAATAAACTTCTAATTTCTTCAATTAGGCCCCTGAATCAATTCAATACAGCTCCCTCTATATTCGCGCCTTTTCCAAATTGGTCCCTGGTTTCGGATTTTCGCAATTAAACCCCTAATTGGCCATTAAACTTCAAAATTCATGCAATTAAGCCCCTGATTTGGCCTAATAAATTCCTAAAAAAAATATTTTGGCCCCAGAACTTAAATTTCTTCTAATTAAAGCCTAAATTGATTTAAAAATCAATTTTTCTCGCAATCAAAACCCCTAAAAATCCCATTAAAAAATCCAATCATGTCCATAAACCTCCAAATTTAGGCTTTTTCCTCAAAAATTTAAATTTTCCTTCTAAATAGGGCTCTCATCCTTCAATAATATACTGCCAAAAATCCAATCTTTGTATTTTTAACCTCCTGGACCAATTTTCTGACCATTTTCTGAGCGCTTCCCCCCTTGTTATTTTTCTAACCTCCTTTGGCTATTTAATTTTTTTTTTTTTTTTTTTATTATTATTTTTTTTTTTTTGCGGGGACCCAAAAATGGGTTACAACATATATTAATATATTAAGTGGGCTAGGCCGGCCCACCTAACTGGGTCGGACCCAGCCCCAAAAGTCATTGGGCCGATCTCGGCCCAACATTTAATCTACCTTGGTCTGGGCCAGACCCAGCCCAGACCGCCGGGTCGGGCCAGAATCCTTCTGGCCCGCCCCACATATTTCTGGGCCAGAAATCATCTGGCCCAGAGAAGAAAGAAACTAAGCACGGGGGGGGGATTATTTCCCCCCCCCCGCCTCCTGAATGCAGAACGATTCTGCATGCAGGAGGCAACTGCTGCAAACTTCGAAAAAAAAAAATGCACAGGGGGGGAAAAGGAAGCATACCTGGCGCAGTGGAGACGATGGCTTGCTGGCGGTGGAGGCATGGCAGCGTCCTAGCTCACGGCGGCTCCTCACGGCAATTTCCAAATAATTCGGTTTTTTCTGCTTGGTTTTCGTTTTCTAAATTCCCTCCCGGCTTCAAACCTTCCCTTTGCTCTCGGTTTTTCTGGGGTTTTCGGTGACTCTCTCCTCTGTTAGGCTGTTTCTCTCTCTTCAGTTTTCTTTTTTTTCTTTTCGGGTTCTCTTTCTTTTCTTTTCTTTTTTCTTCTCACTCTGTTTCTTCTCTATTTATAGGGATACCAGGGCAATGGCTTTGTTCTGGCCGCGTGGGGAGTGGGGCACGCTGGTCGGTCGGTCGGCAGGCGCCGCTGTCAAGGCGTGCCTCCCTCGGTTTCAGCAGCGCGGCGGGTGGTCGGCCAATGTCTTCGGTCGGTGGCCCAAGATGTGGTGCGCTTCGGGCTGGTGGTCAGGCGTGAGGCACGAAGGGGACAACTCTTTTAAACAAACCATTCTTTTTCCCCTTTTTTCTACTGCATGTTCAGGGGAAGAAGAAAGGTGAACAGTGCCATTCAAAATGGCACGGTTTGGCCATTTTTTTTTTTTTTTTATGTATGAAACGACGTCGTTTTGGAGAAAACGCGCCGTTTCATTTAAATGTGGCGCCAGAAACGCGCCAAAGTTCAAATCAGCCCCCAATTACTTTTTGTTCATTTCGATTGCGTCCCTGCCAATTTAGGTCCCCGCCCCCATAGTTGGCCGTGTTTTTCACTTTGGTCCTTGCCCTCTGATTTATGCAATTTACCCTCAATTGATCAAAAAACTTCCAATTTCTTCAATTAAGCCCCTGAATCAATTCAATTGCAGCCCCTCCATTTACGCGCCTCTTCCAAATTGGTCCCTGGTTTTGGATTTTCTCAACTAAGTCCCTAATTGGCCATTAAACTTCAATATTTATGCAATTAAACCCCTGATTGGACCTAATAAATTCCTAAAAAATATATTTTGGCCCCAGAACTTAAATTTCTTCTAATTAAAGCCCAAATTGACTTAAAAATCAATTTTTCTTGCACTCAAATCCTCTATAAATTCCATTAAAAATCCAATTAAATCCATAAACCTCCAAATTTGGACTTTTCTCCTCAAAAATCAAATTTTCTTATCCACCAGCGCTCTTATCATTCAAGAATATATTGTCAAAAAAATCCATCTTTGTATTTTTAACCTCCTTGACCAATTTTCTGACCATTTTCCGAGCGCTTCTACCTCCTGTTATTTTTCTAACCTTCTTTGGCTATTTATTTTATTTTTATTTTTGCGGAGACCCGAAAATGGGTTACAACAAATGAGATATAACAATTATGACTAATGATTGATATTGTTTTTTAAAGTGTTTTTTATTCAATATTATATTAAAATAATATATATTTGTATTTTTTAAATTTATTTTTTATATCATTGTATTAAACAACAAAAAAATATATATAAAAAATAAACTTTCACATATCTTTGTTTGAGCAACACTCCTAAACATGACTAAATTAGTCTAAGAAGCTAGCTTGGCAAACACTTGGAAATGTTAAATAAATAGATCATGTTAACTTTATAAATTGATCTTGGCACCCTATTAATCATAATTTTAGCCTTTTAAATTGATCTTGATATCATTTTTGATAAAAAAAAAGAGAGTTTTTTTTAATAAATTATTTTAAATTTTTTTGATAATATCATAAAACAAAACTGAAAAATAATTTATTAATATTTTTTAAAGTTTATTAAAAAAAATAAGGACCATAACTAACAAATGAAAAAAGTTCAAAGATGATAAAATTAAAAAAATTTTAATTTCATAAATTACCTCAAATAAAATAAATAACAATTAAAAGAATGAGAATCAAATATAAATAGATAAAAAAATTAATTAAAAAAAATGATAAAAGAGAATCAAATTGTAAGGGATGAAATTGAAAATAATAATAATAATAATAATAATAAAAATTTCAGAACAAAATATATAGTAATTGAAAGATTAATGATTAAATTTGATATAATCAATAAATAATATTATATGTTTAAATTTCTTACCACTTTTATAATAATAAATAAACTTGAAAAAATTTAAAAATTATTTCCATGAAATTATTTTTCTTAGACACATAAGTGGTCATAATCAAATTTTACATGAGTTTAACGGATCAGTTAATCCCAATAAGTGGTTTGATCATATCAATGTTTTAAAAGCAAGCTCAATTTTTTTTTTTTTAATGTAACATTCTGAATGTGAATGATTTAGTTTTAAAAACTTAAAACTGTTGTAAGGATTAAAGAAAAAAAAAACACAAGCGGCGATGAGTTTTTGGAGAACAGGAAAAGGCGACTCATTCATTCCACCTCCTAATTATAACCCTCGCAAATCAATTCAATGCCTACTCCAATCATTATTAAAATCATTTTTCTTTTTAATTAATATAAATGTTCGAGATAGTTTCTGTGTATCTCAACTAATTACAAGGATCTTAAAATTAATAACCATATAAATATATAATAATCCTAAAATTTATAAAACTTGAAATAATAATTCATAAAAAAAAAAAAAACATAAATTATAACCAGTTAACATACCGGTTAAAAAACCTTTTAATTTTAATTTACCTGTATCACGATTCAGATCTTGTATTGAGTTGACTCAGTCGATTGAAATTTGTTTCTTCTTAGCCACGGCATCATCCCAAGCAGACAATCCTGCAAGTCTTGACTCAGGAGATAGGCCCATTGCCTTAAGAGTAATGAAAGTTGGAAATATAATAAAGGCCCAAAGTGAAGATATATCGTCAAGTCCCACTTGAACTGAACCTAGTCGTAGGCTTTGGATTCCTTGGAAACCCATATGATTTAGGTGTCAATATAAATACTTGACTGAACAAATTCACCCAAGTAAATCGTCGACTTAACAGATTAATTTACAATTCAAATTAATTTACAATTTAATTGATTCATAAGATCATATTAAATAAAAATAATAAACTTGAATTGTTTTAATAACTCGGTTTGACTAATCCAGTGACAACTTTTTTTCAAGCATATTTTTATAGCATAACTAATTCCGTGCCTATTCACATAATGTCACAAAAATAGTTAAGATATTTATGTATTTGACAAACGATAAAGGTTCAAAACTAAAGATTTGAACCAAAACAACTTAAAATCAAAACTGAAGATTTGCTACTTGAACTCTTTTGAATTAAATAACTTAAGATAATTCTAAATGTGCTTAAGAACGTTATTAAAATTATTTTTTAAAAAAATTATTTTTTTAAAATTATTTTTTTAATATTTTTAAATTATTTTAATATATTAATATTAACAATATATTTTTTTTAAATATAATTTTAATATATTTTTAAGTAAAAAATACTTTAAACCATAATAGTTACAAACTTCAAAACATCCCTTTATATTTTTATTTAAAACTTTATGATTTAGATATCACGACAATGATCTTTAACCTGTCTATTGTCCACTAAAAATGAGGAAAATGGATCAAATGATTGATGTTCTTGCATTGATTGAACAAGTTAATTTTCAACAAGTTCATATATTTTTAACCATGCCATGTTAAATTATTGACCCTAAAATTAGAGTAAACTTTAAACAAAGCAAAAAGATTGGTCGAAATAAAATAAGCTGCCCTCCCTCCCCCTCCCTCCCTCCCTCACTCCCTCTCATGCGCGCGCACACAGAGGAGGGGATAAGGTCAGAATTATAAAATTTGAAGTCCTTTTCCTTCCTTCACCCAAAGGAAAGGTGGCTGGCCTTGTTTTTTGTGTTGTTGAAATGTCATAATCTACAACCTCATCTTCTTTTTATAACAAAACAACTATATCCAGCTCATCCTACGACATGCCATCGTTGTAGATGTTTATTACACTATTGACTTAGTATTCTCATATTTCTAATTTGTTATGAGTGCTCTTTCAGAAATGGCTTTGAACAGGCATATTGACTTTTTCTTATATTAAAAAAAAAAAATTTGTTAGCTGGTGTTAGGTAAGTTTCAATGTCCAATGTCTATGTACACAATACAACATGCATATATATTTTCATGTCAATTAATATTAAATTATCTTTCCAGAATATTATATCACTTTGATGTATTAAACAAGACTTAATAAATTTATTTATAAGTTGCTCTCGAGATTTGAACTAAAATAATAATAATAATAAAAAAAACAAATCTCCTTGAACATCAAATCAACTTCTTAATATTTATATTAAAAAAACTTACTAATTAAATTGAAATCTATCATAAAAAAAACCTAATGAGAATCTCAGAAGATACAAGGCAGGAAGCATGCATATGTTTCCAAGAGTTATAATCAACAACAAATCATACAATCATTTTGATAATAGTTAAAGTGTTTTATTTTAAAAACTTTTTTGAGATAATGAAAAATAAAATTATAAAAAATACAAATAAAAGATTGATATGTAAAACTAAAAGAATACTTCAAAATAACATTGAGAGGCAGCTCAATTCAATTAGTTAGATTTTGAGTTTGCTCCCCAATAGTTACGAGTTCTAGTCTTCTCATGATTATTGGAGGCTTACATGGTCGTTAACTTCAAGACCCGTGAGATTAGTTGAGATGCATATAAGTTGACCCGAATACTTATATTAATAATAAAAAAAATAATAATCTAAGGTAATAGATACAAATATAAGACGAAACCTACGGCCATTTTCGTTAGAAGAACATAAACCTACTACCCGTGTAGTGAGTCAACTTGATATGCACTTGTAATTAAGAATACACTTAGAGTATACACGGGACCAACCTCCATTTGATATTTAATACTGAAGATAGGTAGGCAAAAGCTAATTCATTTGTAGGATTCGATGTTTATCTCTCTGGATTAAATAATTATATTCTTTGCTTCGTATCGGGTGGCAAGAATCAAGAGGTAATTCATCAATCTTTGCTATTGGTTTTTTGAAATTATTCATATCCCTATTCCATTAGCTTGATTCATATAAATATTTTTATTGATTTCAACTTGTTAAGTGATTTCAATGTAAATGCATTAGAATCTTTTGCAATAAAATAAATTATAATTAAATCTTTGAATAAATTAATTCATCAACGTTATGTTACTGAAACCGCATTAAATCACTGAACAAGTTGAGATTATAATGAATGAAGACCATTCATAGTTAGTAATGATGCTCAAGGATCAAAAGAAGGTCTGCTTGCTATGTGGAAAAGCACTAACTTTGAGGTCTCTAATATTGAATATGGTCATGGTTGGATCGGTTTATATGGTAAACATGTTCACAGTGATTTTCATTGCTTTGTTATTGGCATCTATGCTCCTTGTAACTATCAGGACAGACAAAAACTTTGGGAGGATCTCATTCTTCTGAAGCATGCTTTTGATGTTCCATGGATAATAGCAGGAGATTTTAATGAAACGCTCTCTTAGAAAGACAGAAACAGTGGAATTTGTCATCCTGCAGGCTCAAATTCTTTTAGCAGATTCCTGCAGTCTTGTGAGCTCACTGAATACCCTTTAGCGGAAGGTTATTTTACCTGGTTCAGAGGAAGGTCCAAGAGCAAACTAGATCGAATGTTCGCAAGCTCAACCTACCATCTTCACTTCCCCAGTTTATCTCTTCGACGACTTCCAAGAGAGTTCTCAGATCATTGCCCTCTAATTCTATGTAGCTTCTTGCAAGACCATGGATGGCGTCCTTTTCGTTTCTTGGACTGTTGGACTCAATACCCAAATTTCAAGCACATTATTGAAAGCTTCTGGAATGATGCATGCTCCCTTCACCCTGGCCGCTTTAAATTTCTCAAAAAGCTTAATCATATTGCAGTCAAATTGAGGCAATGGAATAAGCTTGTATTTGGAAATCAAGAAGTTGGCCTTCAACGAATCCTTTCAGCTATCAACATACTAGAGGAAAAATGTGAAGAAGAAGGTTTAACCGAACAAGAGCAGGAGCATTTAGACTTTTTGTTGAAAGATCGCTGGGTTCGCAACAATCACATTGAATCTATTTGGAGGCAGAAATCAAGACAGATGTGGTGCAAATTGGGTGACAGAAATAACAAGTTTTTTCACATGATTGCCAATTTCAGGAAGGCCAAATCATCAATACTTAAAATCCACCATAATGGCAACACTTTTGACTCTCAGCAGGGAATTAAGCAAGCTGCTGTGGATTATTTCTCTGAGCTGTATGACTCCCCTTCTGGTAAAAAGCCGCAGTTAAATCCTTTGGGTTTCAAATGTCTCTCTAAAGAATCCTCTGAATGGTTGGAGCAAGAAATCACAATGGAAGAAGTGAAGCGCAGTGTATGGGGTTGTGATGGGTCAAAATGTCCTGGACCAGATGGTTTCAACTTCAAATTCTACAGATTAGCATGGGATTTTATTGCTCAAGACATTCTTGATATAGTCTTAAGCTTCTTCAGAACAGGAAGGCTTCCCAAAGGAATCAATACAACCTACGTAACTCTCCTCTCCAAGACAATCAAACCCATTGAGTTTAAAGACTTTCGGCCCATCAGCATGATTCATGGTATTTATAAGATCATTGCTAAAATCCTTGCATCTAGACTGAAAGCTGTTATGCAAGATATCATTAGCATTAACCAATCAGCATTTATAGCAGACCGTAACATTATAGATGGCTTTATGATTGCAAATGAGCTGGTGAGTGATCTAAAAAAGCGAAAAGCAGCAGGTTTGATTTTCAAGATTGATTTTCATAAAGCTTTTGACTCAGTCTCCTGGGATTACCTAGATGATATCATGGGTTATATGGGGTTTGGCAGAAAATGGAGAACCATGATTTATGAATGTCTTTCTTCATCAAAACTCTCAGTCCTCATCAATGGATCTCCTTCAAAAGAATTCTCGGTTCGGCGAGGGCTGCGTCAAGGAGATCCGATTTCCCCTTTTCTGTTTGACATAGCTGCTGAGGGCCTCTCTGTTCTCTTTCAAAGGGCATCTAGTGGGAATATTATCAAAGGGCTGCAATTTGCATCAGGAATTTTCGTCAGCCATCTTCAATATACAGATGACACATTAATATTCATCCCGGCAGATATTGATCAGTTAGTTCAAGTCAAAAGAATTTTAAGATGGTTTGCTCTGTCTTCGGGCCTTCATATAAACTTCCATAAAAGCTCCATTATTGGTATCAATGTCGATGATCACTTGTGCTTGCGCTTGGCTACATCTATTTTTTGCAGATCAGACTCCCTCCCAAGCAAATATCTTGGTATGCCATTAGGAGCCAATCCATCTCGTATCTCTACATGGAAGCCAGTGATAAAAGTTTCGTAAAAGGCTTCATATATGGAAGGGGAGACTACTAAGCATGGCTGGTCGTCTATGTCTCATTAAAACTGTCCTTAATTCACTGCCTATATATTTTATGTCTGTATTCAAGATGCCAAAAGGGGTAGGCAGGCTTCTTTCATCCATCCAAAGACGTTTCTTGTGGTGTGGATGTACCAAGCAAAGATCTTTCTGCAAGATCCAATGGAGAATAGTGATGCGCGATAAGAAATAAGGAGGCCTCGGTGTAGGCTCCCTTATATCGAAAAACAGAGCCCTGCTTCTAAAATGGATTTGGAGACTCTCTTCCCCAGGTACAAGCTTATGGAAAATGATTATCTCTTCAATGTACAATCTATCTTATGAGAATGGGATCCCAATTTTCTACAACCAACCATCCAAGATATGGAAGGATATTATGTCCATTGTTCAAATCGACGTTCACCAAGTCTTCACGAATCATTGCAAATTCATGGTGGGGAATGGCAATTTAACATTCTTTTGGCTAGACAGCTGGATTGGTGACGACCCTCTCAAAACAGCCTTCCCAAGGCTATATCTTTTGTCTTCCTCTAAATATGCTTTGGTGGCTGACATGGGTAGATGGAGCAATGAAATCTGGCTCTGGTCCTTACAATGGCGCAGACCTCTTTTTCATTTTGAACAAGAACAACTATCACTTTTATCATCCTTGCTGGAATCCAAGCCAATGTTCTGCCACAAGATGGATAAGAAAATCTGGACCCTCAACAAAGATGGCCTCTTCAGTGTAAAATCTTGCTCCAAATTGATGGACCAGTTACTCTAAGGTGGAGCCAAACCATTCCAATCTTCTGTTTGGATAAAACTAACCCCACCAAAAGTGCAGCTTTTCCTTTGGCTCCTTGTCCAAGATAAAGTAACCACAAGAGATTTTCTATTTCAACGCGACTACCTCTCCCTTCAGGAGTCAAGATGTGCTTTCTGCAATAAAAGCTTGGAATCTTCAAGTCACCTCTTCATTCACTGCCACTTCTCTTGGAATATATGGATGAAACTGCTTTCTAATCGGGGCTTTCGCAATGTTTTTCCAAAATCTGTTGATGATATGTGCTACCAATGGTCTTCTATGGTTAAAGGCAAGCAACAAAATCTCTCATGGCAACTTCTTTTCTCATGCGTTGTTTGGAATCTTTGGCTTCATCGAAATGATGTTATTTTTAATGACGCTGCCCCTAACCTTCAAATCTGTTTCTCCATGGTGCGCCAAAGTATTGCTTTATGGCTGAGGCTTGACTCCAACTCTTTCGAGCTTAATATAGAGAATGTTTAGTCGGGAGGAGTTGGTTTCTTTTGATTTATCTGTTTTCTTTTTGTTGCTATCCCCTGTTTCATGCAACAGTTTTTGTGCTTCCCTTTCCTTTGTTTGTTCTTCTGATGTAAGTTAGGCTACTATCTTTGTAGCTTTTTCCTTTTAATAAAATTCCGACTATTAACAAAAAAAAAGACCATTCATAGTCAACTACTGTAGAATGAAAACTTGTATTTATCGTTCACCTAACCACTTTGTAATTTTATGATTTCATGTGCTTACATGGAATTTTTCTTCTAGATACTAAATTGAATGCTTGAAGACGCATAATCCAATAACTCTTAATTTTTTTAAAAAATTCTTTCTTTTGATATGAAAATTAAATGATAAAAATAAAATAAACAAATTAAGAAAACATTAGCCTAAACAAACCTAATTAATTAAAGTAATTCAATTAATTTCCACATGTTTAATTTATTTTCTTTATTTCTTTTATTACATAATATAAAATAATAAAAGAGTTAATTCAATAGAAAAATGTCATGTAGACATATATCAATTTGATGTATTAAAAAAGATTTAATAAATTTATTTATAAGTTGGGCTATAAATTTGAACCAAAATAATAATAACAATAAAAAAAATCTCTTTGAGCATCAAACCAACTTTAAAATTTATATAAAAAAACTTACTAATTAAAATCTTTGAACTTTGAACTTGGAATTTATTTCAGATTGCGTTCATATTTGAATAGCTTGGAAAATTAACCACGATAAAATTCAGGTAAAAAAATCTTACTAATTAAAATGTTTTATTTTTATTGTTTTTTTTATCAATAACAAAGTTATTTTTTAATTTTTTTATCCTAAAAAAAAATTCTCAGTGAGTAGGAAGCAACAATCAAGTGAATGACAACATATTTGTTTCCTCAACTTTGCTTACAATATATTTATGATATGGTCATTGATCTTTTGCTGTTAGCTTCACTGCCTAAAAGATACATATTTAACAATTATCAACTGATAGATGAAGCCTCTATCCAAACAATCGCACAGCCTTTCGGCCTCCAATTTCCTTCTATTTTTCTTATGTACACAATTAACATATCCTCAATTACCCTTTTGATTTTTATTTTTTTGGTTGCGAAAAAAGTTAACAGAGAGAAGAAAATCCAGACCGCTTTTTTTTTTTAATTAATTAATTAATTATGTGAATAAAATTTATAAAAGACGTAGAGGAGGGCACGAATAGCACGAAAATCCCCATGTTGCTAGAAGTCAATGTATCAATGTTGATGCTCCTCAAAAAGTCAATGCTGGTGAAGTTGGTAGCAAAAATAAATAAATAATAATAATAATAACAAAAACAATAACAATAACAAATTAATGATGGGTCATTTTGTATTGCTTCTAAGAGCTCTCAAAAAACCCAAAAAAAGATAAGTTTTTTAGACTTGCAATTTATATAATTACAAGTTATTTTATATTTAATTTTTATCAAATAAAATAAGATGATAAGATTAATTTAAACTCATAACTACTTGGTTAATAAAATTTTAATATCATGTTGAAGAATTATTTGAATTTAAAAAATTAAACTATTAAATAAAATCCCGATATATAATTTATATAATTTTTTAATAGTAAAACATATTTAAGCGAAGAATATTAGAGTATAAAATTAGAGTATAAAACCAATACCGGATATAATATAAATTTCTAAATTTTAGACTCTTTGACAACAAACAATTAGTCGAGAACTAATTTGTCTAGTGTTGGTTCAAATTCTAACTTTGTCAAAGATTCCCTCCATTAGGCCTTCATTAGGCACGTAGTTTCCCAAAATCTATCCCCTCTAAACTTTATAGATAATTCAAGGGAGAGAGGGTTTCTCAATCTTATGAAAGGAAAACCAACATGGTTAGTACTGGGCATGACCATATTGGAGTAATAATTTTAGGATAATCTATAAGTTTGGTGTGATCACATTTCCAAGCCCCACAAATGAAATTTTCAGAAGCCCTTTCAATTTTCATATATGTTTGAATTTTCTTCTTATTCGTCCACGTGTTAGTTCCTTCACAGAATTTTCAACGAAGAATAAAGGAAAAAACTATGAGTATAACGGTAAATGAATAAAAAAATTCTTCAGTGGGGAATCATGAACCAGAATAATAATGAATTGGAAATGAGTTAGGTGCTGTAGTGGGTAACGAGTACCTCACTGGTTGATGAATTCATGGTTTTATAAACGTAATCATTTACTACTGTTCCTGCTCCTACCTTTCACACCTACTGCATGTCCACACAATCATTATTACTATAAATATGTAGCAAGTTTGCCTTCCCATGCATTCCATTTCAAGCAGAAATATTCTTGACTGCTGAGGTAGAGCCACCATTTATCACAGTTTGCAGCAAACACACTTTTTGTGCGATGGCAACACCAACTTCGATATCGTTCGCAGTCCGAAGGTGCGAACCAGAATTGGTTGCACCAGCTAAGGCCACACCTCATGAATTCAGACAGCTTTCTGATATTGATCGCCAACTATACCTCCAATTTCAATCACCACATTACAACTTGTATGCACACAATCCATCGATGCAAGGGAAAGATCCTGTGAAGGTAATAAAGGAGGCAATTGCGCAGGCACTTGTGTATTATTACCCTTTTGCTGGTAGGATTAGATCACAGGGGCCAGACAATAAGCTTATAGTTGATTGTACTGGTGAGGGTGTCCTGTTCATCGAAGCCGATGCCGATGCCACGGTTGAGCAGTTTGGTGATCCAATTCCATCTCCATTCCCATGCTTTCAGGAACTTCTTTACAACGTCCCAGGATCAGAAGGGATCCTCAATACCCCATTATTGCTTTTCCAGGTACGTATAGGACATTATTGGCTAATGTTTATTCATTCTTTCATTATTATTATCGAGAAAATGATTGCTCCGTATGCTTATTCAAAAATATAATTAAAACAATGATGGTAATATTCCATCAATTACATTCTCATAAAGTAGTAATCATTTTACATTATATTAACAGGTGACACGCTTGAAGTGTGGTGGTTTTGTACTTGGGTTCCGTCTTAATCACCCAATGACTGATGCACTGGGCATAGTTCAGCTATTGAATGCCATAGGTGAGATTGCACGAGGTGCACATGCCCCTTCAATTCTACCTGTGTGGCAAAGGGAACTCCTCTGTGCCAGGAATCCGCCACGAGTTACATGCAGACACAATGAATATGGTAATGATGCTCCTGTTGCTGTTGATCCTACAGCCAAGGTGCCTGAATTCCACGGCCAGGTTCACGCTGTAGCCCACCGTAGTTTTGTTCTCAACCGCAAGGAATTATCCAACATTCGTAGATGGATTCCTTCTCATTTACACCCATGTTCAAATTTTGAGGTAATAAGTGCATGCTTATGGAGATGCTATGCCATAGCATCTCAAGCTAACCCTAATGAGGAGATGCGCATGCAAATGCTTGTCAACGCACGTTCCAAATTTAACCCTCCATTACCAAAAGGATATTATGGTAACGTCCTAGCTTTGCCAGCAGCTGTAACAAATGCTAGGAAGCTTTGCTTAAACTCTTTAGGGTATGCATTGGAATTGATAAGAAATACCAAGAATAGAATAACTGAGGAGTACATGAGATCATTGGCTGATCTAATGGAGATAACCAAAGGGCAGCCTATAGGGTTACAATCATATGTCGTGTCAGACTTAACAAGTATTGGGTTCGATCAGGTGGACTATGGATGGGGCAACACAATTTATACTGGGCCACCCAAGGCTATGCCTGATGAAATTTCTATTGCAGGAACCTATTTCCTGCCGTATCGATTCAAGAACGGAGAGCGTGGGGTTATGCTTTTGGTTTCCTTACGTGCACCAGTTATGGAGAGATTTGCAATACTATTAGAGGAATTGGCAAGGCATGACCCAGAAAGAAGCCAAGAACAACAAGAAATGATAGCAAGCTCCCTATAAGACGGAGGAGAAGCTATGATATTATTCTATTCTTGGCCGGAGAAGCCTTTGGTACCAAAAAAATATTACCAGCAACCCCGTACTCTTTGACCTTGTTGTGATTGTATACTTAGATATATGAGTTGGAGTTTTCATGAAAATCTGGTGATATGTGTGGTTTCAAATTGTTTACAGTTGTAAAATTTAAGTCCCATGACTGTTATTTTGTTTAGTGTGATATCACTTTTGTATTCAATAATAAGATCAATATTTTGTTTCCAATAGTTTGATTGATCCTTGTTTCGTGAGTTAATTAGGGTTTTGATCTTTTATATATATAAAAAATTAGGGTTTTGATCAACATATGCCATTTTGTTGAACAAAAATAATTGAAAATTCATTGATCTTTTCTATTTTTTTGCCCGAGTCAAAGCACCACCATAATAACTTAGGAAAGCTGCATAGACTTTTTTTAATTTTATATAGTTTATCAGTTTTGCTAAAAAGTATAATGAGTCTAATTTCAACTATAATAATGATTTTATAATATTTAAATAAAAAGTATTAACAATATGTTAGTCATACGATTATTAATGACATGGCAAGTATCTAAATAAAGACTTCGGGAAAACTGGAAGGTTTTTGAATTTCGGAGAGCCAAAAGATTTAAACAGAAGGAAGAAGAGTAATAATTTTCAAAGATTAATTTTAAGTTTCTTTTAAGGAATCAAGTGAATCAACTCTCTGCTCTTTCTCTCTATATAGACTGGCAATTAGGGTTTTGATCTTTTTTATATATAAAAAATTAGGGTTTTTATCAACATATGCCATTTGGTTGAACAAAAATAATTGGAAATTCATTGAACTATCATAACTCAATTCTGGGTTATTCCTCAAAAATCAATTTTTTTTCAAAATAAAAATAATAATATAGATTGGCAACATGGAGATAGAAAACCGGGAAATCAAGCTGCAAAATTATGTTTAAGAATTAATTTGGGTTCAATTGAAGGATTTAATTAAGTGCAAGGACTTAATTATACTTTGAATGGGTCAAATTACTTTTATTTGGGGCTTAATTGGTGAAAAATTAAGTTTGGGAGCCTAATTTAGGCTTAATTGAGAATTTTAGACCAAATTTAATTTTTACCAAGTTAATTGGTTGAAATTAAGGGCCGAATTGGAAAACAATTGAAGTTTTGGAGTCAATTAGAGGTTAAATTGAACAAATCCGCAGCCAATGATCAATCTGCAAAAGGTGCCAAACTATAGGGGCTTAATTGACAAAAACCAGGGGTTGAGACTAAGGACCATATCACAATAGGTAACTTTGGGGTTCCAATTGAAGTTTGTCAGGGGCTTAATTGCATTAGATCAAAAGTTTAAGGTCAATTAAGAATTCAATTGAAAGAAATTGAAAGCTAAAGGACTAAATTGAAAATCAGTTTAAATCCCTAGTTCCACCAAAAACGGCACCATTTTGTATTTATATATAAAAAAAACAGAGAGAGAGGACCAAACGACGCGTCTTCTAATCACTGTTCATTGTCCTCCCCATTTTACCTGAAAGAAATAGCGTGGGAGACTAATTTGCAGTTGCATTTAATGCTTGATTTCTCCATAAAATCGAACACAAATTGCACGAAAATGATCCCCTGTAGTTTCTCTACAACCCCATGTGAACGGTGCAGGATGAGTGACAACACTGAGACACCGGTGATGGCGTGAAGAGGTCCCACTCAGGCAATCTTTTCCTGCAGATTTGACAACTCAGGGAGGCTACTTTGAACCAACAGTTAGGATCTTTTCCAACCAAATCAAGGGCTGAAATTTTACCCTAGTGTAGACGAGATTAGCCTCTTCCATCGCCTATAAATATAGGCTCCCTTGATGACCTGAGAGAGGAGAAAATCGGGTCCAAACTTGTAAAAAAAAAGCCCCCCCACTGCCCCCGTTTCTGTAGTTTCTCTCTCTTTCTCTCTTCGCCATTCCAACCACCAACTGGAGCCACCACCAACTTCTCCACCACCAGCTCCACCTTAGAAAGCAAACACAACCACCAACCGACCACCAAGCTACCACCGCGACTCTCTCTCTTCTCCTTCCAGCTCTTCTCTCTCCTCTGTAACCTTTTTTTCTTCCTCTCACAACCGACTCTGACCACCGTCGCCTCAGCCGCAGCCTCCTAAACCACCGGCCAGACATCCTCAACACGTTTGAGAACCCCAAGCCAGGCAACTTTCTCCTCCCTGCGTTGCCTCTTTGTTCTTTGTTGAGGTCGCTGCATGCAAAATTCATTTCTATATGCAGCGATAGAATAATTCAGTTGCCTTTGGGCCAGGCTAGTTATGGCCCAACCCAAGTGGTTGGGTCTGGCTCGACCCCAATTTATTATTATTTTTTTGAAAAAAAACAAAAAAAAATCCAAAAATTTTCAAAAATCATTTGAAAAAAATTTGTGATTTTTCTCGCATATTGTTTTACCAATTTCATAACATATCGAGTTGTATATTTACACTGTAAAATACAAATCCAGTATTAAAATATTTAGTTTTCTCCGAAATGTTTCAAAAAACAAATTGAAGACATTTTCAAAAAAGAAAAAAAATATGTTATTGCATACAACCAAATCCTAAAATTTTTTTAAGCATATTTTTCATAAAAAAAAAACAAAAATTGCATCTTTTTCATGTTTAAAAAATCAAAAAATAGATATCGTAACCAATTTATGATTATCCATTAGGATTTGGCCAATATGTAAAAAATCTTTTTCCAATCTTTTTTTTAGAATCAAAATGTATACTTTAATATTTGTGGGGTGTAAAATTACACGATAAAGTACACCATCAGGTATTAAAGATACAAGGTGTAAAAATATGATGCTAAAATTCAGATTTTAGAACGGTTAGGATTTAACCCAATAAGGTAGAGACTTTCTCATAAATAGAGATCCACATTGAGCCTTATAAAACCAATGAATAGAAACCCGACATATAAAAAACAATTAAACAACAATGCAACTGACATGACCAAAAAATTGATGTCTTCTCCCAAATGTAAGAGTGTCAAAGTTATAAATAACACGGCAAGATCGGGGTCGAACAACAGGGAGGTTAACTATATAAATTATAAATAATAATAATAATAAGTTAAAGAGGACTTTGAGATGTAAGATTAATGTGAGGATTAAACAATGATAAAAACAAATGTCAAAGTTAGAGGATCCACTAATGGTATTTGAAACAAGTATAGTATAAACTCTTTTTATTGCTCAATTGGAAACCACACACAAAGGAGGTTCCAATCGGATGATTTGTCATTAATAGCTCATTATAAATTGTTAACATGATCATATTAATTATCTTATTTAAGTAACACCAAACTTTTAAATATTGTCAGGAATTCATGATGCTAACTTATATTAACAACAAATCAAATTCCTTTCATAGCACAGGTGTAGGTTATACCATAAGGTTGGGCTATAAAAGTGTCAAGCATTTGTTGTACCAAGTGTTATATAAAAAAAATCTAGATTAACCATTTAACAAGCAAGTTATTAAGAATTAATAAGATAAAAATTAATAGGCATGTTAATTGCAAGTTGTTTAGGATATAAGCATTGAAGTCCATATTGAGTTTATATTATACTTATTTTTACACCATTAGTGTAACCTTTTCACCTTGACATAATAAACTCAGCTAAACATAATGAAGAAGAGAAACATAAATAAACAAGATAAGAATAAGATACAAGTTAACTAAGAAAAGGAAAGGAAATGAAAAACATAAACAAGATATTAATGAAAGCAAAACTTAAGCATTACAAAAATATAAAGAGAGAAATAAAGAGCATGATCTTAATCTGAACAACCAAGATGCCTAAATGCATGGCAAATGCCTCCTTTTATAGGCCAAAATTTGGAACTATTGATTTGATGACTAATTGTTGAGTGGGTGGGCACATCTTGACTTGGTGACAATCCTTATGTTCTTGTCTAAGCAAACCTTCATTGATAACGTCCGAATTTGAACCAACTTTACTCATGAAAGTTCTAGGAAATTGTCTCAGTTTTCCAGGAAAAAACACTTGAGGTCATTTGGGCTTCTAGAACTTGAGATATGGGCTGAACACTTAAAAGTGTTTGGGCTGCAGGATAGATTCAGACTTCTCCATTGTTACTATAATTTGGACTTGAAAACGACCTTTTTAAATCTTGGACTTCACATGAAAGTTTTAGGCCCATATCTTAGATTTCCATCCATTTAAAGCAGACCTAAATCTGAGATCTACAGCTCCAAATATGACTTAATTATCGAACATTGTTCCAGTTTGGACTGAACCGACATCTCTTTTCTAAGTTTGGCCCTCTCTTTATCCTTTTTATTTCAATACTTAAACTCATCAATCAATCATTTTATTTATGTGATAGGCCTACATTTAAGATGAACATTTACTATAAATTAAGGTAACTTATAGTATCAGACTTGTTATTATAAAACATGCTTTAGTTAAGGAGTTATTGATACTTCAAGTGGAAAATAATGATATAAAACCTTGATAAAAATGCACTTTTAAGTACTAATTAGTAGCTTACCTTAGGTAGGGTGCACTAGGGGTGATGCGTCTTTCCCTTACACAACCAGTCCCTTACTCAGACTCTCGCAAGCTATAGGTTCCAAGAGACCATAATATAAGGTGGAAACTTCTGAACAACCCTTTCCAAAATACCACACCTCACACAAGAGGTACGATAAAGAGCCTTCACCGTCGACCGATGACGTCGTGTCGGCGCGAGCACCCTGTGATAGGACAACAACCATTGATTTTTACTATTTTTTTGCTTGATTCAAAGCAACACCATAATAACTTAGGAAAGCTGCATAGAATTTTGTTTGAGTTACATTTTTAAGTTGCTTTTAGATGACAACCTTTTTTAAAAAGTAATATTCAAGAATTTTATCATTTGCTTATGGATTTTAACTCAAAAGTTAATTAAAGTGAGAATGCATTGAGAGGAAGTTGTGAACAAGAAATTAAAACAAATCTATGCAAATACGGTTTATCTAAACTTGTACAAAGGGTTGTTAAACCCATGCTGGACTAGTCCGTCCGACAGGAAATTTGATGACACGACCACGTAACGTTTTTGAATTGAACTCATAATAAGTTCAATTAAAAAATATATTTGGTTTTTAATAAGGTGTAGTTAAATTAAAATTTTAGTTTCTCTTTTAATTTTGTATAAATTATCGGTTTCGCTAAAAAATATAACGAGTCTAATTTCAACTGTTGATTTTATAATATTCAAAAAGAGATAGAGCTATTTTTTTTTTCCGGTTTCTTGTTAATTATTACAAACAAGTTTTTAATGCCTTGACAATATGTTAGTCATACGATTATTAATGACATGGCAAGTATCTAAATAAAGACTTGGGGAAAACCGGAAGGTTTTTGAATTTCAGAGAGCCAAAAGATTTAAACAGATGGAAGAAGAGTAACATTTATGATTGAATTTTTATTATGGATTTTTCATTTTAAGTAAATATATAATTTTTTTTTAATTTGAACATAATTTTAAAATGTTAATTTTTTATTGCATATTTTTGTAGTATATGTATTTTGTTTGGGTGTTTACTTGTTTTATTATTGTTTTCTCAAACAAACTTGAAACTTGTTGTATGAATTTATGATTTTGTATATGTTATGGTTTGTTTTAGATTTTGTAAAATTATATTTATTTTTAAATTGTTGAAACTTATATCAAATTATCAACTTAGGTGTGTTGTGATGAAATAAATAATGACTTATTTAAAGGTCCATTTTATATTTTATCAATTTTATTGTTGAGTTGTAATTTTCGTAAATATGTACAAATTTGTAATGTAGTTAATTAATCCATGTTGTCATCATTATTTAATATAGGTTCGATGGATGATTGTTCATGGATATATCAAGATTCACCCTAAGGATTGCGGATGATGAATTATTATAATAGGATTCAGAGTTTTATTAATTACGTAACACCTAATCCGAGAAATATTAGTGGAAGTGGTATTAGGTGTCCATGCAAGATATGTAAGAATAAAAAGTTTCTCGATCCAGATGTTGTATGATGCATCTTCTACACAAATGGTTCTTGAAGGAATATATGTGTTGGTATGCACATGGAAAATCATTTGTTCCTCACAAGACCATGGTTGAAAGGATGGTTTGGTCAACTTATGGTGCTAGCAACGTGCATGGAGTTTTATTAATTACATAACACCTAATCCGAGAAATATTAGTGGAAGTGGTATTAGGTTTCCATGCAAGATGTGTAAGAATAAAAAGTTTCTCGATCCAGATGTTGTAATGATGCATCTTCTACACAAAGGGTTCTTAGAGGAATATATGTGTTGGTATGCACATGCAAAACCATTTGTTCCTCACGAGACTGTTGCTACCCAATTTTTGACCCATGTTTTTGATATATTTTCAAAAAATTTCAAAAATAGAGAAAAACAAAGAAAATCCAAAAAATATGTTTTTTTAATATATTTTCGTCATTTTAGCATTTTCAACGTCGTCTAAAAAAGAATTTAATTTTTTAAAAGATTTTCAAACGCGTTTGAATTTTCACGCACCATTTTTAAAATAATTGATTTTCCGCATTTGAGTCGACGTTGATATTGCTCGTTTTAAAAAAAAAATACAAAAAATAAGAAAAATCAAAATTTACAAAAAAGAAAGAAGTTGAGGGACCAAGTTGAAAAACTTGGCAACATTTTTGCCTATAAATACTGGTCTTTAACTCACACAAAAGGAGGGGGGGGGTTAGTTTTGAAATATCAGAAAAAAACACAAAAAAATCTCTAACCCTAAACCTATCTTTTTCAAAAGGGTGCAACCCCCTCCCTTTCTCTTTTCTCTGAAAACCGCCGCCCCCATCTCTTCTGGATCTGACCCCCACATTTGAACCCACGGTCCGATCATCCTTTGGTCACCAGAACTTCCCCGATCTGCTCTTCCTCCTCGCCCAGACCGAATCGCAGCAGCTCCTCCCCAACGCACGGCTGTACCCGCAGCTCCGGCCGCCTCTCAGCTTCCTCGCCCAGACCGAGAACCAGCGGCCACAACCTCCTCGTCTTCACCCGGTTCTTTCTCCTTCAACCGACCACCATCAGCACCGCCACCGATCTCCCCACAACTGAAGAACCCAGCAACGACCACAACAGCGGCCGAACAGCCCCAGCGGCGACGCCCCTTTCTCAGTCGTTCCTCTTCACTGCCGCATGAAACAGAGAAGGAGAAGCCAGTTCGGACAAGAAGAAGAAAAAAAAAACCCGTAGCAGATTTGAAGGAGAAGAGAGGCAGATCGGGAAAACAAAAATAAAATCGACTGCTTTGTTGCGCTTCTTTTGGTGTTTGTGCAGGTAACCGCCGACGAGAAAGAAGGGAGGAACGCGTTTTCAGGCCCGCTCTTGCTGCTGGATTTTTACGGCGGCGCGTCAACCCACGCGCCGCCAGTAGCGGTGGCGCGTGGAGGAGACGCGCCGCCACTGTTTTCGAGCCCCAGAAACCATGACAAACACTGTTCCAGCTGCAGAAGTCGTTCCCTGAAATTTTTTAGAATTTTAGGGACTGTTTTTGTAATTTTTAAATTAATTAATGTAATTTTTATTTGTTTATTTTGAATTTGAATTTGAAGTTATATTTTGTATTTGTATTTGTATTTGTATATGGATGTAAAAGAAAAAAAAAGAAAAAACGAAAAAGAAAAGAAAAGAAAATAAAAATAGTGAAAGTGTATGAGTGTGTTTGTATTTTGTTTTATTTATTTGTATATATTTTTTAATGATAAAATTGCAAATATATTAAAGAAGAATTTAATATTTTGATTGGATCACGGTTAAGAATTATTAACTTATACGTAAGTGATATTTCTAATTTCCGATGAAAAGACAATTATTAAAATTTCTTTAACACGTCAAAGCCACGAAGTAGCTTACCTCAGGTAGGGTGCGTTAGGGGTGCTAATACCTTCCCTAACCACAACCAGTCCCTTACCCGCAATCTCTGACCAGACCAGTACATCAGGTTTCCTAGTAGCCCTCAATGAATTACTAGGTGGCGACTCCAACGAACCAAAATTCAAGCAAATTCAACGCAATGACAACGAGACTTAAATCGCTAGCCGATGCCGCACGCTGATTGTTTTTTGGGGTGCGATAGAGACCATGGTCAAAAGAATGGTTTTGTCAATTTCTAGTGCTAGGAACGTACATGGAGTTGTAAATTACAAAACTACTTCTTATAAAACTATGGTTATGAATGCGATGAGAATGAATCAAGATCATACCAGTCAATATCCAATTATAAATGAAAAACCTATATACTTAGATTAAATAATTATATTCTTTGCTTCTTATCGGGTGGCAAGAATTGAGAGGTAACTCATTAATCGCAAGATCAATCTTTACTATTGGTTTTTTGAAATTTTTTGTATTTATATTCCATTATCTTTATTCATGTAAATATTTTGATAGATTTCAACTTGTTCAGTGATTTCAATGTAAATGTATTAGAATCTTTTGCAATAAAATACTGTAGAATGAAAACTTGTATTTCTCTTTCACCTAACCGCTTTGTAATTTTATGGATTGCTTAGTACATACTTCAATATGATCTTAATTACTATTCACTATCATGTTGCTTAATATTGATAAGTTATGTTAGGACTCACATGCATGCTGCAAGACTTGTGAAAATTGTTAAAAGTTGGGATTTATTTCAAAACGTCACATGATGCCTTTAAATCCTATTCTTGTCATTAGATCTTTGACTGTTGGGGTATAGATTTGGGTCCATTTCCTCCACATCATTTGGTTTCTTGTACATATTAGTCGCAGTAGATTATGTTTCAAAATGGATAGAGGCAATTCCAAGTCGAACAATGATCACAAAACAGTGATAAAGTTTTTGAAAGAAAACATTTTAAGTCGATTTGGAATCCCTCGAGCCATGATAAGTGATGGTGGAACACATTTCTGCAACAAGCCATTTGAGTCTTTAATGAAGAAATATGGAATCACACACAAAGTTGCCACCCCTTATCACCCTCAGACAAGTGGACAGTAGAACTTGCTAATAGGGAGATCAAGATCTTGGAGAAAACAGTGAACCCTAATCGGAAAGACTGGTCTTTAAGACTTAATGATGCACTTTGGGCTTATCGAACTGCTTATAAAACATCATTAGGTATGTCACCTTATAGACTAGTCTATGGAAAACCTTGTCACTTGCCTGTGGAAATTGAACATAAAGCTTATTGGGCTATTAAAGCTTTCAATTCAAACCTTGATGATGCTAGTCAGCTGCGAAAATTGCAAATAAATGAGCTTGAGGAAATAAGAAATGATGCATATGACAATTCAAGAATTCATAAAGCAAGAATCAAAGAGTTTCATGACAAGAAAATACTGAGAAAAACATTCAATGTTGGTCAAAAAGTCTTGCTTTATAATTCTCGACTCCATTTATTTCCTGGAAAACTAAGATCAAGATGGAGCGGTCCTTTTATTGTGAAACATGTGTATCCATATGGGGCCTGTGATATAGAATCCAAAGAATGGCAATGTTTTCAAGGTAAATGGCATCGTTTGAAAGTTTATTTTGATAATTTTTCAGTTGAAAATGACTCTATTGAATTAGGTGATCCTGTATATAAAGATTGATTCTTTTTCTCACATTATTTTTGTGTGATTTTTGTTTTGCTAGTCTCTCTCACCCCGGTTAAATGGCGAATAATGATACTCCGTGACTCTTAAGTCGGTTCTTTCAGTTTCCCATGATAACTGATATCTGTGTATATATTTGTGCAATTCTTTGCTCTTTCTCCTTTCTTTGAATCTCTCCTCCAATTCTCATTTGAAAATGGACACCACTCTTGAAAAATTAAAAAAGTATTTTCCCGCTCTACCTCATAATGCGATTACAAAAATTTACCGTGCTAGATGTGCAAGATTGAGGTTGTTAATGAATCATGGAATTCCTGAAGATATTCATTGGCTGATTGAAGCAAAGGTCCGATTATCAGGTGAGTCCTCCAATTCTTTCATTTCACACATGCCTGGAACAGGTAAAAGCACTTTTGCAAAGAAACGTCGTGCAAAACGACTGAAAGTCTGTCACAGATGTGCCAGATGGACTTGTAATGCACATGTCGTTCTTTAGGAATGGTATCTGTAAACCGTGAAGATAAAATACAATTCATTAAGGATGGCCTGAGTAAGGGGTCTTTAGATAATCTTTCTATTGACTCTTGAGACGCACCCTAGTGGAGATGTGCATCGTGCAATTCATGATTTATGGCCACAATTCCATAAAGAACATGCTCGACTTAGTCTTGGGAATCTGACTAAAAAAGACCCTGTTTGCCAGTTTTTAAGAAAACTGGATGGGAAGCCTATCCCGACCCATAGAGGGCGTTTAAGCCGTTCTTGGACGTAAAACCAAGGAAATTGTGAGCCACAATCACAACTACCTGTACATACACATGCTTTTTCAAAATAAATAATAATAAATAAGAGAGAGAGAGAGAGAGACTACAGCTGGCCTACATATAGGTGGTATGATTGCATTTTCAATTTCTCATCTATAAATTCTTCTCTTCCTTCCCTTCATTTCTACTAACCCATACATTCATCAAATATAGAAGTGTGTAAAAGAGCTCTCAGTCAGTCCAGTCAGAGAGAGAAAGCTAGAGAGAGATTCTCTCGGTTGTAAGGTGCGCTCGGTGCTACTTGTTGTAACCCATTTTTGGGTCCCCACAAAAAAATAAAAATAATAATAAATAAATAGCCGAAGAAGGTTAGAAAAATAACAGGAGGCATAACCGCTCATAAAATGGTCGAAAGATTGGTCAAGGAGGTTAAAAAATACAAAGATTGGATTTTTGACAGTATATTCTTGAAGGATGAGAGCCGTGTTGAGAAGGAAAATTTGAATTTTTGAGGAGAAAAGCCCAAGTTTGGATGTTTATGGACTTAATTGGATTTTATTTGAATTTATAGAGGATTGGAGTGCAAGAAAAAATTGATTTTTAAGTCAATTTGGGCTTTAATTGGAAGAAATTTAAGTTCTGGGGCCAAAATATATTTTTTTGGAATTTATTAGGCCAAATCAGGGGCTTAATTGCATAAATATTGAAGTTTAATGGCCAATTAGGGGCTTAATTGTGAAAATCCAAAACCAGGGACCAATTTGGAAAACGCGGGTAAATAAAGGGGTCTGTCTTGATTTGATCCAGGGGCGTAATTGAAGAAATTGAAAGTTTATTGATCAATTGAGGGCTTAATTGCATAAATCAGAGGCCAAGGACCAAGGTGAAAAACACGGCCAATTATGGGGGCGAGGACCGAAATTGGCAGGGACGCAATTGAAAGAATCAAAAGATAATTGAGGGCTGAGTTGAAATTTTGCGTATTCTGGCGCCTTTTTTTTTAAATGAAACGGCGTGTTTTCCCCAAACGACGCCGTTTCATATATATATATTATATATATATATATATATATATATATATATAAAAGGACCGAACGGTGCCGTTTTGAACGGCACTGTTCCCCTTTCTTCTTCCTCCCCGAACGTGCAGCAGCATGGACGAAACCTTTGTTTAATCAACCGATGCCCCTCTCTCCTCGCGTGCGCTGACAGAATCCGGAGCCCATACACCTCGGACGACGCGAAGCCAGGAGAGCCACGCCTTGATCAACCACGCTCGCCGACCAGCCGACCGGCGTTGTGCTGCTCCCCACGTTGCCCAGCTCAACCCACGTCGTTCTGCTCCCCACGCTGCCCATGCAGCCCCGCTCCCTTTGCTCGCCTATAAAAGAAAGGTGGAGACTGTAAGCATGGAAGGAAAAAAAAAGAAGAAAAAGAGGGAGACCGAGACCAAGAGAGAGAGAGAAACTGGAGGAGAGAGAGAGACGACTTAAATAGTGGAACTAAACACCTAAAACCCGAAGAAACAGCACTGGGAGGAGGGGAAGAAGACTGAAGCCGTGGGGAGAGTTAGAGAAAATGTTAACCGAACACGACCCGAGAGGACACCCGACTGTTAAGCACCGTCGTTTGGGAGCCACCAACCTTTGCTGCAGCACCATCAACACGGGTATTTCCTCCGCCGTGCCAGGTATTTCTTCCACCCCCCTGCACTTTCGTTTGTTTATATCTGTTGTCCTCCTGCATGCAGAATCGTTCTGCATGCAGGAGGTAGGGGAAGGGAATTGTTTTCCCTTCCCCGCTGAGTTTTTTTTAACACTAGGCCGGGTTTCCGGCCCAGTTTTGTTATTATTCATTTTGGGCCAGACCGAGTCTGGCCCAGTCTAAAGAATTTTTTGTGTTGGGCCGAGATCGGCCCAACCTCCTTGCGGGCCGAGATCGGCCCAGCCTTTGTTGGGCCGAGATTGGCCCAACCTCCTTGCGGGCCGAGATCGGCCCGATTCCAGCTGGGTTGGGTTCGACCCATTCATTTGGGCCGGCCCAACCCGAATTTTTATTATATATATATTAGGAATTATAGTATATTGTAATATATATTTGTGTATATTGTGTATATATATTTTCACTTAAAAAAAAATATTTCGAAAAAATCTTAAAAAATATTGCTGATTTCCCTGAATATTTTTGTCAAAATGGGTTAATGTTGGTTGGTATTTTTATACTGTAAAGATGCAAAACCAATGTTAAAAATACCCGGTTTTCGTAAAAATATCAAAGATTTTCAGAATAAAAAATGTTTTTTTGCTTTCAAAATTTTTTTCTAAAAAATACCTAAAAATGTTGTTGATTTTTCTGCATATTTTTATTAAAGTGGAAGAATATTGGGTTGTATTTTTATACCGTAAGGATACAAACTCAGTATTTAAATAACCGATTTCCGTCAAAGCATCAAAAAAAAAAAAAATTAATATTTTCAAAAATTGTTTTGTTTTAAAATACGGCTTAGTCTCTCCAATATATATAGATATACATATTATAACATCATATTTTTTTTAACAAAGAAAATTTTCAAAACGATATATGTATTAGCATGCATTTTGGCTTTAAGAACCAGTTTATTTAAGCCATGAAAACTAAGCCAATATTTCAAAAATTCTAAAAAATCTTTTAGTTTTCTTTTTAGTATTTGGGATTACGAATTTATACGTAAAACGTATTCCTAAATATTATTTTGGTATAGACGTTAGAACGGTTACGATTTTACCCGATAAGATAAAAAACCTTCTTACTGAGGAGGATTTTTCTTGAACCATAGACAGACCAACGACTAGCAATACGATAATACCTTAGTTTTTTTTTATCAGACAATAAAACAATGCAGCTTACCTTAGGTAGGGCGTATTTGGGGTGCTAATACCTTCCATTTACGCAACCAGTCCCCGTACCCAATCTCTGAGACCAGTTAGGGTTCCTAGTGACCAAAATACTAGGTGGCGACTCCCATTCCATTTTTACCAATAAAAAATAGTATTTTCTCGTATCCCCATAGATATATTACATTGTAGATTTAAAAAATGGAAAAAAAAACTTAGTTTTTCGCCGCGACGCCGCACACGTGCGACACTACTGTTGGCGCTCTCCCTGTACATCTCCGCCTCTTTTCTCTCCTGCACTGTCACAGGCTCCTCTTTGGTTACTCATCGATGGCTAAATCTAAAAAGAAGTCATCAGTGATGAGATCGGCTCAGCAGGACTATCTTTACTGTTCATCCCGTCCTTCGAGCTCATACCAACAACGGCCCTTGAGCCGGAGTATCTCTCCAGATCTTCAGAGACCCACAGACTCCCCCATCCATCCTTGTCCGGATCGAACCTCTGTTGCCTTTGCTGATGTGGTTAATCTTTACCAACAACCTAGGGTTCGGGACAATCTCCAAAATAGGGGAAGTTACCCTACAACTTCTACTGATCAATCTGGGTCTTCTAGACGCAATCTCCATCACAGGGGCACATTGGGTAACCCTGGGTCTTCAAACCCACGGTCTGGAGGTGGTGCACCGGACCCAGAGACAATGCTGGGGAGTTGAAGCTACATCGCCTTCTCATATGTCGGGTAAAGCTTCAACAGCAGGTCTAGGGGCCCCCTCCTGGTCCCCCATCACCTCCCCTAGTCCACTTCTCCAACTTCACGGCTAGCTCTACCTGTACCTTTCTGGATACAGATGTGGGCACTTACAAGGACCGATGGAGGTTCAGCTTAATTGGGTTTATTGCTGGCAAATTTCCAGGTTATACCTCAATATCTACATTTGTTACTAATTCCTGGAAATGCCCAGTTAATTTTTCCATGCATGACTCAGGTTGGTTAATATTCACTTTTAACTCTGAACTGGATATGCTAAATGTTTTGAATGGGGGCCCTTATCATGTGCTTGGACGGCTTATGATTCTAAAGATAATGCCTGATTTTTTTGACTTTGATACTGCTGATATGGTAAGGATGCCCATTTGGATCAGATTCCCTAATCTACCACTTCAATGTTGGTCCCCATTTTGCTTATCCAAACTAGCAAGTGTGGTAGGGAAACCTCTTCGACTGGATACCCCAACATCTTCTATGACTAGGTTATCCTATGCCCGGGTGTTAGTTGAGACTTGATCTATTAGCTGACCTTCCAAATTTGATTACCATTTCTTTACCCAATGGATTAGCATGTCTCAGAAAGTTCAATATGAATCCCTTTCGAGATTTTGTAAGAAATGCAGGTCTTTGGGGCATAACACCTCAGCATGCATCTCTCGTCCACATCACAAGCGCAAACAACAGGCACAGACAACTCCCACTCCATCTGGTTGTTCTCCTTCAGCAGACACTGAAGCGGTGGAAAAACAGAATCCTCAGGATGTGCCTCATGGTATGTCAGGATTCGATCCTATGTCTGCAGAGGCTGATGTGCTGGGAGAAGCACGAATAGATACTTCTACTTGTAAGCGGGTCAAACTAGCAACTCCTATCCCTTCCACGACCCCTCTGGTTGTGCTTGTATCCGAAGATGCTGATGATGGCCACCCCCAAGGAGACAATACCTGACCAGAAGCAAGGCAACTGCTACCTCGGGCCGTGCTGGGAAACAGAAACAACATCAACCCAGCAGCTCTTCTTTGGTTGAGACCACAGGAAGCACAACCTCTACATCATCCCCATCTTTATGATGGGGTATAAGCACTCGGAAGTTCCTTGTTGCTATGTTATTAGCTTGGGTACTTTAGTTCTGCTGGCCTATGGGTCTTTGTATTTTGTGTTGTTGGCCTAATGGTCTAATGCTGCTTTTGGATTCTTCTGGAAAGAGTCTGTTCTACTTCTGTTTCGCCTCTCTTATGGGGTGCTGCTGCTGCATCTAGCAGGTTGTTTAGTCCCTGGTTCCTTGCATGAGGGTTGTTCATGCTATATGTTATTTCTGTCGCTTTGGTTAAAGCATGTGTCTTTTCAGCTTCTTTGCTGAAATTCTGTTTCTGTTTCTGTACTTACTTTTGTACTTTGCTGGTCTCCAGCTTGTTTTGCAAGCCCGTCTTGCTCTTTTTGATTTAATATACTTCTTACATTTGAACAAAAAAAATATAGAAGTATGTAGAATGAAAGATTCATTTAGTGTATGGAGGGGGCAACCTTGAGTTAATGGGGGGAGTGTCAAAAGCTGCATTTTTGAGGTAGTCAAGTTTTGGGGGTTGTCCCCAAAGCTTTAACACAAGGGGACATCATTGGAAAAACAATTGGAGATGAACTACAAGTCCCCACAATGTCTTATCGATTGAATGCCATGTTTAACCATGCTGACGCCTTCATTGCCTTACCAGGTGGTCTGGGCACATTGGAAGAGATCTTTCATATTTCCTCTTGGGCCCAACTGCACATTCACCATAAACCATAGGTCTGTTAAATGTTAATGGTTTTTATGATAAGTTGTTGTCTTTTCTTGATCATGCTGTGGAACAGGAATTTCTAACATCTTCGGCACGACAAATCATAATCTCTGCTGCTACTGCTGAACAATTGATTGACCAACTACAATCTTTCATCCCTGTAATTGATCCCTCCATGAGTCGCATAAATTGGTCAACTAAGGAAAGCTGTAAAAAGCTTAGATTGGATTTGAGCCTTCGTTTGTAAAAACTTTGTGTCTTTTGGTTTTATTATTATGTTTTGTTGTTTCTTATATTTGTTTAAGTGTGTTTCAGGTTTGTTAGTGTTCGCTATTTCAGGTGATGTCTTCTATACTCTATCTTTCTACCTTAGGACATTGAGGACAATGTCTCATTTTGGTTGGGGAAAGGGTAGTAGTTGATATATTTAAAAAAAACTAATTGTGTTTTCTATTTCATAAACTATTTGCAAAACTGTTGTTACTAGGATGACAGAGTAAAAGGAGTTTTTTGTTAAAGTGACTCTTGAGACGCATCTTAGTAAACATTCTTAACAAGGTCTATCAGAATACTTCTTGAAATATTCAGGTTTACAAACTCTCGTATTGTTATCACTTGATTCTGCTCATATGCTCATTTAACAAGTATTCTTAAATCTTCATTTTCACACACACACTTTAACATATGATTGTGGGTTGCACATTGGATTATTACATTATTTATGTTCTTTTGTTAAAGGTAACAACTAAGGGAAAGGGATAGTATATAATTTGCAAAAAAAAAAAAAACAAAAAAAAAAAAAAAATAATAAAAAGGTAGATAAGTTTGGTTTCGTAGCCTCCCTAACCTAAGCAATTAAGCCCGAAGGGGTGTTTTAACACTTAATACCCTAAAGTCAACTGACTTGGGAGCTATTGGCCCAACGCTTGTTACATGGGTTGAGGAGAAAAGCTTAAGGGAATCAAACATTGCACTATCTACATATCAGTATCTGCAACCCGAGTTACTAAGCTCGTAGGGGTGTCTCAACACCTAATGCCCTAAGACCAACTGGTCTGGGAGTCATTAGCCGAAAGCTCGTTACATGGGTTAAAGATGCATTGTGTTTTAAGTTATATGTATATATATTTAAAAAAAAAAAAAAGAAGAAAAAGATAATAATCCTAATCCAATTAAGTTAACCTTAAACATTAGAACAAAAATTTTGTTTTCTTCCGAGTAAAGCCCCATAACTATATGTTGATATTTTGAGCACAATAGAAAGGTTTATTAATACCTTGTTTAAGAGGTATTGAGCATATATATGAATTTAATGAGAGTTTGTTTATCTGGATAGATTAATGGAAGTTGAATGATGAATGCCTTGCTTTGTGGAACTTGCAAATTGTTTTTGTTTCTATTTTAATGCTTTGATTACTAGGGACTGGTAATAAGCTGGTTGGGTGGTGTGATTAGTACTTAAAAATGCATATTTATCAAGGTTTTAATCATCATTTTGCACTTGAAGTATCAATAACTTCTTAACTAAAAAATATTTTATAATAACAAGTCTAATACTATAAAATGCCTTAATATATGGTAAATGTTCATCTGAAATGCAGGCCTATCACTTAAATCAAAGGATTGATTGATGAGTTCAAGTATGGAAATTGAAAGGACAAAGAGAGGGCCAAACTTAGAAAAGAGATGTTGGTGTAGTCCAAACTGGAACACTGTTCGGTAATTGGGTCATATCTCGAGTTCTAGATGTCAAAATGATCTCAAATGTTTACATAAATTCAGTAAGACATAGGCCTACAACTTTTAAGTGGACACCAAGATCTAAGAAGACCATTTGCAAGTCTAAATTATAGCAACAACGGAGAAGTCCAAATCTATCCTGCAGCCCGAACACTATTTAGTGTTTGACCCATATCTGGAGTTCTAGAAGTCCAAATGACCTCTATTTTTTTTTCCCCGAAAGCTGAGACAATTGCCTACAACTTTCATGTTTTCAAGTGATCCCAGTTCTGATGCTAGCTGTTGTAACCCATTTTCGGGTCCCCAAATAAATGAAATAAAATAAATAGCCAAAGGAGGTTAGAAATATAACAACAGGTAGAAGCGCTCAGAAGATGGTCAGAACAATTAGTCAAGGAGGTTAAAAATACAAAGATGGATTTTTGACAATATATTCTTGAATGATAAGAGCCCTGGTGGATAAGAAATTTTGATTTTTGAGGAGAAAAGTCCAAATTTGGAGGTTTATGGACTTAATTGGATTTTTAATTGAATTTATAGAGGATTTGAGTGAAAGAAAAATTGATTTTTAAGTCAATTTGGGCTTTAATTAGAAGAAATTTAAGTTCTGGGGCCAAGATATATTTTTTAGGAATTTATTAAGTTAAATCAGGGGCTTAATTGCATAAATATTGAAGTTTAATGGCCAATTAGGGACTTAATTGAGAAAATCCGAAACCAGGGACCAATTTGGAAAAGGCGTGTAAATAGGAGGGCTGTATTGGATTGATCCGGGGTCAAATTGAAGAAATTGAAAACTGGAGGACTAATTTAAAAAATGGCACAGGGAAACCAGGTGACACGTCGCTTGTTACTGTTCACTTTCTTCCTCAAACAGCTGCTTGAGTGGCTGCTTTCCAGGCGCATTTTCAGGCTCGTGTGGCCTCCAAATCCGACAAAACATGCACCAAAATGTCCACATGAAACCCCTTTATCCCGGAGAATTGTCTGGTCGGGTCGAAAAAGTTAGAAGCGGCTCCGTTGAGTGGCTCAAAGTGGCCACTTCGGGCAGTTCACAGCCTGGAGCTGCCAAATTTGGCAGCTCGAGGTGCACACTTTGAGCCAACGGTTGAGATGCTTCCCAACTGAATCAAGGGCTGAGATTTTTTCCCCAACGTAGACAAGATTGCCCTCTTCCACCGACTATAAATAGAGTCGGATTTGATGATCTGAGGGTTGAAAAATTCAGGTCCAAAGTCAGCCAAAAACCAGCATTTTTGCCCAATTTCTGCAGATTTTTCTTCTTCTTTCTTCCTCTGCAACAGGAAACCGACGCCGTCTTCCTCCAACTCCACCGCTGCAACCATCGGCTGAACCACCTCATCACAGCAGCCACAACCTCTTCGGCCAAGTGAGCCCCTCTTCCTTTCCTCCTCCTTCCTTTTCCTTTCCTCCTCCTCTTCTTCTTCTTCCTCCTTTTCTTCTTCTTCTTCCTCCTTTTCTTCTTCCTCCTCCTTACCTACTATTCACTGCATGAACAGTAGGCGTGAAATATAATTCACGTCCTCCTGTTCACGCAGGACGTGAATTATATATATATGTGTGTGTGTATGTGTGTGTGCGTGCGTGGGTGGTGTGTATTATAATTTTATAAAATAAAAAAATAAAAAAAATCTTTGCATATTATATGTATAAAAATAAGAAACAATATTTTGAAAAATCTTTGAAAAATATTGTTGATTTTCTTGCATTTTTGTCAAAATGGCTTAATAATGGTTTGTATTTCTATACCGTAGAGATATAAATTCATTATTAAAATACCCGGTTTTCGTCAAAACATCAAAGATTTTCAAAATAAAAAATGTTTTTTTTGCTTCCAAAAAAAATTCTAAAAAACAAATCCTTAAAAATATTGTTGTTTTTTTTTTTTTCTGCATATTTTTATTAGGTTGGATTAATATTGATTTGTATTTTTATACCGTAAGAATACAAACCGTGTATTAAAATACCCGATTTTCATTAAAACATCAAAAAAATAATATTTTCCAAAAAAATGTATTTTTTTTGTTTTAAAATACGGGCCTAGTCTCTCCAATATATATATATATATATATTATAACATCATATTTTCACACAACAAAGGAAATTTTCAAAACAATATATTTATTAGCCTGCATTTTTGGCTTTAATAACCAGTTTATTCAAGCCATGAGAACTAGGCCAATATTTCAAAAATTCTAAAAAATCTTTTTGTTTTCTTTTAGTATTTAGGATTACGAATTTATACGTAAAACGTATTCCTAAATATTATTAATAAAGTTTTGGTATAGACGTTAGAACGATTAGGATTTTACCCGATAAGATAAAAGACCTTCTTACCGAGTGTTGTAACCCATTTTTGGGTCCCCATGAAAAATAAAATAAATAGCCAAAAGAGGTTAGAAAAAATAACAGGAGGCAGAAGCGCTCAGAAAACAGTTAGAAAATTGGGCGAGGAATTTAAAAATACAAAGATTGAATTTTTGACAGTATATTCTTGAAGGATGAAAGCCCTATTGAGAAGGAAAATTTGAATTTTGAGGAGAAAAGCCCACATTTGGATGTTTATGGACTTAAGTGGATTTTATTTGAATTTATAGAGGATTTGATTGCAAGAAAAATTAATTTTTAAGTCAATTTGGGCTTTAATTAGAAGAAATTTAAGTTCTGGGGCCAAAATATATTTTTTAGGAATTTATTGGGTCAAATCAGGGGTTTAATTGCATAAATATTGAAGTTTAATGGCCAATTAAGGACTTAATTAAGAAAATCCGAAACCAGGGACCAAATTGGAAGAGGCGCGTAAATGGAGGGGCTGCAATTATTCGGTTCAGGGGCCTAATTGAAGAAATTGGAAGTTTATTGATCAATTGAGGGCTTAATTGCATAAATCAGAGGCCAAGGACCAAAGTGAAAAACGTGGCCAACTATGGGGGCGGGGACCGAATTTGGAGGGTTGATTTGAAGTTTGGCCCATTTAAATGAAACAGCGCGTTTTATCCAAAACGACGCCGTTTCATATATATATAAAAAAAAAAAAAAGAGGAAGACCAGAACGGTGTCGTTTTGAACGATACTGTTCATCTTCCTCCTTCCCCCCGAATTAGCAGCAACAGAAGACAAAAATTTTCAAAATCTTCCCGCCTCTCTCTCCTCGCCCCCACCGAAGCCCCACAAGACCACCGAACGGGTCACTGGCCGACCAGCCGTTGCGTGATTGAGGGCGCACTAGCAAAAGGCACGCCGGTTTCTTTTTCTTCCCTATAAATAGAGAGAGACCAAAGGAGAGAGGAGCACCCGAAGATAGAGGGAGAAGCGAAATAACGCACGATAGAGAGAGGAGAACAGAAACAAACCGAAAAGAAGGAAACCGAAACCAAAAACAGAAAGCAAACCGAGAAAGAGAGCCACTGAGAACGAAAAAAAAAAGGGAAAGGGGAGGAGGGAGAAAATTTTCACTGTTAGAAACAGGAGCAACGCCGCCCGGAGCCGCCGTCCACGAGCCACACTACCGCAGCCCCGCCAGCAAACCACCGTCTCCGCCGCGCCAGGTACGCTCTCTCCCCTGCATTTTTCTTCTTTTGCCCTGTAGGTTTCGTCTCCTGCATGCAGAATCGTTCTGCATGCAGGGGACGGGGGGGGAAAATAATCCCCCCCGTTCTGTTTTCTCTTCTGGGCCAGACTGGTTCTGGCCCAGAAACATGTATATAGGCCAGAAGGATTCTGGCCCAACCCGGCGGTCTGGGCCGGGTCCGGCCCAGACCAAGTGTATTTTTTTTGGGCCGAGATCGGCCCAGTCACTTTGCTTGGGCCGAGATCGGCCCAGTCACTTTTGGGCCGATCCCGGCCCAATGACTTGTGGGGCTGAGCCCGGCCTAGTTAGTGTGTATATATATATATATTTTTTAAAAAACAAATCTGAAAAAAATATAAAAAAATGTTGTTGTTTTCTTTTCATATATATATTTTAAAACGGGGTTTTGTATTTTTTCTTTTATACTATGGACGTATAAATTCAGTATTTAAAATATCCGATTTTCGTCGAGACACCCAAAATTTTCAAAGATAAATTATATAAAAAAAAATATTGGAAGTTTCGAAAGTGTGTTTTCGCATAGATTTCTTAAACACAAATTATTTCTTGCATTTCTGGATTTTACAACATGTTTGTAAAACTCCAAAGGGTATTGGCCAATATTCCAAAAACTATAAAAATCTTATTTTTGGAGAGGAAATTTATTTATTATTCACCGCTAATGTTTGGATAAAGAAATCCTTAGATGGATGAATATCCAAAATATTATTGGGAGTAATAAATCCGCACACATTCTTGAAAGAAGCCTTGATTATAATCGAGGACATTTCAAAACTTTAATTTCTTTTTTTATTTCCACGATTTATGAGTCGCAAATTCTTGAAATACTAAGGGAAAAATGAGCTTTCAAAGCACATGGAATCTCCTTAGATTTCTATCCAAAATCAATTGACGAGCCTAGAAAATACCAACACCATAGCAATTGTAGAGCAAACCAAACACCAAGCAGCTTACCTTAGGTAGGGCGTACTAGGGGTGCTAATACCTTCCCTTTACGCAACCAGTCCCTTTCCTTAGAATCTCTGAAAGACCAGTTAGGGTTCCTAGTGACCAAAATACTAGGTGGCGACTCCCAAAGAACCAAATGCGCAAAATAGAACAAAACGAAAGTCGCCAGTCGAATGTCGCAAAACAAATTTTTTTTGTTATTTTTTTGGGGTGCGACAGGATGGCGACTCCACTGGGGACCCTTGGACTAAGCTTGATTTGTTTGTTTGTTTATGCTATGTGTTATTGGTTTTTGTTTTCTTATGATGCTTTGTTTAAAAGCTTTAGCATATATCTTTACATTCTATCATACATGGCATAGTCATGCATCACTTTATTATTATTATGTTTTGGAGTGCACACACATGTAACTTTAAGTTTAAGTGGGGGACTAGCAGCTTGCCTTATGACTTGAGTCAAGGTTTAAGTTTGTGTAAACCCCAACTCTTCGCTAAGTGTTTAGACTGATTGTGATTGGTACACGTACCATCCCACTATCTGCTAGACCTCCATATCGCCTTTACGAAGGTTGATCACTGGAACAGCAAGAGACCCTCTTTTAGAGACTTAATAGTAAACCTACCCTATGTCTCACATAGAGGAACTAGAACCTATCCTCAGGGTGTATGTTCCAATATATCTTTTGCATCAAAACAAGTCTAAACCCCATGCATTTTGAATTGCAGGACTTGTGAACGAAATGGCCATCATCACTAAATCTTCCATTTTAGAGTATGGAAAATATTCTGAACTGTCACAATTGACTGAAGGAGACTACCTTAGAAGCGATGCTAAGAAGATGTCACCAATCAAGAACCTGAATTGCATATTGAATGAGGTGAACAAGTTAACGACTCATTTTCAGAATGTTGATTGTCGCACCCCAAAAAAATAAATCCAAAAATTTGTTTTTGCGACATTCGACTGGCGACTTTCGTTTTGTTCTGTTTTGCTGATTTGGTTCTTTGGAGTCGCCACCTAGTATTTTGGTCACTAGGAACCCTAACTGGTCTTTCAGAGATTCTAAGGCAAGGGACTGATTGCGTAAAGGGAAGGTATTAGCACCCCTAGTACGTGACACGACCAAAAGATTGATGTCTTCTCCCAAGTGTAGGAGTGTCGAAGTAATAAATAACCCGGCAAGATCGGGGTCGAACCACAGAGAGGTTAATTGTATAAATTATAAATAACAAGACAACAACAACAATAATAATAACAAAAATAACAACAACAACAACAATAATAATAATAATAATAATAATAATAGTAATAGTAGTACTAGTAATAATAATAATAATAATAATAATAATAATATTGTTGAACAAGGCAAGATCAACAATATCAGGATCCTTGATCAAACACAGAGCATACTTAACGTACATAAAATATAACAAGAATGTAAATAATAATAATAATACTACTAATAATAATATTATTAGTAATAATAATAATAATAATAATAATAACAATAAAAAGACGAGGAGGAGGAAGAGACAATAATAGCAACAATAATAATAATAATAATAACAAGAATAATAACAATAACAACAATAATAATAACAATAATAAGAAAAGCAGGAAGAAATTAATGAGAACTTTGAGATGGAAGATTAATGTAAGGATTAAACAATAATAAAGACAAATGTCAGGGTTAGAGGATCCACCAATGGTATTTCAAACAAGTATAGTATAAACTCTTATTACTCAATTTGGAAACCACACACGAAGGAGGTTCCAGTCGGATGATTTGTCATTAATAGCTCATTATAAATTATTAACATGATCATATTAATTATCTTATGTACATAACACCAAACTTTTAAATATTGTCAGGAATTCATGATGTTAACTGATGTTAACAACAAATCAAGTACCTTTCATAGCCCCAGGTGTAGGTAATACCATACGATTGGGTTATGAGAGTGCCAAGCATTTGTTGTACCAAGTATTATACAACACAAATTTAGATTAACCATTTAACAAGCAAGGTATTAAGAATTAGTAAGATAAAAAGATAAGACATGTTAATATTAAACATTAAGGTCCATATTGAGTTTACACCATACTTGTTCTTACACCATTAGTGTAACTTTTTCACCTTGACATAATAAACTTAGCTAAACATAATGAAGAAGAAAAACATAAATAAATAAAACAAGAACATAAATAAAATACAAGTTAACTAAGGAAAGGAAAGGAAATGAAAAGCATAAACAAGAAATTAATAAAAGCAAAGCTTAAGAATTACAAAAAATATAAAGAGAGAAATAAAGAGCATGAACTTAATCTGAACAACCAAGCCCCTAAATACATGGCAAATATCTCCTTTTATAGGCCAAAATTCGGAATTATTGATTTGATGACTAATTGTTGAGTGGGTGGCCACCTTTTGACTTGGTGAAAATCCTTATCTTCTTGTCTTAATAAAACAAAACTTCTAGCATCAGAATTGGGTCCAGATGTCCAAATGAAAGTTCTGCGAAATTCTCTTAGCTTTCCAGCAAAAAAAAGATGAGGTCATTTGGACTTCTAGAACTCAAGATATGGGCTGAACACTAAATAGTGTTTGGGCTGCAGGACAGCTTCGGACTTCTCCGTTGTTGCTATAATTTGGACTTGAAAACGGCCTTCTTAGATCTTGATATTCAAATGAAAGTTGTAGGCCTATGTCTTATCAAATCTCTGTAAAACTTTTAGATCATTTGGATATCTAGAACTCGAGATATGGGCTGAACACTGAACAATGTTGGCTGCAGGACAGATTCGGACTTCTCCTTTCTAAGCTTCACCCTTCTTTATCTTCAAATTTCAGTAGTTGAATTCATCGATCAATCCTTTGATTTATGTGATATGCCTGCATTTAGGATGAACATTTACCATATATTAGGGTATTTTATAATATTAGACTTGTTATTATAAAACATGCTTTAGTTAAGGAGTTATTGATACTTTAAGTGCAAAATGATGATATAAACCCTTGATAAACATGCACTTTTAAGTACTAATCACACCCCCTAACCAGCTTATTACTAGTCCCTAGTAATCAAAGTGTTAAAATAGAAAAACAATTTGCAAATTCCATAAAGCAAGGCATTCATCATTAAACTTCCATTAATCTATCCAGATAAACAAACTCTCATTTGTGCTTCATATTTCTTAAACAAGATATTAATAAACCTTCTTTTTATGTGCTCAATGTATGAAAACATATATGATGGGGCTATTGTTGGAAGAAAACAATATTATGTTCTAATGTTTAAGGTTAACTTAAAACACAATGCATCTTTAACCCATGTAACGAGCTTTAGGCTAATGACTCCCAGACCAGTTGGTCTTAGGGCATTAGGTGTTAAGACACCTCTACGAGCTTAGCAACTCGGGTTGTAGATACTGATACATAGATAGTGCAATGTTTGATTCCCTTAAGCTTTTCTCCTTAACCCATGTAACAAGCTTTGGGCCAATAGCTCCCAAGTCAGTTGACTTTAGGGTATTAAGTGTTAAAACACCCCTTCGGGCTTAATTGCTTAGGTTAGGGAGGCTACGAAACCAAACTTATCTACGTTTTATTCATCATTATTATTTTTTTTTTTTTTTTTTTTTTTTTTTTTTTGCAAATTATGTATATCCCTTTCCCTTAGTTGTTACCTTTAACAAAAGAACATAAATAATGTAATAATCCAATGTGCAACCCACAATCATATGTTAAAGTGTGTGTGTGAAAATGAAGATTTAAGAATACTTGTTAAATGAGTATATGAGCAGAATCAAGTGTTAACAATATGAGAGTTTGTAAACTGAATATTTCAAGAAGTATTATGATAGACCTTGTTAAGAATGTTTACTAAGATGCGTCTCAAGAGTCACTTTAACAAAAAAACTCCTTTTACTCTGCCATCCTAGTAACAACAGTTTTGCAAATAGTTTATGAAATAGAAAACACATTTTTTTTTTTTTTTAAACTACTACCCTTTCCCCCCAACCAAAATGAGACATTGTCCTCAATGTTTAAGGTAGAAAGATAGAGTATAGAAGACATCACCTGAAATAACGAAACTGACAAACCTGAAACACACTTAAACAAATATAAGAACAACAAAAACACAATAATAAAACCAAAAGACACAAGTTTTACAAACAAGGCTCAAATCCAATCTAAGCTTTTTACGGCTTTCCTTAGTTGACCAATTATGCGACTCATGAGGGATTAATTACAGGGATGAAAGATTGTAGTTGGTCAATCAATTGTTCAGCAGTAGCAGCAGAGATTATGATTTGTCGTGCTGAAGATGTTAGAAATTCCTGTTCCACAGCATGATCAAGAAAGACAACAACTTATCATAAAAACCATTAACATTTAACAAACCTAGGTTTATGGTGAATGTGCAGTTGGGCCCAAGAGGAAATATGAAAGATCTCTTCCAATGTGCCCAGACCACCTGGTAAGGCAATGAAGGCATCAGCATGGTTAAACATGGTATTCAGTCGATCAGACATTGTGGGACCTGTAATTCCTCTCCAATTGTTTTTCCAATGATGTCCCCTTGTGCTAAAGCTTTGGGGACAACCCCCAAAACTTGACTACCTCCTAAAAATGCAGCTATTGACACCCCCCATTAACCCAAGGCTGCCTCCTCCATACACTAAATGAATCTTTCGCTCAGCTAGTACCTGACCAAGATGATTTGCTGATTCTAAAAACTCTTTTTCTTTCCCAGACTGGATCCACCAAAAACACAAATTTTGTTTATGTGATACTTGAGGAACCTGCCATTTCTACACACTTCTATATTTGATGAATGTATGGGTTGAGTAGAAATGAAGGGAAGGAAGAGAAGAATTTATAGATGAGAAATTGAAAATGCAATCATACCACCTATATGTAGGCCAGCTGTAGTCTCACACACACTCTCTCTCTCTCTCTTTATTAATTATTTTTGAAAAAGCATATGTATGTACAGGTAGTTGTGATTGTGGCTCACATCTTCCCTTGGTTTTACGTCCAAGAACGGCTTAAACGCCCTCTATGGGTCGGGGATAGGCTTCCCATCCAGTTTTCTTAAAAACTGGCAAACAGGGTCTTTTTTAGTCAGATTCCCAAGACTAAGTCGAGCATGTTCTTTATGGAATTGGGCCATAAATCATAAATTGCACGATGCACATCTCCACTAGGTGCGTCTCAAGAGTCAATAAAAGATTATCTAAAGACCCCTTACTCAGGCCATCCTTAATGAATTGTATTTTATCTTCACGGTTTACAGATACCATTCCTAAAGAACGACATGTCGCATTACAAGTCCATCTGGCACATCGTGACAGACTTTCAGTCGTTTTGCACGACGTTTCTTTGCAAAAGTGCTTTTACCTGTTCCAGGCATGTATGAAATGAAAGAATTGGAGGACTCACCTGATAATCGGACCTTTGCTTCAATCAGCCAACGAATATCTTCAGGAATTCCATGGTTCATTAACAACCTCAATCTTGCACATCTAGCACGGTAAATTTTTTTAATCGCATTCTGAGGCAGAGCGGGAAAATACTTTTTCAATTTTTCAAGAGTGGTGTCCATTTTCAACTGAGAATTGGGGAGAGATTCAAAGAAAGGAGAAAGAGCAAGAATTGCACAAATATATACACAGATATCAGTTATCATGGGAAACTGAAAGAACCGACTTAAAGTCACGGAGTACCGTTATCCGCCATTTGACCGGGGTGAGAGACTAGCAAAACAAAAAGTACACAAAAACAATGTGAGAAAAAGAATCAATCTTTATATACAGGATCACTCAATTCAATAGAGTCATTTTCAACTGAAAAATTGTCAAAATAAACTTTCAACCGATGCCCATTTACCTTGAAAACATTGCCATTCTTTGGATTTTCGATATCACAGGCCCCATATGGATACACATGTTTCACAATAAAAGGACCACTCCATCTTGATCTTAGTTTTCCAGGAAATAAATGGAGTCGAGAATTATAAAGCAAGACTTTTTGACCAACATTGAATGTTTTTCTCAGTATTTTCTTGTCATGAAACTCTTTGATTCTTGCTTTATGAATTCTTGAATTGTCATATGCATCATTTCTTATTTCCTCAAGCTCATTTATTTGCAATTTTCGCAGCTGACTAGCATCATCAATGTTTGAATTGAAAGCTTTAATAGCCCAATAAGCTTTATGTTCAATTTCCACAGGCAAGTGACAAGGTTTTCCATAGACTAGTCTATAAGGTGACATACCTAATGATGTTTTATGCAGTTCGATAAGCCCAAAGTGCATCATTAAGTCTTAAAGACCAGTCTTTCCGATTAGGGTTCACTGTTTTCTCCAAGATCTGTTTGATCTCCCTATTAGCAAGTTCTACCTGTCCACTCGTCTGAGGGTGATAAGGGGTGGCAACTTTGTGTGTGATTCCATATTTCTTCATTAAAGATTCAAATGGCTTGTTGCAGAAATGTGTTCCACCATCACTTATCATGGCTCGAGGGATTCCGAATCGACTTAAAATGTTTTCTTTCAAAAATTTTATCACTATTTTGTGAGCATTGGTTCTACTTGGAATTGCCTCTATCCATTTTGAAACATAATCTACTGCGACCAATATATACAAGAAACCAAATGATGGTTCAATGCATGGTCTCCACGTCCCCGCCTGGGGTTGGCTAATTGATGGCTGGTTGTTTCTCCTATGCTGCCGTGTGCAGCCTTCCCAAATATGCCGGGCTCGCTGGTTGCCTCCTATTGGCTGTTGCTGGTCTCGTTGAATAGGCTGTCTTGCCTCCGGTTATTGGCTGCATGGCTGGGTTTTCTTTTGTTGCTGCATGGCTGTTGCATGGATTCCAAGTCTCAGTCCTGGATTGGTTGCCGGTTGCTTCTCCTCTGCTGTCCTCTGCGTGATGGCTTGTAGGATTTATGGCCCGGCTTTTGGCTCTTTATTCCTTGTTTTGGGTTAGGCTGGGAACCCGAAAACTTTCTTTTTGGTTCCTTCCTTTTCCTTTGGCACTTTTCTCTTGTGGCTTGTTCTGGCCCTGTGGGTTGGTGCCTCTTCGGTTTCGGCATGCTGCTTTCAGCCTGTATTTTACTGATTTTCTGTTTCTGTTTCTTTTGGGGAGCTTGTTCCCTTTTAGAGCTTATGTATATATCTTGTACTCTGCTGGTTTCCAGCTTGTTTTGCAAGCTTGCCTTGCTCTTTTTGATCTATTATACTACTTACATTTGATCAAAAAAAAAAAAAGAAACCAAATGATGGAGGAAATGGACCCATAAAATCTATACCCCAACAATCAAAGATCTCAATGACAAGAATAGGATTTAAAGGCATCATGTGACGTTTTGAAATAGATCCCAACTTTTGACAATTTTCACAAGTCTTGCAGAACGCATGTGAGTCTTTGAACATGGTGGGCCAGTAAAATCCACTTTGTAAGATTTTTGCAGTTGTCTTTCTTGATGAGAAATGACCCCCACATGCCTCAGAATGACAAAATTTAACGACACTACTTACCTCATTGTCAGGAATGCATCTTCGAAATATTTGATCAGGACAATATTTGAATAAATAAGGGTCATCCCAATAAAAGTTCTTCACTTCGTTCAAGAACTTTCTTTTGTCTTGGGTACTCCAATGAGCTGGCAATTGTCCTGAAACAAGAAAATTAACAATATTAGCAAACCAAGGCATCATAGAGATAGAAAATAAAGATTCATCTTTGATTGTGATATCAAATTCTTGAAGTAACAAAATCCACCGCACCAATCTAGCCTTAGAATCTTTCTTAGAGAGAAGATATTTCAATGCTGCATGATCACTAAAAACAACAACAGGTGAGCCAACAAGATAAGATCTGAACTTGTCACATGCAAATACTACTGCAAGTAATTCTTTTTCAGTGGTAGTGTAATTCATTTGAGCACTATTTAAAGTTTTACTTGCATAGTAAATCACATAAGGTTTCTTATCTTTTCTTTGTCCCAAGACAGCACCCACGGCATAATCACTAGCGTCACACATTATTTCAAAAGGTAATGACCAATCAGGAGGTTGAATGACAGGAGCAGAAGTAAGCAAGCTTTTAAGTTTAACAAAGGCTTTTTCACATTGTTCAGTCCATTCAAAAACATTTTCCTTTGATAGAAGGTTACACAATGGTTTAGATATTACACTAAAATCTTTGATGAACCTTCTGTAAAAACCAGCATGTCCTAAGAATGATCTAACATCTTTAACAGATTTTGGTGTTGGTAAGTTGGCAATTAACTCGATTTTAGATTTGTCAACCTCAATTCCTGTCGATGAAACAATGTGACCAAGTACAATGCCGTTTGTTACCATAAAGTGACATTTTTCCCAATTCAGTACAAGATTCTTCTCTTCACACCTGTTCAAAACCTTTTCCAAGTTAGTTAAGCAATCATCAAATGAATCACCAAAAACAGAAAAATCATCCATAAAAATCTCAAGAAAACGTTCAACCATATCACTGAATATGCTAAGCATGCATCTTTGAAACGTGGCTGGTGCATTACATAACCCAAAAGGCATTCTTCGATATGCAAAAGTACCAAATGGACATGTGAAAGTAGTCTTGATCTTCCAATGCAATTTCAATTTGATTGTAACCTGAATAGCCATCTAGGAAACAATAAAATTCATGACCTGCAACTCTTTCTAGGATTTGATCCATGAAAGGTAAAGGGAAATGATCTTTTCTAGTCATTGAATTAAGTTTCCTATAGTCAATGCACATGCGCCAACCAGTAATAGTCCGAGTTGGAATTAACTCATTTTTCTCATTTGTTATCACAGTGACTCCAGACTTTTTGGGTACAACTTGGGTAGGACTTACCCATTTGCTGTCAGAAATAGGATAAATGATTCCATTATCTAGAAGCTTAATGACTTCATTTTTCACTACTTCTTTCATATTAGGATTAAGTCTTCGTTGCATTTCTCTAGATGGTTTAGCATTTTCCTCCAAATAAATCCTGTGTGTGCAAATCAAAGGACTAATTCCTTTTATGTCAGCTATGGTCCATCCTAATGCATTTTTGTGCATTTTCAGAGTTTGTAATAACTTACCTTCTTGATGTGCATTAAGTTTGGAAGAGATTATTACCGGAAAAGTTTCATTTTCTCCCAAAAATGAGTATTTGAGATTGACTGGTAACGGCTTCAAATCAAGTTTTGGTGGTTGAACACTTGAAGGTATAGACTCAATTGATCGTGATGGCAATTCTTCAATTTGTGGTCTCCAATTACATGCCTTTGCTTCTTCCTGAAAATAAACCATTTGCAACTCGTCAGGTTCATCAATCTCAGTTTCACTAGAAGTGGTTTGAAATTGATCATGAACTAATTTTTCAATAAAGTCCACTTCCTGTAAATCATTATCATCTCCAGGTTGCTTGCAAATGTTGAAAATATTCATCTCCAATGTCATGTTTCCAAATGATAGCTTCATCAGTCCATTCCTATAATTAATCAATGCATTAGAAGTGGCAAGAAATGGACGTCCTAAAATGACAGGAATTGAATTACATGCTTCAACAAGTTGTGTATCCAAGACAATAAAATCTACAAGGTAAATGAATTTATCAACTTGTACTAACACATCCTCAACTATTCCTCTAGGCACTTTTACAGATCTATCAGCAAGTAAAAGAGTAACAGAAGTTGGTTTTAACTCACCTAGATTGAGACTTTGAAAAACCGAATATGGAAGTAAATTCACACTAGCTCCAAGATCAAGTAAAGCTCTTTCAATTTTATGTTCTCCAATAAAGCAAGAAATTGTAGGACAACCAGGGTCTTTATATTTCAAAGCATTATTGTTCTGAAGAATAGCACTTACTTGTTCGGCTAAAAAGGCTTTCTTTTTCACATTCAGTTTTCTCTTCACAGTGCATAGATCTTTCAAAAATTTAGCATAGGAAGGTACCTGTTTAATAGCATCCAACAAAGGTATATTGATCCTTACCTGTTTGAAAATTTCAAGGATTTCAGAATTGTGATTGACTTTCCTTTGTTTGGTCATGGCATGAGGAAATGGAAGTGCTGGCGGAGAATCAGTCTTTTCTTCACAATGTTCAAATTCAACCCCTTCCTTACCCTCAGAGATTGACTCATCATCTTTCTCACAAGGTTCAAGAGTGGGTTTTTCAATAACCTTACCACTGCGAAGAGTGATGACTGATTTGACTTGATCCATGTGTTGGCTTTCGGAACTACTTGCATTTGCATTGTATTGCCCCTTTGGATTTTGCTGTGGTTGAGATGGAAACTTACCTTTCTCTTGAAAACTGAGAGCAGATGTGAATTTTGCAAGAGCATCTTTAAAATTTGTCATGCTTTGAGTAAGTTGAGTGTTGATTGTCTCTTGCTTTTCAATGAATGCATGCAATGTTTCCTCAAGATTTCTTCTAGGAGGTGGAGCATAAGGAGGTGCATATCCATGAGAATTTTGGAAATTATGGTGTGCTTGAAACGGTGGTTGTGAAGTTTGTGCATTATTGTTATCACTCTTCCAACTGAAATTTGGGTGATTTCTCCAACCAGGATTGTATGTTTGCGAGTATGGGTTATGATTGGGCCTTTGGAAACTGTTTAAGCATGGGCTTGTTCATGGAGACATTCCTTGAAAGAAGGCAAAGTTGGACAGTATTGGTTGCATGTTCATTTGTTTCACAGATTTGACACACAATGTCTTGAACAGATTTTAATTGACCACTTTTTTCAATTCTAGTGCCTCGACTTTTCTAGCTAAAGATGTAAACTTGGCTTGGAGGTCATGATCTTCCCTAAGGTTATACATACCTCCACTAGATGTATGAGGTTGGGTTTTACTTGGTGCCTCATAAGTGCCCTTAGTGTCCCAATTTTGCGCATTTTCAGCTAGCAAGTCTAGGTACTCCATTGCTTCATTAGGGTCTTTATCTTCAAAAGTTCCATTGCACATCAATTCAACCATTTGCCTATCTTTAGGTGTTAATCCTTCATAAAATTGTGAAACCAATCTCCATGTTTCAAAACCATGATGAGGGCAAGTATTAAGCAAGTCTCGATACCTATCCCAACATTGGTAAAATGTTTCTCCTGGTTTTTGAGTGAAAGTGGTGATTTGTCTTTTGAAAGAGTTGGTTCTATGAGATGGAAAAAACTTCTTTAAAAACTGTTGTTGCATTTCATCCCAAGCACGAATGGATCCTGACCTAAGATTTTGTAGCCATGTTTTAGCTTTATCTTTTAATGAAAAAGGAAAAAGCTTTAATCTAATGGTATTCATGCTACAATTTAAGTCATTATAGGTGTTACAAACTTCTTCAAATTCTCTCAAATGCAAGTATGGATTTTCTAGATCTAAGCCATGAAAAGAAGGTAAAAGTTGAATAATGCCTGGCTTAAAATTAAAATGAGATGCATCAGGAGGGAAAACTATGCATGAGGGTGCACTTGTTCTTGTGGGATTCATGTGGTCTCTAAGTGTCCTAACACGGTTATTCTCATTATTCTCATTATGAAGTGATTGGTTATCTTCTTCGGCCATATTTTCTGAAAATGATGAGGATACCCTAGAAAGTCTACCACTTAATGTACGTGACCAAACACTCATGCACGTGTAGAAAGAGAATAAAAGGAAGAAGAAAACAAAAGAAAAAGAAACAACACAAAAGAAACAAAGTTAGATACAAGAAAAGTGAAAAGAAAGAAAAAAAAATACTAAAATTTGTACAAGAATTTACCTCCCCGGCAACGGCGCCAAAAACTTGACACGACCAAAAGATTGATGTCTTCTCCCAAGTGCAGGAGTGTCGAAGTAATAAATAACCCGGCAAGATCGGGGTCGAACCACAGAGAGGTTAATTGTATAAATTATAAATAACAAGACAACAACAACAATAATAATAATAATAATAATAATAATAATAATAATAATAATAGTAATAGTAGTACTAGTAATAATAATAATAATAATAATAATAATAATAATATTAGTAGTAGTAGTAGTAATAATAATAATAATAATAATAATAATAATAATAATACTAATAATAATACTCAATACGTGGCGTTGTTATACCTGAGAATGATCTAAAAGATCGGGTCACAGGTTTCCAGCCTATATACTGAGTTTATGAAAAGATCAAAGAGATATATTATATAGTATAAACAGATTTCTGATGCGAATGAACAAGGCAAGATCAACAATATCAGGATCCTTGATCAAACACAGAGCATACTTAACGTACATAAAATATAACAAGAATGTAAATAATAATAATAATACTACTAATAATAATAATAATACTAAAAATAATAATACTAATAATAATATTATTAGTAATAATAATAACAACAATAATAACAATAACAACAATAATAATAACAATAATAAGAAAAGCAGGAAGAAATTAATGAGAACTTTGAGATGGAAGATTAATGTAAGGATTAAACAATAATAAAGACAAATGTCAAGGTTAGAGGATCCACCAATGGTATTTCAAACAAGTATAGTATAAACTCTTATTACTCAATTTGGAAACCACACACGAAGGAGGTTCCAGTCGGATGATTTGTCATTAATAGCTCATTATAAATTATTAACATGATCATATTAATTATCTTATGTACATAACACCAAACTTTTAAATATTGTCAGGAATTCATGATGTTAACTGATGTTAACAACAAATCAAGTACCTTTCATAGCCCCAGGTGTAGGTAATACCATACGGTTGGGTTATGAGAGTGCCAAGCATTTGTTGTACCAAGTATTATACAACACAAATTTAGATTAATCATTTAACAAGCAAGGTATTAAGAATTAGTAAGATAAAAAGATAAGACATGTTAATATTAAACATTAAGGTCCATATTGAGTTTACACCATACTTGTTCTTACACCATTAGTGTAACCTTTTCACCTTGACATAATAAACTTAGCTAAACATAATGAAGAAGAAAAACATAAATAAATAAAACAAGAACATAAATAAAATACAAGTTAACTAAGGAAAGGAAAGGAAATGAAAAGCATAAACAAGAAATTAATAAAAGCAAAGCTTAAGAATTACAAAAAATATAAAGAGAGAAATAAAGAGCATGAACTTGATCTGAACAACCAAGCCCCTAAATACATGGCAAATGCCTCATTTTATAGGCCAAAATTCGGAATTATTGATTTGATGACTAATTGTTGAGTGGGTGGCCACCTTTTGACTTGGTGAAAATCCTTATCTTTTTGTCTTAATAAAACAAAAATTCTAGCATCAGAACTGGGTCCAGATGTCCAAATGAAAGTTCTGCGAAATTCTTTTAGCTTTCCAGAAAAAAGAAAGATGAGGTCATTTGGACTTCTAGAACTCAAGATATGGGCTGAACACTGAATAGTGTTTGGGCTGCAGGACAGCTTCGGACTTCTCCGTTGTTGCTATAATTTGGACTTGAAAACGGCCTTCTTAGATCTTGATATTCAAATGAAAGTTGTAGGCCTATGTCTTATCAAATCTCTGTAAAACTTTCAGATCATTTGGATATCTAGAACTCGAGATATGGGCTGAACACTGAACAGTGTTGGGCTGCAGGACAGATTCAGACTTCTCCTTTCTAAGCTTCACCCTTCTTTATCTTCAAAATTTCAGTAGTTGAATTCATCAATCAATCCTTTGATTTATGTGATATGCCTGCATTTAGGATGAACATTTACCATATATTAGGGTATTTTATAATATTAGACTTGTTATTATAAAACATGCTTTAGTTAAGGAGTTATTGATACTTTAAGTGCAAAATGATGATATAAACCCTTGATAAACATGCACTTTTAAGTACTAATCAGTACGCCCTGCCTAAGGTAAGCTGCTTGGTGTTTGGTTTGCTTTATAATTGCAAAAAAAATTTATCTTTGAAAATTTCGGGTGTCTCGACGAAAATCAGATATTTTAAATACTGAATTTATACCTCCACAGTATAAAAAAAAAATACAAACCCCCTTAAAAAATATATATATATAAAAGGAAAATAACAACATTTTTTTTTAGATTTTTCAGATTTTTTATAAATATTTTATATATATATAACATATACACAGATATATATAATGTAATAATATAATATAATTATATATTAATTATTAAGGGGCTGGGATCGACCCAAGAAAAGTGACTGGGCCGATCTCGGCCCAGGAAAGGTGACTGGGCCGACCTCGGCCCAGGAAAGGTGACTGGGCCGACCTCGGCCCAGGAAAGGTGACTGGGCCGACCTCGGCCCAGGAAAGGTGACTGGGCCGACCTCGGCCCACGAGAGAAAAAAACTTGGTCTGGGCCGGACCCGGCCCAGACCGCCGGGTTGGGCCAGAATCCTTCTGGCCCATATACATGTTTCTGGGCCAGAACCCGTCTGGCCCAGAAGAGGAAACAGAATGGGGGGAATTAATTTCCCCCCCGTCCCCTGCATGTAGAACAATTCTGCATGCAGGGGACGAAACCTACAGAAGGAGAGAAAAAAAAATGCGAGGAGAGAGCGTACCTGGCGGGGCTGGAGACGGTGGTTTGCTGGCGAGGCTACGGTGGCGTGGCTCGTGGACGGCGGCTCCGGGCGGCATTGCTGCTGTTTCTAACAGTGGCGAAAAATTCTTCTTCCTCCCCTCTCCTTCGTTTTTTTTTCTCAGTGGCTGTCTGTTCTCGGTTTGGTTTTGGTTTTTTTTGGTTTCGATTTCCTTCTCGGTTTGTTTCTGTTCTTCTCTCTCTTTCGAGCCTTACTTCTCTTCTCTCTCTCTCTTCGGGTCGCCCGCTCTCTCTCCTTCGGTCTCTCTATTTATAGAAGAAAAACGGAGCAGGTATGTCTTTTGCTAGTGCGCCTTCAATCACGCATGGCTGGTCGGCTCTTTCGGTGGTTTGGTGGGGGCGAGGAGAAGCGGGAAGGTTTTTTTGAACAAAAACGCCTCCTGTTGCAGCTCATTCGGGGGGGAAGAAGAAAGATGAATAGTGTCGTTCAAAATGACATCGTTCTGGTCTTTTTCCTTTTATATATATATATATATATATATATATATATGAAACGGCGTCGTTTTGAATAAAACGCGCCGTTTCATTTAAAGGAGCCAAAATCCAGATCAGTCCTCCATTATTTCACATTCGGTATCCGCCCCTCTTGTTGGCCGCGTTTTTCACTTTAGTCCTTGGCCTCTGATTTATGCAATTTAGCCCTCAATTGATTAATAAACTTTCAATTTCTTCAATTAGGCCCCTGAACCGAATAATTGCAGCCCCTCCATTTACGCGCCTCTTCCAATTTGGTCCCTGGTTTCGGATTTTCTTAATTAAATCCCTAATTGGCCCTTAAACTTCAATATTTATGCAATTAAGCCCCTGATTTGACCCAATAAATTCCTAAAAAATATATTTTGGCCCCAGAACTTAAATTTCTTCTAATTAAAGCCCAAATTGACTTAAAAATTAATTTTTCTTGTAATCAAATCTTTTATAAATTCAAATAAAATCCAATTAAATCCATAAACATCCAAATTTGGGCTTTTTCCTCAAAATTCAAATTTTCCTTCTCAATAGGGCTTTCATCCTTCAAGAATATACTGTTAAAAATTCAATCCTTGTATTTTTAAATTCCTTGACCAATTTTCTGACTGTTTTCCGAGCGCTTCTGCCTCCTGTTATTTTTCTAACCTCTTTTGGCTATTTATTTTATTTTTCATGGGGACCCAAAAATGGGTTACAACATTGATAAAGATGCATTTTTTAGGAAATACGGACGTTTGATGGAAATTGCAAAGGTAGAAGTTTTAAGCCCAGTTGTGCGAGCTTTAGTTCATTTTTGGGATCCAGACTACCGATGTTTTTCCTTTGGAAGCATAGACTTGTGCCCCACGGTTGAGGAATATGGATTGTTGACCGAGTTTCCCAACGACCTGTATCGGATTTATTCTCCTTTTAAGATCCGACAAGGTCATCCCTGAACTGTCAAAACTGCTCAAAATCTCCAACTTGGAAAAGTTTCAGGAGAAGAATGGTACCGGTTTGAAATGGAGGATGCTAGAATTGGAAAAGAAGTCAGGAGTAGAAAAAGAGAGATTGATTGCCCTAGGTATATTTGGCCTTGTGTTGTTCCCAAGTCAGATTGGTTTAGTGAGTTTGGAGGTCGCCACTGCTGCTATTCTTGCCGAAACAATTTTGACACTTAACCATTGTAGGAGGGCCGGAAAAGGAGCAATGAGATGCTGCACGCAACTGTTGTATATTTGGATGGTTAGCCATATCGAGACAAAGAAACCTGTCTTCAATAATTTTTGGTGGTTCACCCAAAAACCCCTCAAGTTAGTAGAAGAAGAAGAATGGGGAGATCTAGACAACCAGGGTTGGGTTGATAAATTAGAAGGTTTACCTAATAGCGAGTTTAAGTGGAGGGCCCCATGGGTAACGACAGTGAAGGTCCTAATGAGTTGTGGACAAAGGCGTTGGGTACCATTGGTGGGGATTACGGGTTATGTGAGTTATGCTCCTGCCTTAGTGGTAAGACAACTTGGGGGCATGCAGTTCGTTCCCAGGACTATGGGAATCGCTCAATTCTCTGGTTTGTTCAAAGATCCCATGGCAGAAGAGGTTTTGGAGATCATCAAACAAGATTGGAAGCATCTAGTGTTGGTGGAGATAGAAGGGTTGAGAGATCCAAGTGTGAGCGAAGGATATGTAAAATGGAGAGACTCAGCTACTTCAGCCACGCCTTGCGTAGAAGCTAAATCTCCTCAAGCTGTAGCGGAGCCTATTAAGAGAAAAAGGGTGAACATTGAAGATGATTCAGCTGCTTCAGTCATGCCATGTGTAGAAGTCAAATCTTCTCCAACTGTAGAGGAGCCTATCAAGAGAAAGAGGGTTAGTAATGAAGAAGACTTGAGAAGGCAAGTGGAGAAACTACAAATAGAATTGAGCAAAAGCAGAAAAGACAAAGCAATGTTGGAAGAAATGATGCTAGAACAGGATAAAATGAGAACATTTCTAGATGAGCAAATACAGTCTAGAGATGCGAAAATAACGAAGCTGGAGTTAAAGTTGGTTGAGGAGAAGATTGCTAAGGAAGGAAGTGAGAAGGAGCTTAAAGGGTTGAGTTTGGATTGGATGCAAAGTTGCTCTTAACTTGAAGCAATGGAGATGGACTTTAGCGATTGCCAAGAAAGTGCAAAATATTACCAAGAGAAATTTGCACAAGTGCAATTCGAGCTGATGGATAGCAAATGGACGAAGCTGCTACACATGCTCGAATTGTTAGAATCAATGCGCGGAATGTGGGGGGAGACATCATTCGCTATCGCCGAAGCCTAGCTGAAACTGATGCCTTTCTAGGGAAGATTGAGAACCTCGGTTTTGCTTTCTTACCTTTGGCTAAAGAGTTTAGGGAGGAAAGGGATTAGCATGTTGTATTTCTTTTATTTCTAAATGTATTTTTATCCAAGCGTTAATGAAAAGGGCGTTGACCCATCTTCTTATGCAAAAATCTGTCTCTTGGTGAACGTGATTCAAGCAAACGACTCGAAAGGCAGAACTCCTATCAAAGCAATGTGACAAGAGAATGCTTATAATGTGATGGCTGTTATTCGTTCACAAAAAGGCTGCATCCATACCCAATAAAGCATGCATTTTTCAATCATGCATCCATCACAATCGTATTTTTCATACATCTATGTATACATCTGCAGATTAAGAAACATAGGTCCCCCTCCTAGAATCCACAACACTCGACAAAGAGCAAGAATGGAAAACGAAGGAAGGTCACAACCAGAATCTCAGTACCAAAAAGAACTCGAAGGAGGAGTTCGGAATGATGTGGCGCACTTAACAAGTATGTTAGAGCAATTATTAAGAGCCAGAGATGGAGAGGGAACATCTACTCAACCTAATGAAGCACCAGCAGCAGCTCAAATTCCTGTCGCACCTATAAACATAGGGGCAAATACACCAACTAAGCAGAGTCCTGCTCGGCCCATCCAAATCCCTATTACAATGGATTTAACAAACGAAGATCCACATGACTTTAAATTCTCTAATCATGAAGGAGATGATAGGTGGACTGCACTAGAAGAGAGGCTAAGGGCAATTGAAGGAAATGATTTGCTTGACCCAATTAGGGTCGCTGAAGTATGTTGAGTGCCCAACATCGTTATTCCAAAGAAGTTCAGAGTGCCGGAGTTTATTAAGTATACTGGGATGGAATGCCCGAAGACCCATCTCCGCTCCTACTATAACAAAATGGCAGAGGTTATCCGCTGATAGAGACAGAAATGGTGACCTTGTTTGCCAATACTTTTAGGGCTCCATACTATGAACACCTTATGGGTAGTTCAGCACAACATTTCTATGATGTCGTGTGGATTGCTGAGAGGATTGAACAAGGGATCCGAAGTGGGAGAATTGCAGAACCTCTAGAGAAGAGAGGTTTCATTGGAAAGAAGAAAGAAATTGAGGTGAACAACCTAGAAAGAAGAAGCAAAAACTATCAAATACCTACCCCCCGAGTCACTAGTATTAACTTTTCCAAACCCCCCACTCCAAACCAGCCCAATCAAATAAAATTCCCAGCAAATAACCACAACAATTACCAAAGAAAGGATAAGCAACCATCAGAAGAACAACTACCTCCTTTACCAATAACCTTAAAAGAGTTGTATGCCAAGCTGTTGAGTATTGGGCAGATAGCTCCCCTACCCATACCACCTATGCAACCACCTTTCCCTGCCTGGTACAACCCCGAGGTGACTTGTGAATACCATGCTGGTCATGCGGGCTATAGCATTGAGGCTTGCTTTGCTTTTAAAAGAAAGGTGTTACAACTGATCAAAGTGGGATGGGTCACTTTTGAGGATTCACCTAATCAGAATTCAAACCCTTTACCTAAACATGTTGATGGTAGGGGAGGAGTGAATACCATGGAGATTGGTAGCAAAAAGAGGGTGTTGAAAGTGACCATGGCCAAGCTATACTGATGTTGGTACAGTCTGGACATTTGGAAGAAACGACTGAGTACTGCACAGGGGAAAGTAACTTTTGCCCTTTCCATAAAAAGGAAGGGCATCACATTGATGAATGCAGTGAATTTCATCAAAAAGTTGCAAGAATGCTGGCTCTAGGAGAGTTGAGGATTGAGGACGTAAGTGACAATGAAGAGGTAGAGATGATAGAGAAATGTAGAATCCAATCAACAGCTAATGGTCGCTCAAAACTGGTATTAACTAGGCCCTCTATGCAAGCAAAGTAAACTATGGAGTGATGCCTGGAGATTATGGTTATACCTCGAATATTGAAGCTCCTTTGCCGCTGTTCCGAACGGAGATAAGTGGGCTAACTCGGAGTGGTCGTTGTTACACACCTGAAGACTAGAAAGACAAAGAAAGGCTAAAGGCAAGGAGGTGCTGGACCTCGATAAAGAGTTTGAGGTGAATAAACCTGTGACTGAGGAAGAAACAAATGAGTTCTTGAAACTGATGAAGCATAGTGAGTACAGTATAGTGGATCAGTTGAAGAAACCCCTGCTAAGATCTCCATCATGTCTTTAATACTCAGCTCGGAGCCACATCGTAATGCTTTGCAAAAAGTACTGAATGAGGCCTATGTGCCCCAAGATATCGAGCAAAAGACTATGGAACATCTAGTAGGGAGGATTCATGCTGCCAATTACTTGTATTTCACGGAAGATGAACTTGACGCTGAAGGAACTGGACATAACAAGCCCTTGTATGTCACGGTCCGATGCAAGGATTGCCTCGTCGGCAAGGTTCTCATTGATAACGGCTCGGCCCTGAATGTGTTACCAAGGCATATGCTGGATGAAATGCCGATAGATCCCTCACATATGCAACCCAGTGTGATAACGGCAAGAGCGTATGATGGCTCATCAAGGCCAGTTGTAGGGTCAATTGAGGTCGAACTAGCTGTGGGTCCACAAGTCTTTCTAGTAACCCTTCAAGTGATGGATATCCACCCTTCCTATAGCATGTTGTTAGGAAGGCCATGGATACATTCTGCGGGAGCTGTCACCTCTTCGCTACATCAATGTTTAAAGTACATTGCCAACGGTGTCCTGGTTACTGTTAAGGCTGAGGAGACTATATCGATGGTAAGAAATGTGGCGGTTCCATTCATTGAAGCAGAAGATTGTAGGGACGGAAACCTTCATGCATTTGAGATTGTGAATACCGAGTGGGTGCCCGAGAACACTGTGTTGAGGAAGCCAGAAATCTCTGAAGCCACTAAAATGGCCGCTAAAATCTTTTTGAAAAACAAGATTCCTTTCCCATACGATATGGAGCAAAGAAGGCCTGAATGGAGGGGTATAATCAAATTGAAAGCTGCAGAACAGAGGTTTGGGCTTGGATATAAGCCCAAGAAAGAGGATTACAAACGAGCTGCTGGTGCAAGAAGGGAGAAGAGAATGGCTAGGATTGAAGGAAGGAAGCTTGTAGAAGAAAACTTAGCCATCCCTCCAATCAGGATTTCATTTCCAAAGGCCGCATATGTGATACAACCTGATGGGGGACATGGAGACCTCTTTCAGAAGCTTTCTTCAATGAACATAAACACTCTAGAGGAAAATCAAGTCAAGGACATTGCTGAGAAAATCGAATCTGAAAGGAGGATTGAAGAGCTGCCACAATTAACCATCCACACTTTGGAAGAAGTCACCGTCAAGACTTTTATTCGGAAGCTAGCCGAAGGGGAAAAGTTCCAGAATTGGGAGACCCAAGAAGCTCCATTGGTTTTTAAAATGTAATCAACAATGATTGTTGGATTATATTTTTATCTATGTTGTTTGCCTTTTTCTATTTTGTTTTTTATTCATTGACAATCAAGGCTCAAGATGTCAATTGGATTTTATTTTGTTGTGAGCCAATCTTTTGTTTTTAATGAGATCATGCATTTTCAAATTCATCTTGATGTCTTACTATGCATTTACACATCACTTTCCGCTTTCAGGAACCCTGAAAGTGGATCCTCCACAACAACACCTGCACTTTACATTGAGAATGAATGGCCAAAATTTAAAGAATACATAGTGGCTGTAGAAGATGAGGAATGGGAGGAGGAAAACATATGGGAATTCACAAAATTAATAGAACAACACGAACAGGCTTGGAGGCCCGCTAAAGAGGAACTTGAAACCATAAATGTAGGCAATGAAGAAATCAAGCGAGAGCTGAAGATAGGGACTTTGATCACCCCTGAAGCAAAGGAAGAGTTGATTGCACTGCTCAAGGATTATGTGGATGTCTTTGCCTGGTCCTACGAGGATATGCCTGGTCTGGATACGGACATTGTAGTGCATAGAATACCACTGATGGAAGGATGCAAGCCGATTAAGCAGAAGTTAAGGAGAACTCATCCGGAGGTCTTAATCAAAGTAAAGGCGGAAATTGAAAAACAATGGGACGCTGGTTTTTTGGAAGTAGTGAAGTATCCACAATGGGTGTCAAACATAGTGGTGGTACCCAAAAAGGAAGGTAAAATCAGAGTTTGCGTGGACTTTAGGGACTTAAACCGGGCTAGCCCTAAAGATAATTTCCCTTTACCACACATAGATATGTTAGTTGATAATGCAGCACGCAGCTCCACATATTCCTTCATGGATGGGTTTTCAGGCTACAATCAGATAAGAATGGCGCCAGAGGATAGGGAGAAGACAACCTTTGTAACACCATGGGGAACCTTTTGCTACAAAGTCATGCCATTTGGTTTAAAGAATGCTGGGGCCACTTACCAAAGGGCTATGGTGACTTTGTTTCACGACATGATGCACAAAGAGATTGAAGTATACGTGGATGACATGGTTGCTAAATCTAAAGAGGGAGAGAATCATGTCCAAGTATTGAAGAAATTATTTGAAAGATTAAGGAAATATAAGTTGAGGCTTAACCCAGCAAAGTGTTCATTCGGGGTGAAATCCGGTAAGCTGTTGGGTTTGTGGTGAGTGACAAAGGGATAGAAGTGGATCCTGAAAAAGTAAAAGCTATTCAATCTATGCCACCCCCCAAGACTGAGAAGGAGGTGAGAGGTTTCTTAGGAAGGTTGAATTACATCGCTCGGTTTATATCCCATTTAACCGCGACTTGTGACCCGATCTTTCGTTTGTTGAGGAAGAAGAACCCTGGAATATGGAATGAAGAGTGTGATAAAGCTTTTGAGAAAATCAAGCAGTACTTGCTAAATCCACCTCTGCTTGTTCCTCCCGTACCAGAAAGGCCATTGATTTTATACCTAACAGTAACCGAAACAGCAATGGGATGTGTGCTTGGGCAACATGATGAAACCGGAAGGAAGGAAAGGGCCATTTATTACCTAAGCAAGAAGTTCACGGAATATGAGTCTAGGTATACTGTGATTGAGAAGCTGTGCTGCGCACTAGCATGGGCTACAAAGAGATTACGTCAGTATATGTTGTATCACACTACATGGTTAATTTCCAAGTTAGACCCATTAAGGTACATTTGTGAAAAGCCTTATCTATCTAGCCGAATTGCAAGATGGCAAGTTCTTTTGGCTGAGTATGACATAGTATATATGACAAGGAAAGCCGTGAAAGGGAGTGTTATTGCCGATCACCTGGCTGACCATGCTATGGAAGATTATGAGCCGTTAAACTTTGACTTTCCCGATGAAGATGTGTTTGCAATCGAGGAAGAGAAATCAGATTGGTGGGTTATGTACTTTGATGGTGCTGTAAATGTATGTGGTAACGGAGCGGGGGCAGTGATAATCTCTCCTGATAAGAAGCAGTATCCGGTTTCAGTTAAGCTGCAGTTCGGGTGCACCAACAACACGGCTGAGTATGAAGCTTGCATTCTTGGTTTAGAGGCTGCATTAGAGATGAACATAAAAAAGATAGATGTGTATGGAGACTCAATGCTGATTATTTGCCAAGTAAAAGGAGAATGGCAAACCAAAGAAGAGAAGTTAAGGCCTTACCAAGAATACCTGTCTAAGCTGGCTAAAGAATTTGAGGAAATAGAGTTCACCCATCTGGGAAGGGAAGGGAACCAGTTTGCAGATGCTTTGGCCACACTAGCATCTATGGCCAAGATAGACTTTGGGCACAAGGTACAGCCAGTACACATCAATATCAGAAATAACCCCGCTCATTGTTGCTCAGTCGAAAGAGAAGTGGATGGAAACCCGTGGTACTATGATATCAAGAATTTCATCCAAAACCAGGCATATCCCATGGGGGCATCCAAAATCGACAAGAAGACCTTGAGAAGATTGGCAATGGATTTTTATCTTGATGGGGAGATTTTGTATAAGAAATCATCTGACGGGACTTTGTTGAGATGTTTGGATGAATTTGAGGCAAAAAGCACGGTACGGGAAGTCCGTGAAGGGATTTGCTCAACTCATGCTAGTGGACATGTGATGGCCAGGAAGATACAAAGAGCCGGGTACTTCTGGATGACATTAGAGAAGGATTGTATCGATTATGTCCGGAAATGTCATAAGTGCCAAGTATACAGTGACAAAATCAATGCTCCCCCAGCTCCTCTGTTTAACTTAACATCTCCATGGCCCTTCGCGATGTGGGGAATTGATGTGATCGGACCGGTAAACCCAAAAGCCAGCAATGGTCATAGGTTTATTCTCGTGGCTATCGACTACTTCACAAAATGGGTAGAAGCTGGGTCATTTGCTCATGTGACGCAAAAAGTGGTGAAGAAGTTTATTGAGAGAGATTTTATATGTCGGTATGGTCCACCAGAAAAGATTATAACTGATAACGCCCAGAATTTCAACGGCAAGATGATAATAGAGCTCTGCACTAAATGGAAAATCAAGCATTCCAATTGTCGCACGTGTGCGGCGGCGCGGCGATCGTCCACCCCAATCCTTCATGAGGGTGTTGTATGTGTCTATCTGGCATGGAAAATATGGTGAGACAAGGAGTTCTTTGTCTCTAAAAAATGGATCGGGAGTCGCCACCTAGTATTCTGGTTACTAGGAACCCTTACTGGTCTTGAGAGATCAGGTACGGAGACTGGTTGCGTAAAGGGAAGGTGTTAGCACCCCAACTACGCCCTACCTAAGGTAGGCTGCATTGTTTTGTCTAATAAAACCTAAGTCATGTTACGGTTTCCTATTGTCCAAAATATGCATTACATGTAATGTCATACCCCGGGTTCTATTGTCCAAACAAAAAAAAAAAAGAATTAAATATCCGGAATACGCATTACGTGTAACATCATACCCCAGGTTTTATTGTCCAAAAATACAAATTAAATATCCGGAATATGCATTACGTGTAATGTCATACCCCAGGTTTTATTGTCCAAAAAATAAATTTTTTGTTGTTTTTGAAATATTGGCCAATATTCTCTTGACTTTAATAAACTGGTTATTAAAGCCAAAATGCATGCTAAAACATTATTTTTGTGTATTAAAAATACAATATGAATTTTTAGCTTTGAGACACTTGGTCGTATGCACAAAAACATTTTTTTTTCTTTTTTTCTTTTTTATTTGTTTTTTGTATCTTGTGGAAATTGTTTTTTTTTTTTGACGAAAACCGGGAATTTGAAAATCAGATTTTTGTATTTTTAACAACATAAAAAACATATCACCCAATATTAATCAAAATGACATAAAAAAATTACGCGGAAAAATTATAAATGAAACAAATATTTTTTGATTTTTTTTTTGAATGGGCGGGTGAACAGTACCGTACGAAAACGGGGTATTTTAATACCAGATTTATATTTTTTCCCAACATAACAAAATGCTGCTTGATATTAATAAAAAATACACGGGAAACTTGTAAAATTACAAAAAAAACCAATTTAATTAACAAAAATAAATAAATAAAAACTGGGCCGGATCTAGCCCATCCATCCTGGGATGGGCCTGACCCGGCCCATATACTGTGGGCTGGACTCAACCCAGCCGCGTGGGCTGGGCTGATGTTCCAGCCCACCAACCAAAAGGCTGGTTACTGTGTTAGCCACACAGTAACCAGCAAATAATAAGGTAGTTACTGTGCCCAGCGCAGTAACTACCGAATTATTTTCATTCTTTGCTGCAGAACGTGATTCACGTTCTGCATGCAAAGAATGAAAAAAAAACCACTGAATGTATAAACGAAAGGCAACAGGGGGAAGACGAGTACCTGTTCACCAAAACGACGCCGTTTCATATATATATAAAAAAAAAAGAAAAAAAAAGAGGAAGACCAGAACGGGTCACTGGCCGACCAGAAGACGAAAATTTTCAAAACCTTCCCGCCTCTCTCTCCTCGCCCCCACCGAAGCCCCACAAGACCACCGAACGGGTCACTGGTCGACCAGCCGTTGCGTGATTGAGGGCGCACTAGCAAAAGGCACGCCGGTTTCTTTTTCTTCCCTATAAATAGAGAGAGACCGAAGGAGAGAGGGGCACCCGAAGATAGAGGGAGAAGAGAAATAACGCACGAAAGAGAGAGGAGAACAAAAACAAACCGAAAAGAAGGAAACCGAAACCAAAAACAGAAAGCAAACCGAGAAAGAGAGCCACTAAGAACGAAAAAAAAAAGGGAAAGGGGAGGAGGGAGAAATTTTTCACTGTTAGAAACAGCAGCAACGCCGCCCGGAGCCGCCGTCCACGAGCCACGCTACCGCAGCCCCGCCAGCAAACCACCGTCTCCGCCGCGCCAGGTACGCTCTCTCCCCTGCATTTTTCTTCTTTTGCCCTGTAGGTTTCGTCTCCTGCATGCAGGGGACGGGGGGGGGAATAATGCCCCCCGTTCTGTTTTCTCTTCTGGGCCAGACTGGTTCTGGCCCAGAAACATGTATATGGGCCAGAAGGATTCTGGCCCAACCCGGAGGTCTGGGCCGGGTCCGGCCCAGACCAAGTTTATTTTTTTTTTGGGCCGAGATCGGCCCAGTCACTTTCTTGGGTTGAGATCGACCTAGTCACTTTTCTTGGGCCGAGATTGGCCCAGTCACTTTTGGGCTGAGGTCGGCCCAGTCCCTTTTCTTGGGCCGATCCCGGCCCAGTCACTTTTGGGCCGATCCCGACCCAATGACTTATGGGGCTGAGCCCAACCCAGTTAGTTGGGCCGGCCCAACCCCTTTAATAATTAATATATAATTATATTATATTATTGTATTATATTATGTGTGTATATATATATATTTTTTTAAAAAAAATAATCTGAAAAAAGTAAAAAAAAAATGTTGTTGTTTTCTTTTCATATATATATTTTAAAAGGGGGTTTTGTATTTTTTCTTTTATACTGTGGAGGTATAAATTCAGTATTTAAAATATCCGATTTTCGTCGAGACACCTAAAATTTTCAAAGATAAATTTTTTTTTTTTGCTTTCAAAAATTTCAAAAATTCCTTAAAAATATTGTTGATTCTTTTGTACATTTTTTTTAAAATGACTTAATATTAGTTTGTATTTTTTATACTGTGGAGGTATAAATTCAGTATTAAAATACCCGATTTCGTCAAAAAAAAATATATATTGTAAAAAAAAAAAAATGTTTTCTTGTGTGTTGCATACGGCCAATACTCTAACATGTTTTGAATGTTCTTTTTATATAAAAAAAATATTGGAAGTTTCGAAAGTATGTTTTCGCATAGATTTCTTAAACACAAATTATTTCTTGCATTTCTGGATTTTACAACATGTTTGTAAAACTCCAAAGGGTATTGGCCAATATTCCAAAAACTATAAAAATCTTATTTTTGGAGAGGAAATTTATTCATTATTCACCGCTAATGTTTGGATAAAGACATCCTTAGATGGATGAATATCCAAAATATTATTGGGAGTAATAAATCCGCACACATTCTTGAAAGAAGCCTTGATTATAATCGAAGACATTTCAAAACTTTAATTTCTTTTTTTTATTCCACGATTTATGAGTCGCAAATTCTTGAAATACTAAGGGAAAAATGAGCTTTCAAAGCACATGGAATCTCCTTAGATTTCTATCCAAAATCAATTGACGAGCCTAGAAAATACCAACACCATAGCAATTGTAGAGCAAACCAAACACCAAGCAGCTTACCTTAGGTAGAGCGTACTAGGGGTGCTAATACCTTCCCTTTACGCAACCAGTCCCTTGCCTTAGAATCTCTGAAAGACCAGTTAGGGTTCCTAGTGACCAAAATACTAGGTGGCGACTCCCAAAGAACCAAATCCGTAAAATAGAACAAAATGAAAGTCGCCAGTCGAATGTCGCAAAACAAATTTTTTTTGTTATTTTTTTGGGGTGCGACACCGAGGAGGATTTTTCTTGAACCATAGACAGACCAACGACTAGAAGTACAATAACACCTTAGTTTTTATCAAACAATAAAACAATGCAACTTACCTTAGGTAGGGCGTATTTGAGGTGCTAATACCTTCCCTTTACGCAACCAGTCCCCGTACCCGATCTCTGAGACCAGTTAGGGTTCCTTGTGACCAAAAATACTAGGTGGCGACTCCAAAGAACCAAATCAATAAAACAAAAACAAAAAATCGCCAGTCGATCCCGTAATTGGATTTTTTTTTAGGGTGCGACACTAGCAATTTTGTTTTATTCAGACAAGAAGATAAGGATTTTCACCAAGTCAAGAGTTGGCCACCCACTCAACAATTAGTCATCAAATCAATAATTCCAAATTTTGGCCTATAAAATGAGGCATTTTCCATGCATTTGGGGGCTTGATTGTTAAGATCAAGAACTTGCTCTTCGTCTCTCTCTTCATACTTTTTTTTTTGTAATTTTTAAGTTTTGTTTTCATTATATCTTGTTTATGCTTTTCATTTCTCCTTTACTTAGTTAACTTGTATTTTCTTTATGTTCTTGTTTTGTTTATTTATGTTTCTCTTCATTATGTTTAGCTAAATTTATTATGTCAAGGTGAAAAGGTTACACTAATGGTGTAAGAATAAGAATGGTATAAACTCAACATGGACCTTAATGTTTAATATTAACATGTCTTATCTTTTTATCTTACTAATTCTTAATACCTTGCTTGTTAAATAGTTAATCTAGATTTATGTTGTATAACACTTGGAACAACAAATGCTTGGCACTCTCATAGCCCAACCGTATGGTATTACCTATACCTGGGCTATGAAAAGAACTTGATTTATTATTAACATAAGTTAGCATCATGAATTCCTCACAATATTTAAAAGTTTGGTGTTACTTAAATAAGATAATTAATATGATCATGTTAATAATTTATAATGAGCTATTAATGACAAATCATCCGATTGGAACCTCCTTTGTGTGTGGTTTTCAGTTGATTAATAAGAGTTTATACTATACTTGTTTGAAATACCATTAGTGAATCCTCTAACCTTGACACTTGTTTTTATTATTGTTTAATTCTCACATTGATCTTTCATATTAAAATTCTCATCAACTTCTTCCTCTTCCTCTTCTTCTTTATCATCATCATCATCATCATCATCATTATAACTATTACTATTACTATTATTGTTATTATTGTTGTAATTATTGTTGTTGTATTATGGTTTTTTTTTTATAATTTATACAATTAACCTCCTTGTGGTTCGACCCCGGTCTTGCCGGGTTATTTATTACTTCGACACTCTTTCACTTGGGAGAAGACATCAATCTTTTGATCGTGTCAAGGGGCGTTGTGAGAAATGATTAAGGCACGCATACCCACCATTACTAAGCAGGTACTTAGATATGAGTTAGGTGTTTCATGCATCTGAACCCTGATCAATGGTCATAGGGCATATTGCTAATTCCCCATTTAACTTAGAAGCTTGTGTGTGCTTGTACAAAATTTAAAGTAAGTGATGCATGAAGCAGTTCTATATAATGCATGAACAAATATGTACAAAAATTAAATTGCATAGGAAATAAATAAGGAAATGTATAAAAAATAAACACACAAACCACAAAAAAAAAAAACACAATAATCAAATAAAAATAAAGCTTAGTCCACAAGGTCCCCAGTGGAGTCGCCATTCTGTCGCACGTGTGCGGCGTTGCAACAATCGTCCACCCTCAAGGAAAAAAATTGTATGGAATGATTCTTGGCAAAGGAGAGACAAGGAATTATTGTCTCTTATTGTCGCACGTGTGCGGCGGCGCGGCGATCGTCCACCCTCAAGGAAAAATCGGAATATTTATTCCTGGAAAATAAGGAGAGACAAGAAATTCTTGTCTCTACAAGTGAAAATATGGACTGGGAGTCGCCACCTAGTATTCTGGTTACTAGGAACCTTAACTGGTCTTTAGAGATCGGGTACGGAGACTGGTTGCGTAAAGGGAAGGTATTAGCACCCCAACTACGCCCTACCTAAGGTAGGCTGCATTGTTTTAATGTCTGATAAAATCTAAAATCGTGTTGTGGTTTTTGAATTGTTGGTTCGTTTACGGTTTAAGAAAAGTCCTCCTCTGTAAGGAGATCCTTATCTTTATCGGGTAAAAAACTAACTATTCCAAGTCGTCAAAAGAAAATATCTTTTTAATATCAGGAATACAATTTACGTATAAATTCATAATCCCTGATACTAAAATCAAACAAAATAAAATATTTTGTTGTTTTTGAGATACTAAAATCAAACAAAATGCATGCTAAAATATTGTTTTTTGACATATAAAAAATACGATATGATATTTTAGATTTGAGACGCTTGGCCGTATGCACAAAAACATTTTTTTATCTTTTTTTTTTAATGTTTTTATTTTTGGAAGTTTTTGTCGAAAACCGGGTATTTTAATACCGGATTCGTATTTTATGACATAAAAAATACTGCCCGATATTAATCAAAATGACATAAAAACTACGCGGAAAAAATATAAAATGCTGAAACAAATATTTTTGATTTTGTTTTTTTTTTTGTTTTTTTTTTTTTATGCATGTGTGAACAGTACCATATGAATAGTACCGCGGGACGAAAACCGGGTATTTTAATACCGAATTTATATTTTTACAATGTAAAATACATACCGATATTAAGCAAAATTGATAAAAACATGTGCTGGAAAAATTGTAAAAATTCTTTGTTATGATCAAAAAATTCAAATGGGCCGGACCCGGCCCAAATGCGTGGGCTGGGCCGGCCAGGCCCATTTTACATGGGCTGGGCTGACGGCCCAGCCCAGCCCACGCTGCATTTTGCAGCAGAACGTGAATTATTCACGTTCTTCATGCAAATGCAGGCAGGGACAGCGAGGGCGAGAAGAAAAAAAGTGATGGCGAGGGAGCAGGAGGTTACCTGACGCGGTGGAGCTTCCAACTGGAGCGGTGGCCGGCGGTGCTGCGGGTGATCGAAGGGTGGCAGAGGCGACGATTTCTTCTCTCTTCTCCCCTCCTTCAATTAAGTCCCTAATTGGCCATCACTTCAATATTTATGCAATTAAGTCTTTGATTTGATTAAATTAAATCTCAAAAATTATATTTTGACCCTAGAACTTTGATTTCTTCCAATTAAAGCCCAAAGTAACTCCAAAATCAATTTTCTTGCAATTAAAACCTCTATAAATTCAATTAAACCTCCAATAAAATTTAGTTGGACTTTTTTTTCTCAAATTAAATTTTCTTTATCGACAGGGCTCTCATCAGTCAATGTTATACCGTCAAAATTTTAATTTTTATATTTTTGAACATCCTCAATCAATTTTTGAGCATTTTTAGGTGCTCTGACATCCTCTTCTCACTGTTATATTTTTTTGATAATATATTTTTTTTATTTTATTATTTTTTTGTGTGGGGACCTAAAATGGTTTACAACAATTGTCTTGAGTTTAATTTTGCAAATTCATGACCAAAATTGTAATTAGAAAACTTCTAATTAATGAGATATAACAATTATGACTAATGATTGATATTGTTTTTTATTCAATATTATATTAAAATAATATATATTTGTATTTTTTTAATTTATTTTTTATATCATTGTATTAAACAACAAAAAAATATATATAAAAAATAAACTTTCACATATCTTTGTTTGAGCAACACTCCTAAACATGACTAAATTAGTCTAAGAAGCTAGCTTGGCAAACACTTGGAAATGTTAAATAAATAGATCATGTTAACTTTATAAATTGATCTTGGCACCCTATTAATCATAATGTTAGCCTTTTAAATTGATCTTGATATCATTTTTGATAAAAAAAGAGAGTTTTTTTTAATAAATTATTTTTAAATTTTTTGATAATATCATAAAACAAAACTGAAAAATAATTTATTAATATTGTTTTAAGTTTATTAAAAAAAATAAGGACCATAACTAACAAATGAAAAAAGTTGAAAGATGATAAAATTAAAAAAAATTTAATTTCATAAATTATCTCAAATAAAATAAATAGCAATTAAAAGAATGAGAATCAAATATAAATAGATAAAAAAAATAATTTAAAAAAATAATAAAAGAGAATCAAATTGTAAGGGATGAAATTGAAAATAATAATAATAATAAAAAAAAAAAATTTCAGAACAAAATATATAGTAATTGAAAGATTAATGATTAAATTTGATATAATCAATAAATAATATTATATTTTTAAATTTCTTACCACTTTTATAATAATAAATAAACTTGAAAAAATTTAAAAATTATTTCCATGAAATTATTTTTCTTAGACACATAAGTGGTCATAATCAAATTTTACATGAGTTTAACGGATCAGTTAATCCCAGTAAGTGGTTTGATCATATCAATGTTTTAAAAGCAAGCTCAAGTTTTTTTTTTTTAATGTAACATTCTGAATGTGAATGATTTAGTTTTAAAAACTTAAAACTGTTGTAAGGATTAAAGAAAAACAAAAAAACACAAGCGGCGATGAGTTTTTGGAGAACAGGAAAAGGCGACTCATTCATTCCACCTCCTAATTATAGTCCTCGCAAATCAATTCAATGCCTACTCCACTCATTATTAAAATCATTTTATTTTTTTTAATTAATATAATTATTGGAGATAATTTATGAGTATCTTAACAAGGATTTTAAAATTAATGATCATATAAATATGTAATAACTTTAAAATTTATAAAACTTAAACTAATAATTCATAAAAAAAAACAAACATAAATTATAACTAGTTAACCTACCGGTTAAAAAACCTTTTAATTTTAATTTACCTGTATCACGATTCAGATCTTGTATTAAGTTGACTCAGTCGATTGAAATTTGTTTCTTCTTAGCTACGGCATCATCCCAAGCACACAATCCTGCAAGTCTTGACTCAGGAGATAGGCCCATTGCCTTAAGAGTAATGAAAGTTGGAAATATAATAAAGGCCCAAAGTGAAGATATATCGTCAAGTCCCACTTGAACTGAACCTAGTCGTAGGCTTTGGATTCCTTGGAAACCCATATGATTTAGGTGTCAATACAAATTCACCCAAGTAAATCGTCGACTTAACAGATTAATTTACAATTCAAATTAATTTATAATTTAATTGATTCATAAGATCATATTAAAAATAAGATTTATTTTTATTATTTTAAATAAAAATAATAAACTTGAATTGTTTTAATAACTCGGTTTGACTAATCCAGTGACAACTTTTTTTTAAGCATATTTTTATAGCATAACTAATTCCGTGCCTATTCACATAATGTCACAAAAATAGTTAAGATATTTATGTATTTGACAAACGATAAAGGTTCAAAACTAAAGATTTGAACCAAAACAACTTAAAATCAAAACTGAAGATTTGCTACTTGAACTCTTTTGAATTAAATAACTTAAGATAATTCTAAATGTGCTTAAGAACGTTATTAAAATTATTTTTAAAAAAAATTAATTTTTTTAACTTAATTTTTTAATATTTTCAAATTATTTTAATATTTTAATATTAACAATATATTTTTTTTTAATATAATTTTAATATATTTTTTAATGAAAAATACTTTAAACCATAATAGTTACAAACTTCAAAACACCCCTTTATATTTTTATTTAAAACTTTATGATTTAGATATCACGACAATGACCTTTAACCTGTCTATTGTCCACTAAAAATGAGGAAAATGGATCAAATGATTGATGTTCTTGTATTGATTGGACAAGTTAATTTTCAACAAGTTGATATATTTTTAACCATGCCATGTTAAATTATTGACCCTAAAATTAGAGTAAACTTTAAACAAAGCAAAAAAGATTGGTAGAAATAAAATAAGCTGCCCTCCCTCCCTCCCTCCCTCTCATGCGCGCGCGCACAGAGGAGGGGATAAGGTCAGAATTAGAAAATTTGAAGTCCTTTTCCTTCCTTCACCCAAAGGAAAGGTGGCTGGCCTTGTTTTTTGTGTTGTTGAAATGTCATAATCTACAACCTCATCTTCTTTTTATAACAAAACAACTATATCCAGCTCATCCTACGACATGCCATCGTTGTAGATGTTTATTACACTATTGACTTAGTATTCTCATATTTCTAATTTGTTATGAGTGCTCTTTCAGAAATGGCTTTGAACAGGCATATTGACTTTTTCTTATATTAAAAAAAAAAAATTTGTTAGCTGGTGTTAGGTAAGTTTCAATGTCCAATGTCTATGTACACAATACAACATGCATATATATTTTTTGATTCGAATGTTAAGATGTATTTTCATGTCAATTAATATTAAATTATCTTTCCAGAATATTATATCACTTTGATGTATTAAACAAGACTTAATAAATTTATTTATAAGTTGCTCTCGAGATTTGAACTAAAATAATAATAATAAAAAAAACAAATCTCCTTGAACATCAAATCAACTTCTTAATATTTATATTAAAAAAACTTACTAATTAAATTGAAATCTATCATAAAAAAACCTAATGAGAATCTCAGAAGATACAAGGCAGGATGCATGCATATGTTTCCCAAGAGTTATAATCAACAACAAATCATACAATCATTTTGATAATAGTTGAAGTGTTTTATTTTAAAAACCTTTTTGAGATAATGAAAAATAAAATTATAAAAAATACAAATAAAAAATTGATATGTAAAACTAAAAGAATAATTCAAAATAACATTGAGAGGCAGCTCAATTCAATTAGTTAGGTTTTAAGTTTGCTTTCCAATAATTACGAGTTCTAGTCCCCTCATGATTATTGAAGGCTTACATGGTCGTTAACTTCAAAACCCGTAAGATTAGTTGAGATGCAAATAAGCTGGTCCAGACACTTATATTAATAATAATAAAAAATAATAATCCAAGGGAATAGATACAAATATAAGACGAAACCTACGGCCATTTTCGTTAGAAGAACATAAACCTACTACCCGTGTAGTGAGTCAACTTGATATGCACTTGTAATTAAGAATATACTTAGAGTATACACGGGACCAACCTCCATTTGATATTTAATACTGAAGATAGGTAGGCAGAAGCTAATTCATTTGTAGGATTCGATGTTTATCTCTCTGGATTAAATAATTATATTCTTTGCTTCGTATCGGGTGGCAAGAATCGAGAGGTAATTCATCAATCTTTGCTATTGGTTTTTTGAAATTATTCATATCCATATTCCATTAGCTTGATTCATATAAATATTTTTATAGATTTCAACTTGTTCAGTGATTTCAATGTAAATGTATTACGTTATGTTACTGAAACCGCATTAAATCACTGAACAAGTTGAGATTATAAACAACACGCATTCAATCAACATAATGAAGACCATTCATAGTCAACTACTGTAGAATGAAAACCTGTATTTATCGTTCACCTAACCACTTTGTAATTTTATGGATTGCTTAGTACATACTAATAATTCAGAGAGCAGCTGCCCTGTATATTCCCTTCTTTTTTTATTATTCAAAATGTTACACAGAAAATCTCTTATAGAGAAACCCTTTCCAAAATAACCATCTAGGTAAGTAACGTTAATCCCATATATATCGGGATATATACAATTACATAATATTGAAATATAATTCCTATATTGGATTCTACAGTTCACGCTAACATTAATTCCTAAACTATACAGCTCACGCTAACACATACTTCAATATTAATCGGTTATGTTATTATTGAAAATTTAAATTCCATGAAAAAAACTACAAGACATGATCGGATGTTGATGACTTGATTTGAAAAACAAAAAAAAAATATGATAAGTGAAAGATGGCTTAAGAGTACTCTTATCCATACAAAAAATCTAATCACTACTATTCACAAATTAAATTACTTTCATGATTTATTTTGTAAGAAGATGGATTTTATCCATTATTTGATACCTGTACTTTTTATTTTTTTTATTGGGGTCTTTTATGTTTTTTCATAACTGATTTGTTTTTTGAAGTCAATATATTGAAAGTGCTAACCAGAAGATAACAAAAATTAAGATACATGGAAGAAAAGGAAAAAAAAAAAAAAAGAATCACAAAAACAAAATGCAAACATAAAAAGAAAAGAAAATAAATGAAAAAAAAAACCAACAGAGATATAACAAAAAAAAAACACATCAGAATTAAAAAAGCTGATACACCATTTTTTTCATAATTGATCCCTCTACCTTTTCTTTTGTTTTGTAATAGTCCTTTCATCATAATACTATGATTTCATGCGCTTACATGGAATTTTTCTTTTAGATACTAAATTGAATGCTTGAAGACGCATAATCCAATAACTCCTATTTTTAAAAACAATTAAATTTTTTTATATGAAAATTAAATGATAAAAATAAAATAAACAAATTAAGAAAAAATTAGCCTAAACAAACCTAATTAATTAAAGTAATTCAATTAATTTCCACGTGTTTATTTTATTTTCCTTATTTCTTTCATTACATAATATAAAAAATAAAAGAGTTAATTCAATAGAAAAATGTCATGCAGACATAAATCAGTTTGATGTATTAAAAAAGATTTAATAAATTTATTTATAAGTTGGGCTCCAAATTTGAACTAAAATAATAATAACAATAAAAAAAATCTCTTTGAGCATCAAACCAACTTTAAAATTTATAAAATAAACTTACTAATTAAATTTTTTTAAATTTGAACTTGGAATTTATTTCAGATTACGTTCATATTTGAATAGCTTGAAAAATTAACCAGGATAAAATTTTATGTAAAAAAATCTTACTAATTGAAATCTTTTTTTCTTTTTTTTATCAATAACAAAGTTATTTTTAATTTTTTTATCCTAGAAAAAACAAATTCTCAGTGAGTAGGATGCAACAATCAAGTGAATGACAACATATTTGTTTCCTCAACTTTGCTTACACTATATTTATGATATGGTCATTGATCTTTTGCTGTTAACTTCACTGCCTAAAAGATACATATTTAACAATTATCAACTGATAGATGAAGCCTCTATCCAAACAATCGCACAACCTTTCGGCCTCCAATTTCCTTCTATTTTTCTTATGTACACAATTAACATATCCTCAATTACCCTTTTGATTTTTATTTTTTTGGTTGTGAAAAAAGTTAACAGAGAGAAGAATATCCAGACCGCTTTTTTTTAATTAATTAATTATGTGAATAAAATTTATAAAAGACGTAGAGGAGGGCACGAATAGCACGAAAATCCCCATGTTGCTAGAAGTCAAATGTTGATGCTCCTCAAAAAGTCAATGCTTGTAAAGTTGGTAGCAAAAATAAATAATAATAATAATAATAATAACAACAGCAACAAATTAATGATGGGCCATTTTGTATTGCTTCCAAGACCTCCCAAAAAAACCCAAAAAAAGATAAGTTTTTTAGACTTGCAATTTATATAATTACATGCTATCTTGTGTTTAATTTTTATCAAATAAAATAAGATGATGAGATTTAAACTCATAACTGCTTGGTCAATAAGATTTTAATACCATGTTGAAGAATTATTTGAATTTAAAAACTTAAACTATTGAATGAAATCCTGAGATATAATTTATATAATTTTTTAATAGTAAAACATATTTAAGCGAAGAATATTAGAATATAAAGTAAGAGTATAAAACCAATACCGGATATAATAAAATTTTCTAAATTTTAGACTCTTTGACAACAAACAATTAGTCGAGAACTAATTTGTCTAGTGTTGGTTCAAATTCTAACTTTGTCAAAGTCTAAGGAATTCCCTCCATTAGGCACGTAGTTTCCCAAAATCTATCCCCTCTAAACTTGAAAGATAATTCAAGGGAGAGAGGGTTTCTCAATCTCATGAAAGGAAAACCAACATGGTTAGTACTGGGCATGACCATATTGGAGTAATAATTTTAGGATAATCTACAAGGTTGGTGTGATCACATTTCCAAGCCCCACAAATGAAATTTTCAGAAGCCCTTTTAATTTTCATATATGTTTGAATTTTCTTCTTATTCGTCCACTTTTTAGTTCCTTCACAGAATTTTCAACGAAGAATAAAGGCAAAAACTATGAGTATAACGGTAAATTAATAAAAAGATTCTTCTGTGGGGAATCATGAACCAGAATAATAATGAACCAGAATAATAATGAATTGGAAATGAGTTAGGTGCTGTAGTGGGTAACGAGTACCTCACTGGTTGATGAATTCATGGTTTTATAAACGTTATCATTTACTACTGTTCCTGCTCCTACCTTTCACACCTACTGCATGTCCACACAATCATTATTACTATAAATATGTAGCAAGTTTGCCTTCCCATGCATTCCATTTCAAGCAGAAATATTCTTGACTGCTGAGGTAGAGCCACCATTTATCACAGTTTGCAGCAAACACACTTTTTGTGCGATGGCAACACAACCTTCCATATCGTTCGCCGTCCGAAGGTGCGAACCAGAATTGGTTGCGCCAGCCAAGGCCACACCTCATGAATTCAGACAGCTTTCTGATATTGATCGCCAACTATACCTCCAATTTCAATCACCACATTACAACTTGTATGCACACAATCCATCGATGCAAGGGAAAGATCCTGTGAAGGTAATAAAGGAGGCAATTGCGCAGGCACTTGTGTATTATTACCCTTTTGCTGGTAGGATTAGATCACAGGGGCCAGACAATAAGCTTATAGTTGATTGTACTGGTGAGGGTGTCTTGTTCATCGAAGCCGATGCCGATGCCACGGTTGAGCAGTTTGGTGATCCAATTCCATCTCCATTCCCATGCTTTCAGGAGCTTCTTTACAACGTCCCAGGATCAGAAGGGATCCTCAACACCCCATTATTGCTTTTCCAGGTACGTATAGGACATTATTGGCTAATGTTTATTCATTCTTTCATTATTATTATCGAGAAAATGATTGCTCCGTATGCTTATTCAAAAATATAATTAAAACAATGATGGTAATATTCCATCAATTACATTCTCATAAAGTAGCAATAATTTTACATTATATTAACAGGTGACACGCTTGAAGTGTGGTGGTTTTGTACTTGGGTTCCGTCTTAATCACCCAATGACAGATGCACTGGGAATAGTTCAGCTATTGAATGCCATAGGTGAGATTGCACGGGGTGCTCATGCCCCTTCAATTCTACCTGTGTGGCAAAGGGAACTCCTCTGTGCTAGGAATCCGCCACGAGTTACATGCAGACACAATGAATATGGTAATGATGCTCCTGTTGCTGTTGATCCTACAGCCAAGGTGCCTGAATTCCACGGCCAGGTTCACGCTGTAGCCCACCGTAGTTTTGTTCTCAACCGCAAGGAATTATCCAACATTCGTAGATGGATTCCTTCTCATTTACACCCATGTTCAAATTTTGAGGTAATAAGTGCATGCTTATGGAGATGCTATGCCATAGCATCTCAAGCTAACCCTAATGAGGAGATGCGCATGCAAATGCTTGTCAACGCACGTTCCAAATTTAACCCTCCATTACCGAAAGGATATTATGGTAACGTGCTAGCTTTGCCAGCAGCTGTAACAAATGCTAGGAAGCTTTGCTTAAACTCTTTAGGGTATGCATTGGAATTGATAAGAAATACCAAGAATAGAATAACTGAGGAGTACATGAGATCATTGGCTGATCTAATGGAGATAACCAAAGGGCAGCCTATAGGGTTACAATCATATGTCGTGTCAGACTTAACAAGTATTGGGTTCGATCAGGTGGACTATGGATGGGGCAACACAATTTATACTGGGCCACCCAAGGCTATGCCTGATGAAATTTCTATTGCAGGAACCTATTTCCTGCCGTATCGATTCAAGAACGGAGAGCGTGGGGTTATGCTTTTGGTTTCCTTACGTGCACCAGTTATGGAGAGATTTGCAATACTATTAGAGGAATTGGCAAGGCATGACCCAGAAAGAAGCCAAGAACAACAAGAAATGATACCAAGCTCCCTATAAGACGGAGGAGAAGCTATGATATTATTCTATTCTTGGCCGGAGAAGCCTTTGGTACCAAAAAAATATTACCAGCAACCCCGTACTCTTTGACCTTGTTGTGATTGTATACTTAGATATATGAGTTGGAGTTTTCATGAAAATCTGGTGATTTGTGTGGTTTCAAATTGTTTACAGTTGTAAAATTTAAGTCCCATGACTGTTATTTTGTTTAGTGTGATATCACTTTTGTATTCAATAATAAGATCAATATTTTGTTTCCAATAGTTTGATTGATCCTTGTTTCGTGAGTTAATTAGGGTTTTGATATTTTATATATATAAAAAAAAATTAGGGTTTTGATCAACATATGCCATTTTGTTGAACAAAAATAATTGCAAATTCATTGATCTTTTCTATTTTTTTGCCTGAGTCAAAGCAACACCATAATAACTTAGGAAAGCTGCATACAATTTTTTTAATTTTATATAGATTATCAGTTTTGCTAAAAAGTATAATGAGTCTAATTTCAACTATAATAATGATTTTATAATATTTAAATAAAAAGTATTAACGATATGTTAGTCATACGATTATTAATGACATGGCAAGTATCTAAATAAGCCTTTAAATTTAGTTATTACCAGCAAGCCCGTACTCTTTGACCTTGTTGTGATTGTATACATCGATATATGAGTTGGAGTTTTCATGAAAATCTGGTGATTTGTGTGGTTTCAAATTGCTTACAGTTGTAAAATTTAAGTCCCATGACTGTTATTTTGTTTAGTGTGATATCACTTTTTAATTCAATACTAAGATCAATATTTTGTTTCCATCAGTTTGATTGATCCTTGTTTCGTGAGTTAATTAGGGTTTTGATCTTTTATATATATAAAAAATTAGGGTTTTTTATCAACATATGCCATCTTGTTGAACAAAAATAATTGGAAATTCATTCAACTGTCATAACTCAATTTTGAGTTATTCCTCAAAAATCAGTTTTTTTTCAAAATAAAAATAATAGTATAGACTGGCAATGTGGAGAAAGCAAACTGGGAAATCAAGCTGCAAAATTATGTTTAAGAATTAATTTGGGTTCAATTGAATGATTTAATTAAGTGCAAGGACTTAATTATACTTTGAATGGGTCAAATTAATTTTATTTGGGGCTTAATTGGTGAAAACTTAAGTTGGGAGCCTAATTTGGGCTTAATTGAGAATTTTGGAATTTTAGAAGACCCAAATTAATTTTTACCAAGTTAATTGGTTGAAATTAAGGGCCGAATTGGAAGAAAATTAAAGTTTCGGGGTCAGTTACGGGTTAAATTGAACAAATTCGCAACCAATGACAAAAACCAGGGGTTGAGACTAAGGACCATATCGCAATAGGTAACTTTGGGGTTCCAATTGAAGTTCGTCAGGGGCTTAATTATATTAAATCAAAAGTTTAAGGTCAATTAAGAATTCAATTGAAAGAAATTGAAAGCTGAAGGACTAAATTGAAAATCAGTTTAAATCCCTAATTCCACCCAAAACGGCGCCGTTTTGTATTTATATATATATAAAAAAAAAAACAGAGAGAGAGGACCAGACCACGCGTCTTTCAATCACTGTTCATTGTCTTCCCCATTTCACTTGAAAGAAATAGCTTGGGAGACTAATTTGCAGTTGCATTTAATGCTTGATTTCTCCATAAAATCGAACTCAAATTGCACAAAAATGATCCCCTGTAGTTTCTCTACAACCCCATGTGAACGGTGCAGGATGAGTGACAACATAGAGACACCGGCGATGGTGTGAAGAGGTCCACTCAGGCAGTCTTTTGACACGACCAAAAGCTTGATGTCTTTTCCCAAGTGCAGGAGTGTCGAAGTAATAAATAACGCGGCAAGACCGGGGTCGAACCACATAGAGGTTAATTGTATAAATTATAAATAACAAGACAACAACAACAACAACAACAATAATAACAACAATAATTCTTATTATACTCAGTACGTGGCGTTGTTATATATGAGAATGATCTAAAAGATCGGGTCACAGGTTTCCAGCCTATATACTGAATTTATGAAAAGATCAAAGATATATATATATATATATAATATAAATAATAATAATAATAATAATAATAATAATAACAGAAGATGAAGAAATTAATGAGAATTTTGAGATAAAAGATTAACGTAAGGATTAAACAATGATAAAAACAAATGTCAAGGTTAGAGGATCCACTAATGGTACTTCAAACAAGTATAATATAAACTCTTATTACTCAATTGGAAACCACACATAAAGGAGGTTCCAATCAGATTATAAATTGTTAACATGATTACATTAGTTATCTTATTCAAATAAAGCTAATACTTGTAAATGTTGGCAGGTAGTCATGATTATAACTTATGTTAACAACAAATCAAGTTCCTTTCATAGCTCAGGTGTTGGTTATACCATACAGTATGGGCTATGAAAGTGCCAAGTATTTGTTGTACCAAGTGTTATACAACATAAATCTAGATTAACCATTTAACAAGCAAAGTATTAAAAGTGACCAAGATAACAAATATAAAACATGTTAGTATCCAACGTTAAGGTCCATGTTAAGTTTATATTATACTTATTCTTACACCATTAGTGTACCCTTTTCACCTTGACATAATTAACTTAGCTGAACATAATGAAAGAAAGAAACATAAATGAACAAGATAAGAACATAAATGAGAAAGAAGTTAACTAAGTAAAGGAAAGGAAATGAAGTGCATAAACTTGATATTAATGAAAGCAAAACATAAGCAATACAAAGAGAGAAAGCAAGAGCATGATCTTGATCTGGAAACCAAGATGCCTCAATACATGGTAAGTTCCTCCTTTTATAGGCCAAAATTTGGAACTATTGATTTGTTGACTAATTGATGAGTGAGTGGCCACATCTTGACTTGATAACAATCCTTATCTTCTTGTCTGATCAAGACGTCATTGCTAACATCATAATTTTCCCATAATCCTCAGGAATGTTCTAGGAAATTGTCTCAGCTTTCCAACAAAAAAAAAAGATGAGGTCATTTGGACTTCTAGAACTCAAGATATGGGCTGAACACTAAATAGTATTTGGGTTGCAGGACAGCTTTAGACTTCTTCGTTGTTCCTTCAATTTGGACTTCAAAACGACCTTTTCAAATCTTGGGCTCCTCATGAAAGTTGTAGGCCTTTGTCTTAACTTTCCATCCATATAAAATGGACCTAAATCCGAAATCTAGAGCTCCAGATATGATCCAATTACCGAGCAATGTTCCGGTTTGGACTGCACCAACATCTCTTTTCTAAGTTTGGCAATCTCTTTGTCCTTTCACTTTCAATACTTAAACTCATCAATCAATCCTTTTATTTATGTGATAGGCCTACATATAAGATGTTCATTTACCATAAATTAAGGTATCTTATAGTATCAAACTTGTTATTATAAAACATGCTTTAGTTAAGGAGTTATTGATACTTCAAGTGCAAAATGATGATATAAAACCTTGATAAACATGCACTTTTAAGTACTAATCATCTTTTCCTGCAGATTTGATAACTCAGGGAGGCTACTTTGAACCAAAGGTTGGGATCTTTTCCAATAAAATCAAAGGCTGAAATTTTACCCTGGTGCAGACGAGATTACCTTTTGCACCGCCTATAAATATAGGCTCTGTTGATGACCTGAGATAGGAGAGAATCGGGTCCAAACTTAGCAAAAACCAGCCCCCCCACTGCCCCCTGTTTCTGTAGTTTCTCTCTCTTTCTCTCTTCGCCATTCCAGCTACCAACTGGAGCCACCACCAACTTCTCCACCACCAGCTCCATCTTAGAAAGCAAACACAACCACCAAGTAGCGACTCTCTCTCTTCTCCTTCCAGCCCTTCTCTCTCCTCTGCAACCTTTTCTTCTTCCTCTCACAACCGACTCCGGCCACCGTCGCCTCAGCCACAGCCTCCTCAGCCACCAGTAACACGACCAAAAGATTGATGTCTTCTCCCAACTGCAGGAGTGTCGAAGTAATAAATAACCCGGCAAGACTGGGGTCGAACTACAAAGAGGTTAATTGTATAAATTATAAATAACAAGACGACAACAACAACAACAACAACAACAACAATAATAATAGTAATAGTAATAGTAATAATAATAATAATAATAATAATACTCAGTACGTGGCGTTGTTATACCTGATCAGAATGATCTACAAGATCAGGTCACAGGTTTCCAGCATATATACTGAGTTTATAAAAAGATCAAAGAGATAAATTATATAATATAAACAGAATGTAAATAATAATAATAATAATAATAATAATAATAATAGTAGTAGTAGTAGTAGTAGTAGTACTAGTAATAAAAAGAAGAGGAGGAAGAAATTAATGAGAACTTTGAGATTGAAGATTAATGTAAGGATTAAACAATGATTAAAAACAAATGTCAAGGTTAGAGGATCCACCAATGGTATTTCAAACAAGTATAGTATAAACTCTTATTACTCAATTTGGAAACCACACACGGAGGAGGTTCCAATCGGATGATTTGTCATTAATAGCTCATTATAAATTATTAACATGATCATATTAATTATCTTATTTACATAACACCAAACTTTTAAATATTGTCAGGAATTCATGATGTTAACTGATGTTAACAACAAATCAAGTTCCTTTCATAGCCCAGGTGTAGGTAATACCATACGGTTGAGCTATGAGAGTGCCAAGCATTTGTTGTACCAAGTATTATACAACACAAATCTAGATTAACCATTTAACAAGCAAGGTATTAAGAATTACTAAGATAAAAACATAAGACATGTTAATATTAAACATTAAGGTCCATGTTGAGTTTACACCATACTTGTTCTTACACCATTAGTGTAACCTTTTCACCTTGACATAATAAACTTAGCTAAACGTAATGAAGAAGAGAAACATAAATAAACAAAACAAGAACATAAATAAGATACAAGTTAACTAAGGAAAGGAAAGGAAATGAAAAGCATAAAACAAAATTAATGAAAGCAAAACTTAAGAATTACAAAAAATATAAAGAGATAAATAAAGAGTGTCGCACCCCAAAAAAAATCATCCGGCGCGCGGCATCGGCTGGCGATCTTTTCTCGTTGTTGTTGCGTTTGAATTTGGTTCGTTGGAGTCGCCACCTAGTAATTCATTGAGGGCTACTAGGAAACCTGATGTACTGGTCTTGTTAGAGATCGTGGGTAAGGGACTGGTTGTGGTTAGGGAAGGTATTAGCACCCCTAACACACCCTACCTGAGGTAAGCTGCTTTATGTTCTGATGTGATTTGAAAATTTAAAATATTAATCAAATTCTAAGGCTTGAATAAATCAGTTATTAACTCCCCGAATATATGTAGAAACTCACATTTTCATGGAAAATACAACTTGATTTTATTTGTCCTTGAGATATTTAACCATATTTAAATTAACAATTAAATCTTTTTGTCTTTTTTTGATTTTTATAATTCAATAACATAAATAAAAAATACAAACACACACAACTTTCTTTTTATCATTTGATTTTTCTTCTTTTTTTGTATTTTTTGAAAACGAGCAATATCAACGTCGACTCAAATACGGAAAATCAATGATTTTAAAAATGACGCGTGAAAAGTCAAACGCGTTCGAAAGACCCTTAAAAATTTAAATTCTTTTTTTAGACGACGTTGAAAATGCTAAAATGACGAAAATATATTAAAAACATATTTTTTGGATTTTCTTTGTTTTTCTCTATTTTTGGATTTTTTTTGAAAATATATCAAAAACATGGGTCAAAAATTGGGTAGCAACAAAGAGCATGAACTTGATCTGAACAACCAAGCCCCTAAATACATGGAAAATGCCTCCTTTTATAGGCCAAAATTCGGAATTATTGATTTGATGACTAATTGTTGAGTGGGTGGCCAACTTTTGACTTTGTGAAAATCATTATCTTCTTGTTTGAATAAAAAACAAATGCTAGCATCAGAACTAGGTCCACTTGAAAACATTAAAGTTGTAGAAAATTGACTCAGCTTTCCAGGAAAAAAAAATGGAGGTGATTTGGACTTCTATAACTCTAGATATGGGCCAAACACTGAACAATATTCGGGCTACAGGACAAATTCAGACTTCTCCGTTGTTGCTATAATTTGGACTTGCAAACGGCCTTCTTAGATCTTGATGAAAACATGAAAGTTGCAGGCCTATGCATTACTGAATCTGTTTAAAAATATGAGATCATTTTTACATCTAGAACTTGAGATATGACCCAATTACCGAACAATGTTCCAATTTGTACTGCACCAACATCTCTTTTCTAAGTTTCACCCCTCTCTTTATCTTCACAAATTTGAGTAGTTGAATTCATCAATCAATCCTTTGATTTATGTGATAGGCTTGCATTTAAGATGAACATTTACCATATATTAGGGCATTTTATAGTATTAGACTTGTTATTATAAAACATGCTTTAGTTAAGGAGTTGTTGATACTTTAAGTGCAAAATGATGATATAAAACCTTGATAAATATGCACTTTTAAGTACTAATCACACCCCCCAACCAGCTTATTACTATTCCCTAGTAATCAAAGCATTAAAATAGAAAAACAATTTGCAAATTCCATAAAGCAAGGCATTCATCATTTAACTTACTTTAATTTATCCAGATAAATAAAACTCTCATTAAATTCATATATCTGCTCAATACCTCTTAAACAAGATATTACTAAACCTTTCTTTTGTGCTCAAAATCTCAACATATAGTTATGGGGCTTTACTTGGAAGAAAAACAAATTTTTGTTCTAATGTTTAAGGCTAACTTCCTTAGGTTGGGATTATTATTATTATTATTAATTTTTATTTATTTATTTATATACACATACAACTTGAAACACAATGCATCTTTAACCCATGTAATGAGTTTTAGGCTAATGACTCCCGGACCAGTTGGTCTTAGGGCATTAGGTGTTGAGACACCCCTACGAGCTTAGAAACTCGGGTTGCAGATACTGATACGTAGATAGTGCAATGTTTGATTCCCTTAAGCTTTTCTCATCAACCCATGTAACAAGCGTTGGGCCAATAGCTCCCAAGTCAGTTGACTTTAGGGTATTAAGTGTTAAAACACCCCTTCGGGCTTAATTGCTTAGGTTAGGGAGGCTACGAAACCAAACTTATCTACCTTTTTATTATCATTGTTTTTTTTTTTTTTTGCAAATTATGTACTATCCCTTTCCCTTAGTTGTTACCTTTAACAAAAGAACATAAATAATGTAATAATCCAATGTGCAACCCACAATCATATGTTAAAGTGTGTGTGTGAAAATGAAGATTTAAAACTGAATATGAGCATATAATTGTAAACCTGAATATGAGCAGAATGAGCAGAATCAAGTGCTACCAATACGAGAGTTTGTAAACCTGAATATTTCAAGAAGTATTCTGATAGACCTTGTTAAGAATGTTTACTAAGATGCGTCTCAAGAGTCACTTTAACAAAAGAACTCCTTTTACTCTGCCATCCTAGTAACAACAGTTTTGCAAATAGTTTATGAAATAGAAAACACAGTTTTTTTTTTAAATATCAACTACTACCCTTTCCCCCCAACCAAAATGAGACATTGTCCTCAATGTCTTAAGGTAGAAAGATAGAGTATAGAAGACATCACCTGAAATAACGAACACTGACAAACCTGAAACACACTTAAACAAATATAAGAAACAACAAAACACAATAATAAAACCAAAAGACACAAAGTTTTTACAAACGAAGGCTCAAATCCAATCTAAGCTTTTTACGGCTTTCCTTAGTTGACCAATTTATGCGACTCATGGAGGGATTAATTACAGGGATGAAAGATTGTAGTTGGTCAATCAATTGTTCAGCAGTAGCAGCAGAGATTATGATTTGTCGTGCTGAAGATGTTAGAAATTCCTGTTCCACAGCATGATCAAGAAAAGACAACAACTTATCATAAAAACCATTAACATTTAACAAACCTATGGGTTTATGGTGAATGTGCAGTTGGGCCCAAGAGGAAATATGAAAGATCTCTTCCAATGTGCCCAGACCACCTGGTAAGGCAATGAAGGCATCAGCATGGTTAAACATTGCATTCAGTCGATCAGACATTGTGGGGACCTGTAATTCCTCTCCAATTGTTTTTCCAATGATGTCCCCTTGTGCTAAAGCTTTGGGGACAACCCCCAAAACTTGACTACCTCCTAAAAATGCAGCTATTGACACTCCCCCATTAACCCAAGGCTGCCTCCTCCATACACTAAATGAATCTTTCGCTCAGCTAGTACCTGACCAAGATGATTTGCTGATTCTAAAAACTCTTTTTCTTTCCCAGGACTGGATCCACCGAAAACACAAATATTGTTTATGTGATGACTTGAGGAACCTGCCATTTCTACACACTTCTATATTTGATGAATGTATGGGTTGAGTAGAAATGAAGGGAAGGAAGAGAAGAATTTATAGATGAGAAATTGAAAATGCAATCATACCACCTATATGTAGGCCAGCCGTAGTCTCTCTCTCTCTCTCTCTCTTTATTTATTTATTTATTTTGAAAAAGCATGTGTATGTACAGGTAGTTGTGATTGTGGCTCACATCTTTCCTTGGTTTTACGTCCAAGAACGGCTTAAACGCCCTCTATGGGTCGGGGATAGGCTTCCCATCCAGTTTTCTTAAAAACTGGCAAACATGGTCTTTTTTAGTCAGATTCCCAAGACTAAGTCGAGCATGTTCTTTATGGAATTGTGGCCATAAATCATAAATTGCACGATGCACATCTCCACTAGGGTGCGTCTCAAGAGTCAATAGAAGATTATCTAAAGACCCCTTACTCAGGCCATCCTTAATGAATTGTATTTTATCTTCACGGTTTACAGATACCATTCCTAAAGAACGACATGTCGCATTACAAGTCCATCTGGCACATCTGTGACAGACTTTCAGTCGTTTTGCACGACGTTTCTTTGCAAAAGTGCTTTTACCTGTTCCAGGCATGTATGAAATGAAAGAATTGGAGGACTCACCTGATAATCGGACCTTTGCTTCAATCAGCCAACGAATATCTTCAGGAATTCCATGATTCATTAACAACCTCAATCTTTCACACCTAGCACGGTAAATTTTTGTAATCGCATTCTAGGCAGAGCGGGAAAATACTTTTTCAATTTTTCAAGAGTGGTGTCCATTTTCAACTGAGAATTGGGGGAGATTCAAAGAAAGGAGAAAGAGCAAAGAATTGCACAAATATATACACAGATATCAGTTATCATGGGAAACTGAAAGAACCGACTTAAGAGTCACGGAGTACCGTTATCCGCCATTTGACCGGGGTGAGAGAGACTAGCAAAACAAAAGTCACACCAAAAAGGAACACAAAAAAAATGTGAGAAAAACAAAATAATCAACCTTTATCTACAAGATCATTCAAACCAATGGATTCATTTTCACTAGGAAACTCATCAAAGTAAGCTTTCAAACGATGTCCATTTACCTTCAAAACATTGTCATTCTTTGAATTCTCAATATCAAGGGCCCCATAAGGATACACATGTTTCAAAATAAATGGACCGCTCCATCGTGATCTTATTTTTTCAGGAAATAAATGGAGTCGAGAATTATAAAGCAAAACTTTTTGACCAGTATCAACTTTTTGACAATTTTCACAAGTTTTGCAGAATGCATGCGTGTCCTTGAACATGGTGGGCCAATAAAATCCATTTTGTAAGATTTTTGCAGTCATCTTTCTGGATGAGAATTGACTCCCACATGCTTCAGAATGACAAAGTTTAATGACACTACTTACCTCATTGTCAGGAATGCATCTTTGAAATTTTTGATCAAGACAATATTTGAATAAATTAGGGTCATCCCAATAAAAGTTATTCACTTCGTTCAAAAACTTTCCTTTGTCTTCAATACTCCAGTGAGCTGGCAAATCTCCTGAAGCAAGAAAATTGATATTTTTAGCAAACCAAGGCATTGAACTAAGAGAAAGTAAGGATTTGTCAGGAGAGTAATCATCGATTGGTGGGATGTCAGATGTCAAATTTGTTGTCACTCTTGACAAAAGATCAGCATCAACATTTTTTATGCCTTTTTCATCCGTGATTTCTTCCTGAGAATAAATCATTTGCAAATCTTCAGATTCATCCAACTCAATTTTACTCAAAGTAAATTCAAGTTGATCATGAACTAATTCTTCAATATGATCTACTTCTTGTAAATCATTATCATCTCCAGACTGCTTGCAAATGTTGAAAATATTCATCTCCAATGTCATGTTTCCAAAAGATAACTTCATGAGTCCATTCCTACAATTAATCAATGCATTAGAAGTTGCAAGAAACGGACGTTCTAAAATAATAGGAAATCAATTACATGCTTCAACAAGTTGCGTGTCCAAGACAATAAAATCCATAGGATAAATGAATTTATTGACTTATACTAACACATCTTCAATTATAGAAGTTGATTTTAACTCACCTAGATTGAGACTTTGAAAAACTGAATATGAAAGTAAATTCACACTAGCTCCAAGATCAAGTAAAGCTCTTTCAATTTTATTTTCTCCAATAAAGCAAGAAATTGTAGGACAACCAGGGTCTTTATATTTCAAAGCATTATTGTTTTGAAGAATGACACTTGTTCGACTAAAAAGGCTTTCTTTTTCACATTCAGTTTTCTCTTCACAGTGCATAGATCTTTCAAAAATTTAGCATAGGAAGGTACCTGTTTAATAGCATCCAACAAAGGTATATTGATCCTTATCTGTTTGAAAGTTTCAAGGATTTCAGAATTGTGATTGACTTTCCTTTGTTTGGTCATGGCATGAGAAAATGGAAGTGCTGGCGGAGAATCAGTCTTTTCTTCACAATGTTCAAATTCAACCCCTTCCTTACCCTTAGAGATTGACTCGTCATCTTTCTCACAAGGTTCAAGAGTGGGTTTTTCAATAACCTTACCACTACGAAGAGTGATGACTGATTTGACTTGATCCATGTGTTGGCTTCCGGAACTACTTGCATTTGCATTGTATTGCCCCTTTGGATTTTGTTGTGGTTGAGATGGAAACTTACCTTTCTCTTGAAAACTGAGAGCAGATGTGAATTTTGCAAGAGCATCTTTAAAATTTGTCATGCTTTGAGCAAGTTGAGTGTTGAGTGTTGATTATCTCTTGCTTTTCAATGAATGCATGCAATGTTTCCTCAAGATTTCTTCTAGGAGGTGGAGTATAAGGAGGTGCATATCCATGAGAATTTTGGAAATTATGGTGTGCTTCAAATGGTGGCTACAAAGTTTGTGCATTATTGTTGTCACTCTTCCAATTGAAATTTGGGTATTTTCTCCAACCAGGGTTGTATGTTTGCGAGTATGGGTTATGATTGGGCCTTTGGAAACTGTTTAAAGCATGGGCTTGTTCATGGAGGCATTCCTTGAAAGATAGCAAAGTTTGACAGTGTTCCAGTTTGGACTACACCAACATCTCTTTTCTAAGTTTCACCCTCTCTTTATCTTCACAAATTTGAGTGGTTGAATTCATCAATCAATCCTTTGATTTATGTGATAGGCCTGCATTTAAGATGAACATTTACCATATATTAGGGCATTTTATAGTATTAGACTTGTTATTATAAAACATGCTTTAGTTAAGGAGTTGTTAATACTTTAAGTGCAAAATGATGATATAAAACCTTGATAAATATGCACTTTTAAGTACTAATAAACCGGCCAGACATCCTCAACACGTTTGAGAACCCCAAGCCAGGCAACTTTCTCTTCCCTACGTTGCCTCTTTGTTCTTTGTTGAGGTCGCTGCATGCAAAATTCATTTCTGTATGCAGCAATATGCAGCGATAGAATAATTAAGTTGCCTTTGGGTCGGGCTAGTTATGGATCAGCCTAAGTGGTTGGGTCTGGCCCGACCCTAATTTATTATTATTTTTTTGAAGAAAACAAAAAAAATCCAAAAATTTTCAAAAATCATTTGAAATAAATTTGTGATTTTACTCACATATTTTTTTACCAATTTCGTAAAATACCGGGTTGTATATTTACACTGTAAAATACAAATCTGGTATTAAAATACCTGGTTTTCTCTGAAATATTTTTTTTAAAAAAATTCAAGACATTTTCAAAAAAGAAAAAAATATATGTTATTGCATACAACCAAATCCTAAATTTTTTTAAGCATATTTTTCATTAAAAAAAAAACAAAAATTGCATCTTTTTCATGTTTAAAAAATCAAAAAATGAATATCGTAACTAGTTTATGATTATCCATTAGGATTTGGCTAATATGTCAAAAATCTTTTTCCAATCTTTTTTTTAGAATCCAAATGTAGACTTTAATATTTGTGGGGTGTAAAATTACACGATAAAGTACACCATCAGGTATTAAAGATACAAGGTGTAAAAATACGTTGCTAAAATTCAGACTTTAGAATAGTTAGGATTTAATCCAATAAGGTAGAGACTTTCTCATAAAGAGATATCCGCCTTGAGCCTTATAAAACCAATGAATAGAAACCCGATGTTGTAACCCATTTTTGGGTCTTCACCTAAAACATACAAAAAAATTCAAAAAAATATATTATCAAAAAATATAACAGTGAAAAAAAAATGCCACAGCGCCTTAAAAATATTCAAAAATTGATTGAGGATGTTCAAAAAAATTAAAATTAAAATTTGAGAGTATATCATTGACTGATGCGAGCCCCGATGATAAAGAAAATTCAATTTGAGGAAGAAAAATGCAAAATTAGAAGTTTATGGACTCAATTAAATTTTATTGAAGGTTTAATTGAATTTATAGAGGTTTTAATTGCAAAAACAATTGATTTTGGAGTTATTTTGGGCTTTAATTGGAAGAAATTAATTTTCTGGGGTCAAATTATAATTTTTAGAAGTTAATTTGGTCAAATCAGGGGCTTAATTGCATAAATATTGAAGTTTAATGGCCAATTAGAGACTAAATTGAAGAAATCCGAGACCAAGGATGAAATTGTAAAGCGCGCGCAAATTGAGGGCCTTCTTTGAAATATGACGCGTTTTGGCGCCTTTTTCTTTAAATGAAACGGCGCGTTTTGACCAAAACGGCGTCGTTTCATTCACTGTTGCAAAAAAAAAAAAAAAAAAAAAACAGAAGCCCAAAAAAGAGGGGGAGAAGGAGAAGGATTGCACGATAGAAAGAGGGTAGAGAGAGACGAGAGAAACAGAAAGAAGAAAAAGAAAAAAGAAGAAGAAAGAGAATCGGCAGAGAAGAGAACAAAAACAGAGGAGAGAGAGAGAAGGAAACCGCCGGCCACCGTGTCTCCACCGCCAGCAGCACCGCCTCAACGCCACCGCAGGTACGCCATCTCGTTCCCCACCTCTGCCTCCTTTCGTTAGCTGCTGCGCCTTCATGCAGAACGTGAATTATTTCACGTTCTGCAAATAACGAAGGGCTGGTTACTGTGCTGATGCACAGTAACCACCCCGTTTGGGTCTGGGCTGGGCCTTCGGCCCAGCCCATGTAAATGGGCCTCTCGGCCCAGCCCATGCATTTGGGCCGGGCCGGGCCCATAATTAATTATTTTATTTTATTTTTAATTTTTAAATTATTTTTGTTATAATTTGTATAAATGTTTTTTTAGCACATTTTAATATTATTTTGTATTTTACATCGTAAAAATATAAATCCGGTATTAAAATACCCGGTTTTCGTCCCACGATACTGTTCACGTCACTGTTCACATGTATAAAAAATATAAAAATAAAAAATATTTGTTTCACCATTTTATAATTTTTCCGCATAGTTTTTATGTCATTTTGTTTAATATCGGGCAGTATTTTTACGTCGTGAAATACAAATCCGGTATTGAAATACCTGGTTTTCGATTTTTAAGAATACAAAAACAAATTAAAAAAAAAATAAAAAAATATTTTTGTGCATACGGCCAAATGTCTCAAAAGTTAAAAAAATCATTTTTGTATTTTTCATACACAAAAAAAAAGTTTTAGCATGCATTTTGGCTTTAATAACCAGTTTATTAAAGTCAAGAGAATATTGGCCAAAATTTCAAAACACACAACAAAATTTTATTTTGTTTATCTTTTAATATCCGGGGTATGAAATTATATGTAATACATATTCCGGATATTTTATTATTATTTTAATACAACTTGGGATATGACATTACATGTAATGCGTATTCCGAGCAATAATATTAAAAACCACAAACACGACCTTAGATGTTATCAGACATTAAAAAAATGCAGCCTACCTTAGGTAGGGCGTAGTTGGGGTGCTAATACCTTTCCTTTACGCAACCAGTCTCCGTACCCGATCTTTAAAGACCAGTTAAGGTTCCTAGTAACCAGAATACTAGGTGGCGACTCCCAGTCCACATTTTCACATGTAGAGACAAGAATTCCTTGTCTCTCCCCATTTGCGAGGAATAAATATTCCGTTTTTTTTCCCTGAGGGTGGACGATCGCCGCGCCGCCGCACACGTGCGACAGAATGGCGACTCCATTGGGGACCTTGTGGACTAAGCTTTGTTTTTGTCTGATTTTGTTTATATTGTGGTTTGCATGTTTATTTTTATGGCTTATGCGCTTTAATTCCTGTATATATATGTCAATGCTTTAATTTGTTGAAACGAATACACAAGCCTTTAAGTTAAGTGGGGTATTAACGATCTGCCCTATGACTATTGGTCGGGTTCAGATGCGTGAAACACCCAACTCATATCTGAGTGCCTGCTTGGTAATGGTGGGCATACGTGCTTTAACTGTTCCTTGCAACGCCCCCATTACTGCCTTTATGAAGGCCATCACTGGGCAGATATGAGACCCTTTTTGAGACTAGGTAGAAAACCTACCTTTTTTTTTTGTCTCACATAATGATTAGAACGTAACCTTAGGATTTTTATTACTGTTAATATATTACTTTACTGTTATTTGCATGTTGCATTTAATCATGTAACAATCATCATTATAGGTTGAACTGAAATCATGACTGAGTATCAATCTTTTCACAAGTTTGGGCAAGAATCTGAGCTGACCCAGGTAGCTGAAGGAAACTGTCCAAGAATCAATATCAGTACATTACCCGAGATTACCAAAATAAATCACACAATCAATGACTTGGAGAAAATATGGCCCATAATGAGATATGTTGACGATACACTTTTCGAAAGGCGATATGGAAGAATTGCTCAATTAATGAGGCTACCCTTACAAACAACAGCAATCAAAGCCCTAGTAACCTTTTGGGATCCTAGTTATCGATGTTTTACTTTTGGGAGCATAGATATGACACCTACCTTGGAGGAATATGAGAGGATCCTGGATTTTCCAAAAAAAGCCACAGAATTTACCTCAGACGAAATTTTGAAGGCACAGCCGCGGAGGTGATAAAGATGTTAGGCCTGGGAATGATCAGTCAATGCAGAATAGCTAATGGGGGTTTTAAATGGAAGGTCATTGAAGCTAGGATGAAGAAAAATTCTGAGGAAGGCAGATTAGGAGACGAACGATACCGATTGGTGGCTTTTGCTATTTTTGGCCTCGTATTGTTTCCGTCTGAAATTGGGGTCATCAGCTTGGAAGCCGCAAGCATATTTTTAGAATATGAGTATGATCAGATCAATCCCTCTTCAGCAATTTTGCCGAAACCATGTTGTCACTCAACCATTGCAGAATAAATGGCAAGGGGGTAATGAGATGTTGTGTCCCTATGTTATACTTATGGATTATCAGTCATATTGAGACACCAAGGGACATCTTCAACAACTTCTGGTGGTTCGACCTTCGACCATTGAAAGTTACAATAGAAGAGACTTGGAGACATTGGGATGAGAAAGCATGGATAAAGAAGTATTCTACACTACCACAAAGCAACTTCAAATGGAAAGCACCATGGATGAACAACACAGTCTGTATAATGAGTTGTGGAAGTAAGGTATGGGTTCCCCTAATTGGTGTAACGGGATACATCAGTTATGCCCCAGCATTGGTAACAAGACAGTTAGGTGGAATGCAGTATGCACCAAGAACTCTGGGTTTAGCAGATTTCATGGGATTATTCAAACATCAACCATACCTCAAAGAAATGGAACTCATTCGACAAGACTGGGAAAGGCCTGTTCTGGTGAAAAGGGAAGAAGGCAGCATGTTTGACTCATCTATCAGTCAGAATTATGCAAGTTGGAGAAATGGAAAGCTTCTTGAGGTAATAGAGTCTTCAACACATGAGCATCTTGAGTCAATAATGGAGCATCCAAAAAGAAAAAGGACTCTTCATGAGGAGGAACTAAGAAGACAGTTGGAGAGTTGTGGCACAGACCTCGGCAAAAGCAAAAGACAGCAACAAGTCCTGGAAAAACAAGTAGAAGAAGAAAATATGATGAGGAATTGCTTAAAACAACAACTCGAAGAGAAAGAGGAGCAACTAATATCTTGCAAACAATGGCAGAAAAGAGCAGAGATAGCTGAAGCAATAGCCAAAGGAAGCCAGGAGGAGGTGAAAGATCTCATAAGTGCAAATGACAAACTGAGTCACAAAAATGGGATCACAGAAAAAGAATTGATCAAGATAAAGAAATCAATAAAAAGCAAGATAATTACAGATAAAGAGACATTGGACTCTTTGAAGAAAGAAAGGAGCGGTTTCATAAGAAAGATAAGAATTGAAAAAGAGAAGAATCGACAAGTCCACCCCGACATAGAAGAAGAAAGAAGAGCACGTGCCCAATATATGGTACAGTTGGAGGAAGAGAGAAGTATGAGAAAGACTGCCGAGGTGGATAGAAGAGATTACCAGAAAAGGGCTGAGGATTCAAAAGAGAAGATAATGATTCTACAATCTGAGTTGGAAATACAAGAAAAGCGGCTAAGAAGACATTATGGTGAAGTAGAAAAAGAGTTACATGAGCTGAAGCAAGTGCGCCAGGAATGTCAAGATATTGACAGCTTTACAATTCAAATGAACTCCAAAATCGCTGAGCTAGACATTGCAAGAGAAGAATTACAAAGAGTCAGGACTACATTAACATTGTTTGAGACAATGGTCCGAACATTGGAAAGGAGCAATGAAGCCTTAAGGGCCAGCAATGAAGTGATAATCACCGATAACGCCTTGTTGCATGCAAAAATAAGACATATGACGAAACAGATTGGGCAAGTGGCTCGTTATGCGGAGAGGATGATGCAACAAGCTACCCAAGTTGGAAATAGTGTTACAAAATATCGAGAATATATGGGGGCTCTCATTTCATTTGTTGAAGACTTAGCTGATAAGGGGGATGCCTTGTAAAATAGTTTTTGTATTAAGTGCTGTTGATTTATACCTTTTTGTACAAGCTTCAGTTTCGTTATAAAAAGGTTATAACCTATCTTTCTTTCCACTTGAATGTTACTGATAAAGAACTTGGCAAATACTCTTTACAGCAATCAGTTCAGCTCAGAAATCTTGCTTAAAGGATTACGAAAGTCATGAATCAGTTCATTAAAATATACATACGCATCCTACTTGCATCATACATTTGTTTATAATATGTCATTTGCATACCGCAGTTGAAACATAGGTCCCCCACATAAGGTCCATTACACCAGATTCAGAACAAGAATGGAACACGAAGAGAGGGCTCACCTAGAATCCCGCTACCAGAGCGAGCTAGAATCAGTGAAAAGTGAAGTGTCACGGATGTCTAATCTGCTTGAACAACTGTTAAAAGCAAAAAGTGGGGAGGGAACATCCGCCCAGCCATCTACGAGTTCACCCGTATCGCACATTCCCATAGCATCACCAATTCTGGGGGCAGATTCAGTAACAGAACAACATTTTGCGCCAGCCATCCCTATCCGGCCAGCTCACACGCTACCCACCGTGGATTTAACGACGGACGGGCCTGTTGATAGTAGGTCAAGCAATTTCATAAGCCAAGATAAAATATCTGCATTAGAGGAACGGTTGAGAGCTGTAGAAGGAAATGATTGGTTTGACCCAACACGAGCAGCTGATGTATGTTTGGTACCAAACATCGTGGTACCAAAAGATTTCAGGATCCCGGAATTTACCAAATATACAGGCTTAGAGTGCCCAAACACGCACCTACGATCTTACTGCAACAAGATGGCTGAAGTGATCCATAATGATAAAATGCTGATATTTTTTTTCAGGATAGTCTATCAGGCTCTGCTTTAAATTGGTATATGAGGTTGGAAACTGTTAAAATTAAGACATGGAAAGATTTGGTGGAGGCTTTCCTCAAACAGTATAAATTTAACCTGGAAATAGCCCAGACCGAACAAGCTTGATGTCCATGGAAAAGAGAAGTCAAGAGACAGTCAAGGTGTATGCACAAAGATGGCGAGATGAGGCGACACATGTCCAACCTCCTTTAATCGAAACAGAGATGGTGACTTTATTCGCTAATACTTTTAAAGCACCTTACTATGAGCATTTAATGGGCAGCTCATCTCAGCATTTTTATGATGTTGTACGAGTAGCAGAGAGAATAGAGCAAGGCATTAAAGCCGGGCGCATACCGGAGCCTCTAGAGAAAAAGGGATTTTCCGGAAGAAGAAGAGAAGGAGATGTTAACAACTTAGAGGGAGGGTATAAAGGCAAAAGGGTAAATTACCCAAACCCAGGAACATCTACCCCCCAATTCACCAACATGAACTTTACCAAACCCTTGTCCCCAAATCCAACCAACCGAATAAATCCCCCACCTAATATCCAAAACAACTATCAAAAGCCATATACCAGATATACTTCTGAGCAATTACCTCCATTACCAATGCCTTTAAAAGATTTATACGCTAAATTGCTAAGCATTGGGCAAATAACCCCAATCCATCTACCGCAAATCCAACCGCCTTTTCCTATGTGGTACAAACCAGAACTCTCTTGCGAATACCATGCCGGTAATTCTGGGCATGCAATTGAAACTTGCTACGCTTTTAAAAGGAAGTTGTTAGAACTCATCAAAATGGGGTGGGTATCATTCGAAGATCCACCTAATGTCATTTCAAATCCATTGCCTAAACATACTGCTAGTAGTTCTGGAGTGGGCATGATAGAGATTGGCAATCAAGGCCAAATGTTGAAGGTATCCATGAAGAGGATATACGATATGTTGTTACAATCAGGATTCCTAAACATAAGCACTACATGTCAGTTGGGAAGTGATAACTATTGTGAGTTCCACAGGATGGAGGGACATCATATCGAAGATTGTGTCAAGTTTCGCCAGAAGGTTGCAAAGATGCTACTCATGGGAGAATTGAGACTCGAAACCCTGGGGGGCAACCAGGAGGTGAGTATGATGGAAGGCCAAGACAAATTGTCAGAGGTCTGTAGAGTTCAACCTATGGCTAATGGGTTCTCAAAGCTGATCTTGACTAAACCTTCCTTTACAAAAAGAGATCACAGTGCAATGCCATATAACTATGTTTGTACCTCGAACATTCAAGCCCCTCTCCCTTTATTTCATTCTGAGGTTAGTGGGCTAACACGGAGTGGCCGCTGTTTTACACCTGAGGAGTTGAAGAAGGCCAAAGGCAAAGAAATGGTGGATCTTGATAAAGAAGTAGAGGTGAATGAGCCAGTAACAGAGAAGGAGTCGAATGAATTTCTCAGGTTGATCAAGCATAGTGAGTATTCCATAGTGGATCAACTCAAAAAAACTCCAGCAAGGATATCTCTCATGTCCTTGATACTAAGCTCGGAGCCTCATCGAAATGCCTTACAAAAGGTACTGAACGAGGCATATGTCCCCCAGGACATTGAACAAAACACCATGGAGCATTTGGTAGGGAGGATCCACGCTTCAAATTACCTATATTTCACGGCTGACGAACTCAGTGCTGAAGGAACTGGGCATAACAAGCCATTGTATATCACCGTGAAATGCAAAGATTTCCTTATTGGAAAGGTGCTTGTTGATAACGGCTCGGCTCTTAATGTATTGCCCAAATATATACTGAAAGAAATGCCAGTTGATGAGTCTCATATGAAGCCTAGCACTATAACGGCAAGAGCATATGATGGCTCACCTAGACCAGTCCTTGGGAATTTAGAGGTCGAGCTGTATGTGGGTCCACAAATGTTCCTAACCACATTCCAAGTTATGGATATCCACCCTTCTTATAGTATGTTACTCGGAAGGCCTTGGATTCATACAGCTGGAGCAGTACCTTCCTCATTACACCAGTGTTTGAAATATATCATGAACGGGATGTTGGTAACCGTCAAAGCAGAGGAAACAATCTCCATGGTAAAGAATGTGACCATACCCTTTTGGAGGCAGAGGATTGCACGGATGAGAATCTTCATGCCTTTGAGATTGTAAACACTGAGTGGGTACCTGAAAGCACAGTGCTAAGAAAGCCGAAGATATCAGCAGCAGCAAAGATGGCCGTTCGATGTTTCTTGGAACATGGAATCCCATTCCAATATGACCCTATCACGGGAATACCAAAAAGGATTAAGCCAATCACAATGAGAGCTTTGACCAAAGATTTGGGCTGGGATATAAGCCTAAGAAGGAGGATCATCGTTGGGCTGCCAATAAACGAAGAGAACGAAGAATGGCTAGAATCGAGGGAAGGGAGCCTGAAGAAGAAGAAATGGAAATCCCTCCACTGATGGTTTCTTTCCCAAAGGCAGCATATGTGATGCAACCAGATAACCGAGCAGAAGATGATATTCAAAGGATGGAACATGAGCATCAACACTTGGAAGATGATAAGGAGGAAGGAAGTGGCACAAAAACAGTAGTTGAAATGGAAGATGAAGTGCTACCACAACTGACTGTGAAATGGAAGATGAAATGCTACCACAACTGACTGTGCATACTCTAGAAGAACTCCCCACCAAGACTTTGTGCGAAGGTTGGCTGAAGGTGAAAAGTTTCAAAACTGGGTGACCCAAGAAGCTCCGCTAGTATTTAAAATGTAAACCCTTGTGCTTGCTTTCATATGCTTTTGTTTGTTTATTTGTTTTTGTCATTCTAGTTGATAATCAAGGCTCATGATGTCAACTAGATTTTGTCTTTATCATGATCCCACTTTTATCATAATCAATGAGATCATACTTTTCTACATTCATCTGTGTTTTTTCTCTCTCTTCTTTTACATCAAACATTTTCCGTTTTCAGGAAGCCTGAAAGCGAATCTTCCACAACATCACATACATTTAATATCAAGAATGAATGGCCAAACTTTAACGAACATGTGACCATGATGGAAGAAGAAGAAGGGGACGAAAACAATATCAAAGAATTCACAAAACTAGTAGAGCAACATGAAAAAACATGGGAACCTGCTGCTGAAGAACTTAAAATCATAAATGTAGGCTGTGATCAGTCTAAAAAAGAATTGAAAATAGGGACACTGATTACGCCTAAGCAAACGGCTGAGTTAAGTGCTTTACTACATGAGTACTCAGATGTTTTTGCTTGGTCTTACAAGGATATGCCTGGTTTGAACACAAATATCGTGGTACATAAGATCCCATTAGAGGAAGGGTGTAAACCAGTCAAGCAGAAGTTGAGAAGAGCACACCCGGAGACATGGATCAAAGTGAAAGCGGAACTTGAGAAACAATGGAATGCTGGATTCCTAGAAGTTGTTACATACCCGCAGTGGGTATCCAACATTGTTGTCGTACCAAAAAAGGAAGGGAAAATTAGAGTTTGTGTGGACTTCCGGGATTTGAACAAAGCTAGCCCTAAAGATGATTTTCCACTACCTCACATAGATATTTTAGTGGACAATGCTGCCCGTAGTTCCACTTATTCCTTTATGGATGGTTTCTCAGGATACAACCAGATAAAGATGGCTATAGAAGACAGGGCAAAAACGACTTTTGTCACCCCTTGGGGAACCTACTATTATAAGGTTATGCCGTTTGGTTTAAAGAATGCAAGTGCCACCTACCAAAGAGCTATGGTGACTTTATTCCATGATATGATGCATAAAGAAATCGAGGTGTATGTGGATGATATGATTGCCAAGTCAAAAGAGGGAGAAGATCATGTCAAGGTGTTGAGGAAGTTATTTGAGAGATTGAGAAAGTATGAATTAAGACTCAATCCTGCAAAATGTTCATTTGGGGTTAAGTCCGGCAAGCTGCTGGGATTTGTAGTCAGTGAGAAAGGTATAGAGGTGGATCCTGATAAAGCAAAAGCCATCCAATCCATGCCAACCCCAAAGTCAGAGAAAGAGGTGAGGGGATTTTTGGGCAGGCTGAACTATATTGCCCGATTCATAGCCCAGCTAACTACCACATGTGAACCTATCTTCCGATTGCTGAGGAAAAAGAATCCTGGGACTTGGAATGAGGAGTGTGAAGAGGCATTCAATAAAATCAAGTGTTATTTGCAAAATCCGCCTTTGCTTGTACCTCCTACGTTAGGAAGGCCTTTACTATTGTATCTCACAGTAACAGAAACAGCTATGGGATGTGTACTTGGACAGCATGATGAAACTGGGAGGAAAGAAAGGGCTATCTATTATCTAAGTAAAAAGTTCACTGAATGTGAGTCTCGATACACGGTAATAGAAAAACTATGTTGTGCATTGGGATGGGCAGCAAAACGATTACGACATTATATGTTATATCACACCACTTGGTTGATTTCACAAGTGGATCCATTAAGGTATATATGTAACAAGCCCTATCTCTCCAGCCGCATTGCAAGGTGGCAGGTTTTGCTATCAGAATATGATATCATATATATGACACGAAAAGCTGTGAAGGGGAGCGTGATTGCTGACCACTTAGCTGATAATGCTATTGAAGATTACGAGCCACTGGATTTTGATTTTCCGGATGAAAATTTATTATCAATAGAGAGAGAAGAAGAGATGACAGATTGGTGGACTATGTTTTTTGACGGAGCAGTGAATGTATATGGTAATGGGGCCGGTGCAGTGATAGTCTCTCCTGATCGCAAGTTGTATCCAGTTTCAGTTAAATTGCATTTTGAATGCACCAACAATACAGCTGAATATGAAGCTTGCATTCTTGGTTTAGAAGATGCATTAGAGATGAAGATTAAAAAGCTGGATGTATATGGTGACTCAATGTTGATTATCTGTCAGGTGAAGGGAGAATGGCAAACCAAGGAAGAAAAGTTAAAGCCTTACCAGGAATACTTGTCCTCACTATTAGGCAACTTCGAAGAGATAAAGTTCACTCACTTGGGAAGAGAAGGGAACCATTTTGCAGATGCTTTGGCTACCTTAGCTGCTATGGCCACCATTGATCTCGGGCATAGGGTACAACCAGTACACATTGACATTAGAAATAATCCAGCTTATTGTTACTCCATTGAAGAAGAAATAGATGGGAAGCCTTGGTATTACGATATCAAGAACTTCGTGCAAAAGCAAGAATATCCAGAGGAAGCTTCGAAGACGGATAGGAAAACCATAAGGAGATTGGCTATGAGTTTTTATCTAGATGGAGAGATTCTGTATAAAAGATCATTTGATGGAACCTTGCTAAGGTGTTTAAGTGCAACAGATGCTAGAAAGGCTTTGCAAGAGGTTCATGAAGGGATTTGCTCAACTCATGCTAGCGGACATATGATGGCAAGGAAAATACAAAGGGCTGGTTATTTCTGGATGACATTAGAGAAAGATTGCATTGACTACGTTAAAACATGTCACAAGTGCCAGGTGTATAGTGATAGAGTCAACGCACCTCCGACCCCTTTGTTTAATCTGGTATCTCCCTGGCCGTTTGCAATGTGGGGACTTGATGTGATCGGGCCTGTTAACCCAAAAGCCAGCAATGGGCATAGATTCATCTTTGTAGCCATTGATTATTTCACGAAGTGGGTAGAAGCCTGTTCCTACGCTCATGTGACTCAGAAAGTGGTAAAGAGGTTCATAGAGAAAGACTTGATTTGTCGTTATGGGGTGCCAGAAAAGATAGTGACTGATAATGCTCAGAATTTCAATGGCAAAATGATAGCAGAGCTTTATACTAAATGGAAGATCAAACATTCAAATTCCTCACCATATAGGCCAAAGATGAATGGGGCCGTGGAAGCAGCCAATAAGAACATCAAGAAAATCGTTCAAAAAATAGTAGTCACCTATAAAGATTGGCACGAGATGTTGTCATTTGCTCTCCACGCATATCGTACTACAATAAGAACCTCGACTGGAGCAACCCCATATTCGTTGGTATATGGAATGGAGGCAGTAATGCCATTGGAAGTTGACATCCCATCATTAAGGGTGTTGATAGATTCTGAATTACAAGAGGCTGATTGGGCCAAGGTGAGATACGAGCAGTTAAACTTGATCAGTGAAAGGAGGATAGCTGCAATCTGTCATCATCAGCTTTACCAGAAAAGGATGGCCAAGGCATATGACAAGAAGGTTAGACCTCGTGTGTTCCAAGAAGGAGATCTAGTGCTGAAGAAATTAGTGTCTCTGCCGGGAGAAGATCGCAGCAAGTGGGCTCCAAATTATGAAGGTCCCTATGTAGTAAGGAAGGCTTTCTCAGGAGGAGCTTTGAAATTGTCCAGAATGGATGGAGAAGATCTAGCTAGACCTGTGAATTCTGACTCTGTAAAGAGATATTATGTCTAAATATGTTCAGCTTTCCCTTGAAATCAATAAAGTAAAGTTTGGCCATGATTTCTTTGTATAAAGAACCCTGTCATTGCATTAATCTCACCATACTCAGATTGTGCATCTTAAACGAACTGATTTTGTGCATGATTACAAGAAATGCATCATATAGTGCTCAAAGATGAAATTTAAGCAGTTCCTAGTAAAGAAGTGACCAAACAAAATAAACCTCAAAGCTGACCCTGAGATAAAACTTTGTCTCTACTAGCATTGCTGGATTTGCGTGGATGAATGGTTAGTTAACCATCTCTGTAATCATACATATTATTCCTGGGATAAGAACAAGGTTTATCAAACTTAACAATGTGCGTTTTGAGATGAGGAAAGGCCATCTTTGTCATCCATTCACGTTTCTAAATAATTTCATCCTTCGTAATCCCTATTTGAGCTGGATTTTTTTATTATCACAACCCTGACTAGGATCACACCCCACACTGGGGGCAAATAAGAGGTATTGAGAAGATACTAACAGAATCAATAGGAAAGGGAAAGTTTCAAGACAAAGATTAACGATGATAAAAAAAAAAAAGAGACCGACTAGAGGGTAGAAAATATTGATACTAATATCGAACCCAAGACTATCCAAACAAAGCAGTGAAAAGGGATGCTAGAATTGCCCATTTAATATTTGGTCTCTTATTATCATCCAGACAAAGCAGTGAAGATAGATGAGGAGATTTGGTTATGTCTCATTAGCAGACACAACAAAGGCACTAAAGGCAACATTCTAAAAAAAAAAAAGAGAAAGAATTACAAACTTGGGTTTGGTATCAAGAACGGAATCGTCAAATGACTTTCAAAGATGATTGATGAATAGTTGATCCTAGATCATTAAAACCCTTAAACACTTTTTGAGACCATGAAATTTTTTTTTAGCCCATACCTATAGCCTACATTACAAGCCGTTAAAAGTCCTTTCTAATCAAGCGCGTGTACTTGTTTGATAAACTTTGATCTCATGACCCACATGGTTTGATATAGTATGGAAATTTGTTGTGCTCTGTGCAAAACAAACAATGCTATGAGACAATTGCTTTTATATATACACTTTTTCAAGTCTATGCTTGAACCCTTTTTCAAAAGATTAAGCAGAAGGTCACTTTTGAAAAAAAAAAAAAAAACCTCAGAGCTTAACCTAAAGACAACAACATCCTAAAACCCGAGAAAACTAGTATTGGGAATTGCTTAAACAAGTCTTTAGTGTGTATGTTGACAGTACTTGTAGTCATAAACAAGTTCAAGTTTGTTTCGTGTTGTTAAAGATTCCTTTTCTTTAGGCAACCCTATCCTTTTCTATTATTTCAGACAAAGAAAAAAAAAACAAAAAAGAACAAAAACAAACACACAAAAAAAAAAAAAACAACAACCCTTTATTTTGAGAAAAGACAAAAAAAAACATTGGCAAAAAAGAAGGTGATAGGGGACCTAGTGAAGAAGTGGAGATTGTTTCTTTGAAATGTAATGGATAAGAAAAAGACAGTGCAAGAAACACATACCAACAAATTACAAAAAAACACAAGACAAGCTCATACAAAGGAAAGGGTTTTACGAAACCTCAGGGACCTATGTTTCAATTCAGGTAAGAGGTGCATGCATTAGCATTACATTTTAGACCATTGCATGCACAATTTGTTTTGTTTACTTGCTTAAGGAAAATATCTAAGTGAAGGTCCAACGAGTTTGTGGACGCTTGACCACACTTCATTTTCTTTCCACCTGGTTAGGTCACTCATTATAATGAGACAGTTTTGATTAAGGATCACACATCAGGTTGACTAGCTACACATAGTTTTTGGTTCTGGTTAGAGGGGATTGCCAAAGGAATCTCAGTCTATCCCAACCACACACAGGTTTTGGTTCTGGTTAGAGGGGATTGCCGAAAGGAATCTCAGTCTATCCCAACCACACAGATTTTGGTTCTGGTTAGAGGGATTGCCGAAAGGAATCTCAGTCTATCCCAACCACACACAGGATTTGGTTCTGGTTAGAGGTGATTGCCGAAAGGAATCTCAGTCTATCCCAACCACACACAGGATTTGGTTCTGGTTAGAGGGGATTGCCGAAAGGAATCTCAGTCTATCCCAACCACACACAGGATTTTGGTTCTGGTTAGAGGGGATTGCCGAAAGGAATCTCAGTCTATCCCAACCACACAGGATTTTGGTTCTGGTTAGAGGGATTGCCGAAAGGAATCTCAGTCTATCCCAACCACACACAGGATTTGGTTCTGGTTAGAGGTGATTGCCGAAAGGAATCTCAGTCTATCCCAACCACACACAGGATTATGGTTCTGGTTAGAGGTGATTGCCGAAAGAATCTCAGTCTATCCCAACCACACACAGGATTTTGGTTCTGGTTAGAGGTGATTGCCGAAAGGAATCTCAGTCTATCCCAACCACACACAGGATTATGGTTCTGGTTAGAGGTGATTGCCGAAAGAATCTCAGTCTATCCCAACCACACACAGGATTATGGTTCTGGTTAGAGGTGATTGCCGAAAGGAATCTCAGTCTATCCCAACCACACACAGGATTATGGTTCTGGTTAGAGGTGATTGCCGAAAGGAATCTCAGTCTATCCCAACCACACACAGGATTTTGGTTCTGGTTAGAGGGGATTGCCGAAAGGAATCTCAGTCTATCCCAACCACACACAGGATTTATGGTTCTGGTTAGAGGTGATTGCCGAAAGGAATCTCAGTCTATCCCAACCACACACAGGTTTGGTTCTGGTTAGAGGTGATTGCCGAAAGGAATCTCAGTCTATATCCCAACCACACATAGGATTATGGTTCTGGTTAGAGGTGATTGCCGAAAGGAATCTCAGTCTTCACCATACACAGAGTTTTGTTTTTAGTCAGAGGGGATTGGTGAAAGGAATCTCAAGAAGCCCAACCGCACATAATGTTTTGCTTTGATACAAAGAATAGCCGAATGGGTTTTCAAGCCAGTCAAGTTGGAGGAGAGTGGTGTCGAAAATTTGGTTTTGTCTATCTTTATAACACTTACTATGCAAAATCATTGCTCCGTAAGTATTATAAAGAGGGGGCATCTGTTGTAACCCATTTTTGGGTCTTCACCTAAAAATACAAAAAAATTCAAAAAAATATATTATCAAAAAATATAACAGTGAAAAAAAAATGCCACAGCGCCTTAAAAATATTCAAAAATTGATTGAGGATGTTCAAAAAAATTAAAATTAAAATTTGACAGTATATCATTGACTGATGCGAGCCCCGATGATAAAGAAAATTCAATTTGAGGAAGAAAAATGCAAAATTAGAAGTTTATGGACTCAATTAAATTTTATTGAAGGTTTAATTGAATTTATAGAGGTTTTAATTGCAAAAACAATTGATTTTGGAGTTATTTTGGGCTTTAATTGGAAGAAATTAATTTTCTGGGGTCAAATTATAATTTTTGGAAGTTAATTTGGTCAAATCAGGGGCTTAATTGCATAAATATTGAAGTTTAATGGCCAATTAGGGACTAAATTGAAGAAATCCGAGACCAAGGACGAAATTGTAAAACGCGCGCAAATTGAGGGCCTTCTTTGAAATCTGACGCGTTTTGGCGCCTTTTTCTTTTAAATGAAACGGCGCGTTTTGACCAAAACGGCGCCGTTTCATTCACTGTTGCAAAAAAAAAAAAAAAAAAACAGAAGCCCAAAACGGTGCCGTTTTGACGGCACTGTAGGTCTTCTTCTTCCCCTGGACGCGCGAGGCAGGGGAAGAAGAAGATTTTTCTTCTCCCTTTTCGCCTAACTTCTTTCCCCGTTTTTGCGCAATAAGACGCCTACCACACCAGCCCACTTGCCACCTTTTGAACAGATAGTGGAGGGGCGGCCAACAGTGGCCGCCCCACCATTCGGCCTTCCCCTGTTTTTGCCTATAAAAACAGGGGAAGGGAACCGAAGAAGAAGAAAAAAAAAAGAGGGAGAAGGAGAAGGATTGCACGATAGAAAGAGGGTAGAGAGAGACGAGAGAAACAGAAAGAAAAAGAAAAAAGAAGAAGAAAGAGAATCGGCAGAGAAGAGAACAAAAACAGAGGAGAGAGAGAGAAGGAAACCGCCGGCCACCGTGTCTCCACCGCCAGCAGCACCGCCTCAACGCCACCGCAGGTACGCCATCTCGTTCCCCACCTCTGCCTCCTTTCGTTAGCCGCTGCGCCTTCATGCAGAACGTGAATTATTTCACGTTCTGCAAATAACGAAGGGCTGGTTACTGTGCTGATGCACAGTAACCAGCCCGTTTGGGTCTGGGCTGGGCCTTCGGCCCAGCCCATGTAAATGGGCATCTCGGCCCAGCCCATGCATTTGGGTCGGGCCAGGCCCATAATTAATTTTTTTATTTTATTTTTTTTAATTATTTTTGTTATAATTTTTATAAATGTTTTTTTAAGCACATTTTAATATTATTTTGTATTTTACATCGTAAAAATATAAATCCGGTATTAAAATACCCGGTTTTCGTTCACGTCACTGTTCACATGTATAAAAAATATAAAAATAAAAAATATTTGTTTCACCATTTTATAATTTTTCCGCATAGTTTTTATGTCATTTTGTTTAATATCGGGCAGTATTTTTACGTCGTAAAATACAAATCCGGTATTGAAATACCTGGTTTTCGATTTTTAAGAATACAAAAACAAATTAAAAAAAAAAAAAAAAATATTTTTGTGCATACGGCCAAATGTCTCAAAAGTTAAAAAATCATTTTTGTATTTTTCATACACAAAAAAAATGTTTTAGCATGCATTTTGGCTTTAATAACCAGTTTATTAAAGTCAAGAGAATATTGGCCAAAATTTCAAAACACACAACAAAATTTTATTTTGTTTATCTTTTAATATCCGGGGTATGAAATTATACGTAATACATATTCCGGATATTTTATTATTATTTTAATACAACTTGGGATATGACATTACATGTAATGCGTATTCCGAGCAATAATATTAAAAACCACAAACACGACCTTAGATGTTATCAGACATTAAAACAATGCAGCCTACCTTAGGTAGGGCGTAGTTGGGGTGCTAATACCTTCCCTTTACGCAACCAGTCTCCGTACCCGATCTTTAAAGACCAGTTAAGGTTCCTAGTAACCAGAATACTAGGTGGCGACTCCCAGTCCATATTTTCACATGTAGAGACAAGAATTCCTTGTCTCTCCCCATTTGCGAGGAATAAATATTCCGTTTTTTTTCCCTGAGGGTGGACGATCGCCGCGCCGCCGCACACGTGCGACACCTGACATATAAAAAACAATCAAACAACAATGCAGCTGACACGACCAAATGATTGATGTCTTCTCCCAAATGCAAGAGTGTCAAAGTTATAAATAACCTGGCAAGATCGGGGTCAAACAACATGGAGGTTAACTATATAAATTATAAATAATAATAATAATAAGTTAAAGAGGACTTTGAGATGTAAGATTAATGTGAGGATTAAACAATGATAAAAATAAATGTCAAAGTTAGAGGATCTACTAATGGTATTTCAAACAAGTATAGTATAAACTCTTTTTATTGCTCAATTGGAAACCACACACAAAGGAGGTTCCAATCGGATGATTTGTCATTAATAGCTCATTATAAATTGTTAACATGATCATATTAATTATCTTATTTAAGTAACATGAAACTTTTAAATATTGTCAGGAATTCATGATGCTAACTTTTATTAACAACAAATCAAATTCCTTTCATAGCACATGTGTATGTTATATCATACAGTTGGGCTATAAAAGTGCCAAACATTTGTTGTACCAAGTGTTATACAAAACAAATCGAATTAACCATTTAACAAGCAAGGTATTAAGAATTAATAAGATAAAAATGATAAGGCATGTTAATAGCAAGTTGTTTAGGATATAAGCATTAAAGTCCATATTGAGTTTATATTATACTCATTCTTACACCATTAGTGTAACCTTTTCACCTTGACATAATAAACTCAGTTAAACATAATGAAGAAGAGAAACATAAATAAACAAGATAAGAATAAGATACAAGTTAACTAAGGAAAGAAAAAGAAATGAAAAGTATAAACAAGATATTAATGAAAGCAAAACTTAAGCATTACAAAAATATAAAGAGAGAAATAAAGAGCATGATCTTGATCTGAACAACCAAGATGCCTAAATGCATTGCAAATGCCTCCTTTTATGGGCCAAAATTTGGAACTATTGATTTGATGACTAATTGTTGAGTGGGTGGGCACATCTTGACTTGGTGACAATCTTTATGTTCTTGTCTAAACAAACCTTCATTGATAACGTCCAAATTTGAACCAACTTTACTCATGAAAGTTCTAGGAAAGTGTCTCAGCTTTTCAGGAAAAAAACACTTGAGGTCATTTGTACTTCTAAAACTCGAGATATGGGCTGAACAATGAAAAGTGTTTGGGCTGTAGGACAGATTCAGACCTCTCCGTTGTTGCTATAATTTGGAGTTGAAAACGGCCTTTTTAAATCTTAGACTCCACATGAAAGTTTTAGGCCCATGTCTTAGATTTCCATCCATTTAAAACAGATCTAAATTCGAGATCTACAACTCTAAATATGACTCAATTACCGAACACTATTCCAGTTTGGATTGAACCAACATCTCTTTTCTAAGTTTGGCCCTCTCTTTGTCCTTTCAATTTTGGTACTTAAACTCATCAATCAATCATTTCATTTATGTGATAGGCCTACATTTAAGATAAACCTATATTATAAATTAAGGTATCTTATAGTATCAACTTGTTATTATAAAAGATGCTTTAGTTAAGGAGTTATTGATACTTTAAGTGGAAAATGATGATATAAAACCTTGATAAAAATGCACTTTTAAGTACTAATTAGCAGCTTATCTTAGGTAGGGTGTACTAGGGGTGATGCGTGTTCCCCTTGCACAACCAGTCCCTTACTCAAAGTCTCGCAGGCCATAGGTTTCTAGTGACCATAATATAAGGTGGCAACTTCTGAACAACCCTTTCCAACATAACACACCTCACACAGGAAGTACAATAAAGAGCCTTCACCGTCGACCAATGACATCGTGTCGGCGCGCGCACCCTGTGACAGGACAACAACCATTGATTTTTACTATTTTTTTGCATGAGTGAAAGAAACACCATAATAACTTAGGAAAGCTACATACAATTTTGTTTGAGATACATTTTTAAGTTGCTTTTAGATGACAAAACTTTTTTAAAAAAGTAATATTCAAGAATTTTATCATTTGCTTATGGATTTTAACTCAAAAATTAATTAAAGTGAGAATGCATTGAGAGGAAGTTGTGAACAAGAAATTAAAACAAATCTATGCAAATACAGTTTATCTAAACTTGTACAAAGGGTTTTTAAACCCATGCTGGACTAGTCCGTCGGACAGGAAATTTGCTGACACGACCACGTAACGTTTTTGAATTGAACTCATAATAAGTTCAATTAAAAAATATATTTGGTTTTTAATAAGGTGTAGTTAAATTAAAATTTTAGTTTCTCTTTAATTTTTTATAAATTATTAGTTTCGCTAAAAAATATAATGAGTCTAATTTCAACTATTGATTTTATAATATTCAGAAAGAGATAGAGCTATTTTTTTTCTGGTTTCTTGTTAATTATTACAAACAAGTTTTTAATGCCTTGACAATATGTTAGTTATTGTTACCCGATTTTTGACCCACCTATTTGATAAAAATTTTGAAAAAAATCCAAAAATAGTGAAAAACAATGAAAATCCAAAAAAAATGTTTTTAATATATTTTGCATCGTTTTTAGCATTTTCAACGTCGTCTAAAAAAAAATTTAATTTTTTAAAGGTCTTTCGAACGCGTTCGAATTTTCACGCGTCATTTTTAAAATCATTGATTTTCCTTATCGAGTCGACATTAATATTGCTCGTTTTCAAAAATACAAATAAAATTAAGAAAGAATCAAATTTACAAAAAGAAAGAAGTTGAGGGACCAAGTTTGGAAACTAACAACATTTTTTGCCTATAAATATTGGTTTCCAACACTTGCAAAGGGGAGGGGGGTAATTTTGAGATTTGGGGGGAGAGGCAACACAAAAAACACAAACCCTAAAAGCTTAGCTTTTTCTCTCCCTCACCAAGAGACAGCCGCCCCCACCTACCCAGCAGCTCATGCCTCCCCCCTCATTTTCTTCTCTGACAGCTGCCAAAAATAGCCCCTCCCGATCTTACTTTCTTCTCCCTCACCTGGAGCCATCAACAACTGCTCACTCACCCCTTTCCGACAGCAACCGACCACCCTCCTCTTCCCTTGGAAACCGAACTAGCCGCCCTTTCCCCTCCATCATCCATCTTCTCTCTCGGTTTTTCCTGAACCCTTCCACCATTGGTGCCAGAGAAGCGACACCAGAACAACCTTCCTCGGTGATATCTGTGCCTCAGCACCGTGACCGCCCTCCACCATAACCGACCGACAGCAACCCGGCACAACGACGCCTACAGATCCCAAATCGGTCCGCCTTCTTCCCCCAGCAGACCTGAGACGGGCAGCAGCTGCTACACAGCCGTCGCCGCCCAGCCACCAGACCGGCCATCCAAAGTAGAGGAGAAGATGAAACCCACAACAAATTGGCCCGCCGTGAAGTCGAAGAAGGAGAAGAGATAGGCAGATCTGGAAAACAAAAGAAATAAAAAACTAAAACCGACTGCTTTTTGTGCGTTTTTATTATTGTTGCAGGTGACAGTGACCCTCACCGCCGGTGGAGGAAGACAGGGAAGAAGAAGGTGTTCCCGATCCACTGGTTTTCAGCCTTCATCGGCGGTGGCGGCAAGTGGAGCAGCGCGCCGCCACTGTTCAGGCAAACCTAGAATTGTTTTCAGAGTTTTAGGGCTATTTTTGCAAATTTTAAATTGATTAATGTAATTTTTGTTTAGTTGTTTTGAATTTGTGTAAATGTGGATGTAAAAGAAAAAGAAAAGAAAAGAAAGAAATAATAATAATAAAAAAGAGAAGTGTGTGTGTTTGTCTATTTTTTGTTATGTATGTTATTGAATAAAAAGAAAAAGAAATGAATTTAATTTATATGCACAAATATCTAAAGGACAGGTAAAATCATGTTGTATTTTCCATGAAAATGTAGAACATGTATCTACATATATTTTGGGAACTAATAACTGATTTATCAAAGCCTTAGAATTGGGCTAAGATTTTATTTTTAAAATCACATCAAGTCTGAGGTGCGACAAAGTCCACGAAGCTTGAAAGTGAATTGTGTATTTTGTTTATGAATGTTTTTTTTTAATGATAAAATTGCAAGAATAAAGAAGAATTTAATATTCTGATTTGCTCACGGATAAAGAATTATGAACTTACATGTAAGTTGTATTTCTAAAATTCGATGAATGAACATAATTTTTAAAACTTCTTTAACACATCAAGTCCACGAAGCAGCTTACCTCAGGTAGGGTGCGTTAGGAGTGCTAATACCTTCCCTAACCACAACCAGTCTCTTACCCATGAATCTTTGACAAAACCAGTACTCAGGTTTCCTAGTAGCCATCGATTAATTACTAGATGACGACTTCAACGATGTAATCAAAGCAAATGAGAAACGAAAAATCGCCAGGCCCGATGCCTTGCGGATTTTCTGACGTGCGACATTAGTCATACGATTATTAATGACATGGCAAGTATCTAAATAAAGACTTGGGGAAAACCGGAAGGTTTTTGAATTTCGGAGAGCCAAAAGATTTAAACAGATGGAAGAAGAGTTATATTTATGATTGAATTTTTATTGTGGATTTTTCATTTTAAGTAAGCAAATATATAATTGTTTTTTAATTTGAACATAATTTTAAAATGTTAATTTTTATTGCATATTTTTGTAGTATATGTATTTTGTTTGGGTGTTTACTTGTTTTATTATTTTGTTCTCAAACAAACTTGAAACTTGTTGTATGGATTTATGATTTTGTATATGTTATGGTTTGTTTTAGATTTTGTAAAATTATATTTATTTGTACATGAAGACAGTAGCGGGAAAGGGAGATGAAGCACTACCACAACTGACGGTCCACACACTAGAAGAAGTCTCTGCAAGACCTTTGTGCGCAAGTTGGCTCAGGGCAAGAAGTTTCAGAACTGGGTGACCCAAGAAGCTCCAGTAGTTTTCAAAATGTAAGCCAACTTTGTTTGCCTCAACATGCTTTTGTCATTGCTTTTGTGTGCTTTTATTTTCTCTATTTGACAATCAAGGCTCATGATGTCAGCTAGATTTTGTATTTGTAGTTGAGCCCACCTTTTCTTTAAATAAATGATGAGATCATGCACTTTCCAAAATTGTCTTTTTTTATGAATTTACACCATCCACTTTCCGCTTTCAGGAATCCTAAAAGCGGATCTCCTACAACATCACATACATTTAGCATCAAGAATAAATGGCCAAACTTGAACGAACATGTGATAGCTATGGAAGAGGAAGAGTGGGACGAAAGCAATATCAATGAATTCACTAAGCTAGTGGAATAACGGGAATATACTTGGAAGCCTGCCACAGAGGAACTCAAAACCATCAATGTGGGACATGATCAGCTCAAGAAAGAGTTGAAGATAGGTACCTTAATCACTTCTGAACAAAGGACAAAAATGATCGCCCTATTACAAGAATATTCAAATGTCTTTGCTGGTCCTATGAAGATATGCCCGGTTTGGATATAAATATTGTAGTACACAAGATACCATTGGAAGAAGGCTGTAAACCAGTCAAGCAGAAGCAGAGAAGGGCCCACCCGAATGTTTGGATCAAGGTCAAGGCAGAACTCGAGAATCAATGGGATGCTGGCTTTCTAGAAGTAGTTAGATATCCACAATGGGTATCTAACATTGTTGTGGTGCCTAAGAAGGAGGGGAAGATTAGAGTTTGTGTGGATTTTCAGAATTTGAATAGAGCTAGCCCTAAGGATGATTTTCCTCTACCACACATAGATGTTTTAGTTAACAACGCTGCCCATATATTTAACAGTAACCGAAGCAGCCACGGGATGTGTATTGGGCCAGCATGATGAAACCGAAAGGAAGGAAAGAGTTATTTATTACTTAAGTAAGAAATTCATCGAATGAGAGTCTAGATACATTAAGATAGAAAGGCTTTATTGTGCGCTGGTGTGGGCGGCAAAGAGATTATTACATTATATGTTATACTACACCACTTGGTTGATTTCAAAAGTGGACCCTCTAAGGTATATTTGTAACAATCCCTTTCTCTCGAACCGAATTGCAAGGTGGCAGGTTTGATTAGCAGAATATGACATAGTGTATATGACAAGGAAAACCGTAAAAGGGAGTGCGATTGCGGACCATTTGGCTTGTTGCTACCTAATTTTTGACCCATTTTTTGATAAATTTTCAAAAATAATAACCAAAAATAAAAAAATAAAAAATAAAAAAAATAAAGGCGATAACATAGAGCATGAGGGCTAATATTAAGGAAGCAACATGTCAAGGAGATAATTACTGAATCATATATAATTACTGCAATATAAAATACCATAGATATATGATTTGATTCGTGCTGGTTATGGAAAATAATCACTACAATATAAAATACCATATATATAGGATTTGTTGGTGCTGGTTATGGAATACAATCTTTGCAATATGAAATACTATATATATAGGATTTGTTGGTGCTGGTTATAGAAGACAATCTCTGCAATAATTATTGTAATATTTCCTTGAATAACACACATAGAGATTTTCTATATAAGTGAACCTCCAGTCATAATAAAAGGGGGAGGAGAAAATTTGGAGGAGAGCAATTTTAAGACGAAAAATTACGGCATCCACAAAACCCTAAACCCATCTCTTTTAAGCCAGCCGACTGCACACCCTCCTTTGAATAAAAAAGAGAGCCACCGCCCAAGGAAGCCCTCTTCCTTCTCCTTTCAGCCGACAGAGCTTTCCTGCACTCTCTTTTCCCTGCTGCCAACCAAACAGACCAAGAGCTAACCTCCAAACCACAACATCCACACATTGTCCCCACACACTTCGCCTCCAGCCGCTGCCTCGCAGGTAAGTCTTTCTTTCCTTGTTTTTGCCAAATTAATTACCCTGCCACTATAGCATGCATATGCAAGCAACTGTGGCAGAACCGGTTATTGGTTTGGGCCAGTAACTGGGTTGGGTTTGAAGGGCCTTCCTTGAATTTTTTTGTTCTGGACTGTCCAGTTTTCTTGCAAACTTTAAGAATATATTCACATGGTTTCTTGTCTTTAATTGCGATTAACTGTGATGCTTGTGTTTTTTGACAAAAAAAATATAAAAAATGTTTTTGTGTGTTGCATACGGCTAATACCCTAATTTTTTTTTTATGTTTTAAAGAAAAATATTTGAACTTTCAAAAATGTGTTTTCGCATGGATTTCTTAAACATAACAAAAAAATTATTTTCTTGCATTTCTGGATCTTACAACATGTTTGTAAAACTCCAAAGGGTATTGGCCAATATTCAAAAAAATAAAAAATTCTTATTTTGGGGGGAATTCATTTATTATTCACCGTTAATGTTTGGATAAAGAAATCCCAAAGGGATGAATATCCAAAATATTATTGGGAATAACTTGTTATTATTCACTGTTAATATTTGGATAAAGAAACCCTAAGTGGTAAATATCCAAAATAATTTTCTAGGAATAATAAGTCATCAAACATCCTTGAAAGAAGCCTTGATTATAATTGAGGACATTTTAATTTTACTCTACGGTTTACGAGCTGTGAGAGTATGAAACACTAAGGCAAAAATAGGCTTTTAAAGCGCCTTGAATTTCCTTAGATTTCTTTTTTTTTTGTCCCTCCTCCTTGTGATTTACGAGTCACAAAACTCTTGAAATACTAAGGGAAAAATGAGCTTTCAAAGCACATGGAATCTCCTTAGATTTATATCATAATAAATTTAGTTTGAATCAAACCTAGGAAAATTGATGGGATTAGAAAACAACAACACCATAGCAATTATAAAGCAAACCAAACATCAAGCAGCTTACCTTAGGTAGGGCGTACTAGGTGTGCTAATATGTTTCCGTTACGCAACTAGTCCCTTTCCTTAGAATCTCTGAAAGACCAGTTAGGGTTCCTAGTGACCAAAATACTAGATGGCGACTCCAAAGAATCAATCAAGCAAAAACAAATGAAAAATCGCCATTGAACGCCACGCGGGGGTGTTCGACATGGCTGATAATGCTGTTGAAGATTACAAACCTTTGGATTTTGATTTCCCCGATGAAGATATATTGTCAATAGAAAAAGAAGAAGAGAAGACAGCTTGGTGGACCATGTTTTTTGACGGGGCAGTGAATGTATATGGTAACGGGGCCGGTGCGGTAATAATATCTCCTAATAAGAAACAATATCCAGTTTCGGTTAAACTGCATTTTGAGTGCACCAACAACACAACTAAGTATGAAGCTTGTATCCTTCGTTTAGAAGTGGCATTAGAGCTAAAGATAAAGAAGATAGATGTATATGGGGATTCAATATTGATTATCTGTTAGGTTAAAGGGGAATGGCAGACCAAAGAGGAAAAGTTAAGGTCGTACCAGGAATACCTATCCACACTAGCAAAGGAATTTGAAGAGATTAGATTCACCCATCTAGGAAGGGAGGGGAACCATTTTGAGGATGCTTTGGCCATGCTAGTTGCTATGACTACCATTGATCTCAAGTATAAGGTACAACCTGTACACATTGACATTAGAAATGACCCAGCTCATTGTTGCTTAGTTGAAGGAGAGATAGACGGAAAACCTTGGTATTACGATATCAAGAATCTTGTGCAAAATCATGAATATCCGGTGGGAGCTTTTAAAACAGATAAGAAAACCTTGCGAAGGTTGGCCATAGACTTCTTTTTAGATGGTGAGATTTTATATAAAAGATCATTTGATGGAACCCTTCTAAGGTGTTTGAATGAGACAGACGCTAGAAAGGCATTGCGAGAGGTCCATGAAGGGATTTGCTCAACCTATGTTAGTGGGCATATGATAGAAAGAAAAATACAAAAGGCTGGTTATTTTTGGATGACGCTGAAGAAAGACTGTATTGATTATGTTAGGAAATGTCACAAGTGTCAAGTTTATAGCGATAAGGTCAATACGCCTCTGGCTCCTCTATTTAATCTAATATCCCCCTGGCCATTTGCAATGTGGGGAATTGACGTGATCGGTCCTGTTAGCCCGAAAGCTAGCAATGGTTATAGATTCATCCTCATAGCTATTGACTACTTCACAAAATGGGTGGAAGCTAATTCTTATGCCCATATAACACAGAAGGTAGTGGAGAGGTTTGTAGAAAAGGACTTGATTTGTCGATATGATCCTCCGGAAAAGATAGTGACAGACAATGCACAGAATTTCAACGGCAAAATGATAGTGGAGTTGTGTACTAAATGGAAAATCAAGCATTCGAATTCCTCACCATACTAGCCAGAAATGAATGGCATAGTAGAAGCCGCTAACAAGAACATCAAAAAGATTATTTAGAAAATGGTAGTCACGTATAGAGATTGGCATGAGATGTTGCCATTTTCTCTCCATGCATACTGTTGTTACTCATTTTTTGACCCCCATGTGATGGAGATGGTGTATACCTCTTTTGAACAGAGTATAGGAGTTTAGCTCATGTTCGCCAGAAAATTGACAAAAGCACAAAAAAATATATTTTTTTTGAAAGCCTTGTTTGAGCTGTTTTCTGTTTTTGTTTTTATCCTTCCCCTTTGCTACCGAAATCATCAGTTTTTCTTAGGTTGGTCAGGAGTCTTCATAATGCTAAATTCGTTCCTTTTTTATCTGGTCTTTAAGGTTGAATAAATCCCTCAGAATTTGCACTAAAAAAAATGGTTCTGCTGCTGTGGTAATTTTTTGTTCCAACTTAGGCTCTGATTCTGACTTGGTTTTGTACGATATCTAACCATCCTAGGTATATTATGTCACTCATGACATGTTGAAAATGTCATGAGTGACAGAATATACCTAGGATGGTTAGATATCGTACAAAACCGAGTCTTCGACTCCTTTATTAGGTCCTAGGGATCATTGTTCTTAGGGCAGATTTTCAGTCAGATTTGGATGCTCAGCATTGTCAGATCAAGAACCTTTTTGACCAACTAGATTACTACTAGTTTTTGTTCTGTAAAAAGATTTTATCTCACTTCGACTCCTTCATCAAAGTTGTAGTCCTAGACGTGTAGAATAATTTTGGCTTTTGAATCGCTTGATTTCGATATCAAAAGCTCAAGATATTCCCATTTGAATATCTAACGTAAAGGGTATTGACCCGAGTCTACACTAAAAAAACTCTATTTTTGGCCTAGTTTTTGTAATTTTTGTTCTTAGTTCATACTTTCAGTCATATCAGGATTCTCGACATTCGTCAGTTTTTGAGTTAGACCCGGAGATCCCTTTTGACCACATAGATTACTGCTAGTTTTTGTTCTGTAAAAAGATTTTATCTCACTTCGACTCCTTCATCAAAGTTGTAGTCCTGGACGCGTAGATAAATTTGGGCTTTTGAATCGCTTGATTTCGATATCAGAAGCTCAAGATATTCCTGTTTGAAATCTAGCATGAAAACATAGAATCCTACCGCGAGAAGGTTTCTAGTTGAGTTTGGTTGCAATTCTGTTGTTCAAAGCGAATTTATCTCACTTTGAATCCTTCATCAAAGTTGGAGTTCGGGACACGTAGATGAATTTGGGCTTTTAAACTGCTGGATTTTGATATCATAAGCTTAAGATATTCTCGTTTGAATATCTAGCGTGAAAACGTTGAATCCTACCGCGAGAAGGTTTCCAGCTGAGTTTGGTTGCAATTCTGTTATTCAAAGCGAATTTGTCTCACTTTGAATCCTTCATCAAAGTTGTAGTCCGGGACACGTAGATGAATTTGGGCTTTTAAATTGCTTGATTTTGATATCAGAAGCTCAAGATATTCTTGTTTGAATATCTAGTGTGAAAGCGAGGATTTCTGCCGCGAGAAGGATTTTTTTCCCAAGTTTGCAGAGACACAATTGCAAAATGCTTAAAGATTGAAGACCATTTGCAGGCCAATTTGAAGCCCTTTATGGACCAAGGATCAAATGGAAAAGGTGTTAAAATAAGGGAGTTGATTGAAGATAAAATTAGAAGAAATTTTACCGGGTGACGAAATTGAAGAACAGGAATTAGATCAGAAAAGGAAAACAATGCCTCCCTTGCTTTCTTTCCTTTTTCTCTACACAGCTACCGCCGTTATCTTTTTTCCTTTTATATGCAAACCACGTTTTTATTGCTTCATTTTAAAGGAGCAGCTGACTCTATGGAAGGAAAGAAAAGAGTCGCACCATCCTCTAACTAGGAAAGAAATCACTGCTGATCACAGAATCAGAATCAAATATTCTGGTTTCATATTTCAGCTCACCCGATATTACACCATAGAGTTAATGTAATATTAGTTTCCTAAATCAAGCCATGTATAGGCTATATAGAAGCCTCGGCTGCTGACCTAAAACAGGGGGGAGAAGGAGGAGAAGGCAGAAAAGAGAGGAGAGAATAGAAAAAAAGAGCAGCAAAGGAGAGGAGGAAAAAAAGAAAACAGGGGAGAAAAGACGGAAAAAAAGAGAAGGGAAGCCAGGCAGAAACAGAAAGGAGAGGAACGAAAAAAAAAGAAAACAGAAAAAGAAAGGAGAACAGAGAAAAACGAGAAAAGAAAGACAAGAAGAAACGAGAGAGAGGCAGGGCAGAGAAAGCCATAAGAAGGATACTGTCGAAAGCAAGGAAAAACACAGAGGCAAGGGCGACAACTCCACCAGCACAACACACCTTCATCGCCATCATCTTCATCATCTCGAGAGAAAGCATCAGCAGAAGGAGAGAAAACGAACAGAGACCAAAACCGGCGTGGCCTATCTGTTTCGCTGTCCCGAGAAGCAGCAACCACTGGCTGAGCGCAGAAGCTTCAGCACCTGTCATCTTCGTCCGTCTCAGCACCAGCATTCAAGAAAAGGAAAGCAGAACAGAGAAGAAGGGAAAGAGAAGAGAAGAAAACAGGGAGAGGAAAGGAGAAAGAGGCAAGCAACACAGGAGAACGCCAGAAGAACGCAGTCAATGGAGGACTGAAAAAAATGGCATCGCCAGCAGACTAGGTAAGCTGTCTTTTATTCCCAGCTTTTGCATGCATTCTGAGTTGCATTTGTTACTGTTCAAGTGAAATTTAATTCACTTGAACAGTAACCGGGCAATGTGTATTTTTTTTTTTGTGTTGTAAAAAATAGAAATCTATGAAAAAGAGAGCACGTTTTGATACCACGTTTTTGAGACCGTTTCAAAAGAAAAGGAGATTTATGATTTTCTGCCATATTTATTTTAAGGTCTGGTTTTTCTTTTGTATTGTAAAAAATAAAAATCTCGTATTTAGAATACCCTGTTTTCGACGCAATGTGACGAATATCCAAAATACTATTGGGAGTAATAAATCCGCACACATCCTTGAAAGAAGTCTTGATTATAATCGAGGACATTTCAAAAACATTTTGCTCCACGGTTTACGAGCTCTGATAGTATAAAATACTAAAAAATATAGGGTTTTTTTAGCGCCTTAGATTTCTAGATTTTTTGTACCTCCTCTTTGCGATTTACGAGTCGCTAACTCTTGAAATACTAAGAGAAAAATGAGCTTTCGAAGCACATGGAATCTCCTTGGATTTCTATCCTAATAAATTTTATTTGAATCAAACCTAGGAAGAACTGATGGGATTAGAAAACACCAACACCATAGCAATTATAGAACAAACCAAACACCAAGCAGCTTACCTTAGGTAGGGCGTACTAGGGGTGCTAATACCTTCCCTTTACGCAACCAGTCCCTTTCCTTAGAATCTCTGAAAAACCAGTTAGGGTTCCTAGTGACCATAAAACTAGGTGGCGACTCCTTTATACAAAACAAAAAAATAACCCGAAATCAATTGAAAGTCGCCGCGACGTCATGCTCTGCCGTGAGGGTGTGACACATACCACACTACAATCAGGACCTCGACAGGGACTACCCCATATTCTCTAGTGTACGGTATGGAGGCAGTGATGCCTTTGGAAGTGGAAATCTCATCGTTAAGAGTGTTGATGGATTCAGAACTAGAAGAGGCTAAGTGGGCCAAAGTGAGATATGAGCAACTGAACCTGATCAGTTAAAAGAGGATAACTGCAATATGTCATCATCAACTTTACCAGAAACGAATGGCCAAGGCATATGATAAAAAGGTTAGACCACGTTGGTTCAAGAAGGGGATCTAGTGTTGAAGAAAATATTGTCGTTACCCGGAGAAGATCAAAGCAAATGGGCACCAAATTACGAAGGTCCTTACGTAGTAAAGAAGGCATTCTCAGGAGGAGTGCTGAAGTTGGCTAGAATGGATGGAGAAGACCTAGCTAGACCTATGAATTCCGACACTGTAAAAATATATTATGCTTGATGTATGCTCCTAAATCAATGAAGCGAAGTTTGGCCATCGATTTCTTTCTTTCTTTCTTCACTGCATTGATCTCACAACACTTAACTTATTCTCTAGAATGAAGAATCTTAAAAGGGGGAAGAGAAGAGAAGAAAGATAAGAATAGAGTTTGTTAATCCTAATAGTGCATATTTTTTTGAAATGAAAAAAAAAAATCAATTCGATATCTCATCACTCACTAAAAAGTTTATCATTGGCTGAATGAATTTCTTCTTTATATAAAAGCCCAGACTAGGATCACACCCCCACATTAGGGGCAATAAGAGATGTTTCATGAAAATTTTTACGTTTTTCAAATGGGATGGAAGCCCATAGATTTGAAAATTAAGCTAAAGCATTTGACAATAACATGACAAAGAAGGCAATGACAAATTATACATTTTTGAAAAAAACTACTGGTAAAAAGTCAAAGACTTCTCAAAGATATGATAGGCGGCATGAAAAATGAATCCAGCATACGACTTTAAAAGCAAGCTCATGTCAAGAGAGAGTTTCATGAAATAGAAGATGATGAGACACCTATGTTTCAAAACTAGGTAAGAATGCATGCATGCCATCTAACATAAATCATTGCATGAATATTTTTTTGAATTGTTACAGGGGGGATCCTTAGTTTAATCCAATAGGATTGTGGACAAAGAAAGAATCATTTAGTTGATATTAGCAAAGAATAACGGTTTCGATTCTAGAAAAATAATAAAGGGAGAAGAACCTATTAGGAAATTTTCAAAAAAAGAAAAAGAAAGGTGAAAACCTTGCCATCAAGAATAAAAAGTACCGAATTCAGCTTTGTTTAAAGGGAATTCCGGATAGGATTCTAGGTTGACCAAGCTACAAATATAGTTTTTGGTTTTGATTAAAGGAGGTCGCCAGAAGGGATCTCATATTTTGGTTTTTGGTTAAAGGAGGCCGCTAAAAGGGATCTCATGTTTCATCTTTGGTTAAAGGGAATCGCCGGATGGGATTCTGGATTGACTGAGCTATAAACATAGATATGTTCGTGAGTGAGAGGACATATATGACGATGAGGAATTCCAATGGTCTGAAAGAAAGTGGAGAGTTTACGATATTCGCAGCCCTAATCAGTTTGAACAGATTTTATTTTTAATGAAAATTAACGCTCGACAAGAGTTTGAAATTGATGAAAAACAGAGTAAACATCATATTTGACAACAAGTGGATAATACCATATATATTTAGTGTGCGCATCGACAAAGATAACAAAATAATGATAAGCATCCAAAGAAAAAAGGGGAGCAGGGCCCCATACATCACTAAAAATTAATTCAAACGAATTAAAAGTGTTTTGTTCAGTAAGTCTTAAAGACAAACGCGACGATTTTCCTAAGGGACAACTTTGACATTGAAAATTAAGATGTTTGTTGTTACAAATAATCTTATTTTTTGAGACTAAAATTGAAAAATATGAGAGCTAGGATGACCTAGGTGATGATGCCACAAATCACCAGAAGCAGAAATGTAGGGAGACCAATAGACTTGAGGAACTGACGGGCCGGAAGACCTGAACCTAGACAAAGTATAAAGACCATCTTTACTCTGTCCTAAGAGGAGTACTTTATTGGTGTTGAGATCCTTGACATAAAATAGAAAAGGATGAAATTCAAAATAAACATTATTATTGAGATAAAATTTCTAAACAGAAAGCAGAGGTTTCGTGATTGTACGAACATGCAGGACATTAGATAAAGTGAAATAAAAATGTGGGGTATATAGTTTGGTATGACCAATATGAGATATGGAAAGTCCCTTACCATCACCAACATGTAAATTATCATTACCATTGTATGGTTCTGAAGCAGTCAAGGTTGCAAGGTCAAGGGTAACGTGTTGATTTCCACCAGTGTCCGGAAACCATTTAGCAAAACCTACAGGATTGTGTAGTGCCAAATTGGCACTATGCTACTAACCATTACCACGTTGCTGAAGTTGGGAGCATTGAGGAGCAGTATGTCCGAAAGATTGACACAAATGGCAGCAGGAATTGGATGCCCTACTGCTTTGCCAATTTCCCCACCAGTTGCTTTGTCTGTTGTTGTTGCTGAGAGTGCTATGAAAGCTGTGAAAGTCAGGCCTGGAACCAGAATTGCGAGGCCCTCTATAATTGAATTGTTGAGGATGCCAACTGCCATTAAAACGGCTTCAATTTCGACCAAATTGAGCAGCAGGCTGACGGTTAGAGATAAGTGCTGAAGGAGGGATGTTCGACGTGGGCAACAAAGGTGCATGAATTGCAGCAGACCTATGGATAAATGAGAGGATTTATGAATAAATTCATGTGTTAGCAGATGACTTAGCAAATCTGCATATGCAAGAGGATCTACCTTTGTCACAAGACTTGTCACTAAGTCCTTAAATTCTCCACAAAGGCCATGAAACACATATAAGTTGAAATCTGCTAGCGAAATAGGCCGGCCAGCAGCTGCTAGCTTATCAAATAAAGCCTTAGCTTTATGACATTGTTGAAGGTCTTGAAAAGAGCCATGAAGTTGCATAAGATGGGAATTGGATGTGGAAGCTAGAGCTTGCTCAAGTGTGAGCCAGACAAAGCATAAGGTTGGACAATCAACAATAAGATGAAGAACTTCCATGGATAGTGAAGAGAGCAGGGCACTTAAAATGAGTTGGTCTTCTTGTTTCCAATGAAGAAAGTTATGAGATACCTAAAGAGAGACACCATCGACAACAAGAATATATGGAGAGGGGCAGGAGTTTGAACCATCAACAAAATCGAAAACTCCTTGGCCTAGAAGATATGATTTCATCTACATTCACCAATACAGATAATTGGTATTTGTTAGTTTCAAAGAGATGACCTGATGAGTGTGGGAGAGGGACACAATTGCCAGGTAGAAGTGGCAGTGGCTTGAGCAGAAGAGGACGACAATAGAGGAGCATTATTGGGGTTGAAAAAAGCATGGCCAACATTTGTAGGTTGTGGCCACTGCAGAACCAAAGTTGAAGAAGAAGGTGGTGTTGCGGCAAGGGAGGAGTAAGGCACCACCGATCCTGCAGCAGAGGGAGAAATGGTTGTCGGCTGGGAGGAATCCATTGTAGAGAGGAGGAGAGGTGTTTTAGTTTATTTAGGGCTCAATACCAAGTTGAGAATAACAGAATGACTTAGGTTGGCCTTAGCCAACCTTTCCTATTTATATATGTGAGGCAGAACACGACGGTAACCGTAGGGATTACAACAATGAAATAATCCTACATTAATTTTCTATTCAGAAATATATATGCTATACATTCTATAATACGTATTTGTATATATTTGTTTTAATTTCTTGTTCACAACTTCCTCTCTATGTTTTCTCACTTTAATTAACTTTTGAGTTAACATCCATAAGCATGTGATAAAATTCTTGAATATTACTTTTTTTAAAAAAAAATTTCATCTAAAAGCAACTTAAAAATGCAACTCAAACAAAATTCCATGCAGCTTTCCTAAGTTATTATGGTGTTGCTTTGACTCAGGCAAAAAAATAGTAAAAATCAACGGTTGTTGTCTAATGAATTTTCAATTATTTTTGTTCAACAAAATGGCATATATATGTTGATCAAAACCCTAATTTGTTTTTATATAAAAGATCAAAACCCTAATTAAACTCACTGTCGCACGTCAAAATCCGCGTGGCATCGGCTGGCGATTTTTATCGTTGTTGCGTTTGCTTTGATTGGTTCGTTAGAGTCACCACCTAGTAATTTATTGAAGGCTACTGTGACCTGCAACAAACGGGTGGGTCTTGGAATGCCTTCTTTTCTCCTTCCCTTCTTTGCCGGCATGAAGGCTACTGTGACCTGCAATAACAAAGACGAACACAACCGTTGATTTTACTTTGTTTTTTTTCTTTTAGATCTGTTTCCTTGGGTCGGTTCTTTTCAATTTGAGATCTGTAATCGGTTCTCTCTCTTTCTGGTGGCTGCTCCTTCCTTCTTCAGATGGCAGATTTGGCGGAGGCGGGTCGCGGTGGACGCGGACGGATACGCTGGTGTCTTGAGGCTTCGTAGTAGATTGGAGGCAGTTGATCGGTCAGAGATGCTGGTTGAAGGAGACGAAGAGGTTGCTGGCTGCTGCTGTTCGGTCGCTACTAGGGGAAGAAGGACTGCTGTTCGGTCGCTACTAGGGTCTGAGGCGATGGGGAACGACCCTGCCCGTTCCCTGGTCGGTGGAGATGAGCTGGGTCTATCGGCTATGAGCAGAAGCTGCCGCTGCTAGAGGTCGGCTGAAGGAGAGAAGGCTGGGCGGTCGAGAGAGGAGAGGGAAGGACCACTGAGAGAGCAGAGTGAGAGGGCTGCTGTGGTGAAGGTGGGGAAGATTAGTTGTGGGTTGAAGGGAAAATGAGGGCTGGTCTTGGTTTTTTTTGTGGCTGAAGAGAATGGGAGAGTAAAGGGGAGATGAGGTTGTTCAGTGGCCGGCTGGGAAAAGGAGATGAAGGGGTAGGCGACTGATTTGGCCAAGGAAAGGGGAGGCGGCTCTTTTGGTTTCAAGAGGGAGAACCGCCGCTCTCTCTTGTTCTTTCTTTTTTTTTTAGCAAATGAGCAGGGACTCCTGGTCAGGAGGGGGCTATGTGTTTTTGTTTTCCAAGGGAGGGAGCGGCGGCTTGGAGAAGATGACTGGAAAGGGAGGGGGGCGTCGTTCCTTTTGAAAGAGATGGGTTTAGGGTTAGGGTTTTTTTTTTTTGTATTTTTTTTTGTGTTTCAAAGTTGCCCTCCCTTTATGCAAGTGCTGGAAGCTACTATTTATAGGCAAATATGTTGCTAGGTCTCTCAACTTGGTCCCTCAACTTTTTTCTTTTATAAATTTTGATTTTTCTTATTTTTTTTTGTATTTTTTGAAAACGAGCAATATCAACGTCGACTCAATGAGAAAAATCAATGATTTTAAAAATAACGCGTTAAAAGTCGAACGCGTTCCAAAAACCTTTAAAAATTTAAATTCTTTTTAGACGACGCTGAAAATGCTAAAAACGACGCAAAATATATTAAAAAAGTATTTTTTTTTTATTTTCGATGTTTTTCTATATTTTTTGATTTTTCTGAAAAATTATCAAAACATGGGTCAAAAATTGGGTAGCAACACTCACGAAACAAGGATCAATCAAACTATTGGAAACAAAATATTGATCTTATTATTGAATATAAAAGCCATAGCACACTAAACAAAATAATAGTTATGAGACTTAAATTTTACAACTGTAAACAATTTGAAACCACACAAATCACGAAATGTTCATTACAACTCCAACTCATATATCTAAGTATAATCACAACAAGGTCAAAGAGCACGGGTTTGCTGGTAATAAATAAATTTAAAGGCTTTAAACTTCGCCACCATCTGCTTTAAAATATTTTTTTTGGTTCCAAAGGCTTATCCGGCCAAGAATCATAACCGCTCCTGTGTCTTATAGGGGAGCTTGGTATCATTTCTTGTTGTTCTTGGCTTCTTTCTGGGTCATGCCTTGCCAATTCCTCTAATAGTATTGCAAATCTCTCCATAACTGGTGCACGTAAGGAAACCAAAAGCATAACCCCACGCTCTCCGTTCTTGAATCGATACGGTAGGAAATAGGTTCCTGCAATAGAAATTTCATCAGGCATAGCCTTGGGTGGCCCAGTATAAATCGTGTTGCCCCATCCATAGTCCACCTGATCGAACCCAATACTTGTTAAGTCTGACACAACATATGATTGTAACCCTATAGGCTGCCCTTTGGTTATCTCCATTAGATCAGCCAATGATCTCATGTACTCCTCAGTTATTCTATTCTTGGTATTTCTTATCAATTCCAATGCATACCCTAAAGAGTTTAAGCAAAGCTTCCTAGCATTTGTTACAGCTGCTGGCAAAGCTAGCACGTTACCATAATATCCTTTTGGTAATGGAGGGTTAAATTTGGAACGTGCGTTGACAAGCATTTGCATGCGCATCTCCTCATTAGGGTTAGCTTGAGATGCTATGGCATACCATCTCCATAAGCATGCACTTATTACCTCAAAATTTGAACATGGGTGTAAATGAGAAGGAATCCATCTACGAATGTTGGATAATTCCTTTCGGTTGAGAACAAACTACGGTGGGCTACAACATGAACCTGGCCGTGGAATTCAGGCACCTTGGCTGTAGTATCAACAGCAGCAGGAGCATCATTACCATATTCATTGTGTCTGCATGTAACTCATGGCGGATTCCTAGCACAGAGGAGTTCCCTTTGCCACTGTCGCACCCCAAAAAAATCAGCGCGCGGCATCGGCTGGCGATTTTTATCGTTGTTATTGCATTTGCTTTGAATTGGTTCGTTGGAGTCGCCACCTAGTGATTCATTGAGGGCTACTAGGAAACCTGATGTACTGGTCTTGTCAGAGATCGCGGGTAAGGGACTGGTTGTGGTTAGGGAAGGTATTAGCACCCCTAACGCACCCTACCTGAGGTAAACTGCTTCGTGGCTTTGACGTGTTAAAGAAGTTTTAATAATTGTCTTTTCATCGGAAATTAGAAATATCACTTACGTATAAGTTAATAATTCTTAACCGTGATCCGATCAAAATATTAAATTCTTCTTTAATATATTTGCAATTTTATCATTAAAAAATACGTACAAATAAATAAAACAAAATACAAGCACACACATACACTTTCACTATTTTTTGTTTCCTTTCTTTTTTCTTTTCTTTTCTTTTCTTTTACATCCATATTTACAAAATACAAATTACAAAAACTGAAAACTAAACAAATATTACATTAAACCATTTGGAAATTACAAAAATGACCCAAAACAAATTCAGGAACAATTCTGGGCTGCATGAACAACAATGCTTCCTCCTCTCTTCGATCTCTTCACCTGCAAATCCAAAAAAAACACACAGCGAGGGTAGTTGATTTTAAGTTTTTCTTAGTTTTTCAAATCTGTTTTTTTGTTCTTTCTTTCTCTACCGTCTTCGATCTGCTGCTTCCTCTTCTTCTTCAGATCGTCTTCCCTGTACTGGCGACGACTGCTGGAGGCCGGAGCAGCGGGTGGCACCGCTGGGGAAAGGAGCTGCTACGGTTGGCTTCGGTGGGCGCTGGGTTTCGTCTTCTTCTCCTCTGCTTCGGGTGGCAGATCGATGGCTTGGTGGGGAGGTGGCCGGTGAGAAAGGATAGTGAAGTTGTTGCTGGAGGCCGATCTATTACTGGGGGTTCTGATCCGGTCTCGGCGGGCTGGCCAGTTGCCGTGGTCGGGTCCGTTCGTTGACCCGGAGAGGGAGGACGATGGGTCGGCTGAGGGAGGAGGATATGGCCGGATCCGTGGGGATGAGGGAGGGAGATCAACGGTTAGGAAAGGAGCGACCGGGAGAGAAGAAGAGGGGCTGTCCTGGCGGCCGGTTGGAGAAGAAAAATCAGAAGGTGGGGAGGGGGTGTTTGGCTGGTTCTTTGTGAGGAAAAAAATGATGGCCGGGGGAGGATGGAGAGGCTACAGGAAAAAATGATGGAGGTGAAGAAAGGTGTCAGATAGAGGCTCATTATCAGATTAAGGTTGAGAGCATTAAATGTGAAGTAGCTAGACTCAGATCTGCTCGAACAAGTGTTGAACATCAAATGGAAAGAGAATATCTGCACAGTCTTCTATGGGAACACTACTTGTTCACATCTAATTGAAGTTGTATCTCTCGTTTTTCGTCATGAACAAAAGCAACAACGCCTTCAGTCATCAACTAATGACAACTCTAGTTCTTATCCAGTTGCATTGTTAAATGTTCATCGCCTCCACATCATCTAATGGAACCAAACAACTACCGGTCTCCTGTACATGGTGCATTAATCTGCTTTGAAGTTACCCCGATTACGAGCTCAATTCCAGTTCAGCAGCACAAGATGGTCTGAAAAACCATGATTGAACACTGAACTTCAATGTGGCAGAGCTCTCTCTACAAAAATCAATTTATGGCTCTGCAAATTGGGAAGGCAAGAGGGGATTTATAAGTTGCATATGCTACAAATATTTCTCTCATCAGTTTCAGCACGAAGACCTCTTAGTAGGTTGAAGAGTCAGACCTGGTCTGAAAAATATGAGCAGACATCAAACTTCAATGTAGCAGAGCTCACTCAGCAGGAATCTGTTTGTGGATCCGCCAGTGGGAAGTCCAAGAAGGAATACAGTAGTTTCAGGTCATCTATGATTTTCCTCCAACAGTGTCAGTATTAAAACGCAAAAGTAGAGAGAAGAGACATGCCTAGACTGAAAAACATGAAGAATACTGAAACTTCAACAGAGCAGGACTTCCTCTATAGGTGTTTGTTTGCTGCACTGTCAGTGAGAAATCGAAGAGGGGACAAAGGAGTTTTAGATTCATCAGGTGCTCTTCCAATAGAGACAATGTGTGATTCCACACGTCGGTAGTGGCGATACTACAAGTTTCTGGGCGCTGCCAAGATTACCAAGCTGTTAGAAAGTTTTCTAACAATCCTCAACCAACCATAGCAACATTGGAAGATTGAAATAATGTTGTGAGGATTTGCCGAAGAATTGAACAAGCTATGAAGAGAAGAAAGATTGAAGGATCTGCCATGGATTCTAGAACAATGATGAGAGGTGAATCAGGAGATGACTTTGACGGTGTGAGCCCTTAATTATGTGGTATAGCCAGGTCTCACGGTAGCATCAATTGCTCAAATATCTTTGCCAAGATGGGACATTCCTCTGCCATTTAAGTTTGTCGACCAGCATCTGCCAGATTCCAGAATTTTGCTTGACTCCGACAAATCCTATGCAACCACCATTTTCTGGGTGGTTTAATCCAGACAAGAGATGTGATGTCATGATGGGGTCCTCAACCATTTCAATTGAGCAATTTCAAGAATTGCAGAAGAGTCTGAAAGTTGGTGAGCAAGAGACAAGTGGAGTCGTTGAAGGAAGGGTGTCACTGGCTATATTGTTCCCCGAACATCTTCAGAATGACATGTGATCGAAAATGCTTGCAAAACGCAATATTGCCAGAAAAGCTGATTCGAGAATGGTGATGAACAGTCAATCATATTGTTTGGAATTCTGCATTTTGTTTTGGGATCACATCTCATCCTTCAACGAACATGCCTTGCTTTTGTCTCTTTGTTGTTTTGAAATCAACAGATGTTTAGCATTTTATTCTGACAAAATATTTTGATCAAACTCCAACATGCGATAAAGGTTAATCAATCCGGAAGATTAAAAGTGTTTTGATTACAGAAATGACTCTATGCTTGAAAATGACATGAGGTGACCAAACAATTTTGAACTCATACCTTTTGAAACTGAACCACACATCATATAGCTAAGTTTTAGCAGTATGCATAATGACATGTAGTGGATTCAATAGTTATGGACTCGTGAATCATGATTCTTGCAAGTACAAATCATTACACTAGATGAGGTCAAAATTTATCGGTTCTAACCGACCTTGCTTGAAATGAGAAAAGGCCATCTTTGATATCCCTTCACTTTCTAAAGATTATATCCCTTGTAGTCCCATTTTGAGCTTGGTGAAATATTTTCTTTCAAAAGAAAACCCTGACTAGGATCACACCCCACACTGGGGGCAAATGAGAAATATTTTGGAGACACTGATAAAATCAATGGATCAAAGAAAAGCTTAGAACAAAAGTCCAATGTTTGAGAAAGGGCTAGAAGAAGAAAATCCATAGATTGGGGGCCATCCAAGAAAAAACTTTGAGGAAGGCTATGCAAAAAAAAATGTAAAGAAAAGGGAAAGGAAAGAAAATGCCTATCAATTCTAAGAGAGGCAAGACAGTTTTCAATTGAGAAAAGACAGCAAATGCCAAAAGTCAACACTAGAAAAATCGATGCTTCATATCTTTTGGTGTGTCTTGGATAGAGCCTCTAATGTCTTCAAAAATAATTAGATTAGTTTATTCATCAAAGAAAAGTTGGATTTGCATTATGACCTATGTTAAGAGAATTCTGATATTTGAAGATTAACAAGGTTATATGTCACTCTCGCTACAATGACAACAAGAGAAAGAGAATCGATGAATAGTTAATGTTGGTCCTAGGTCGTTGAAACCCTCAAACACCTTTTGAGCCTATGGAATTCCTTTCTTTCATAGCCATGAACCATAGCCTGCATTACGTGCTTTTAAAAGCCCTTTTTAATCAAGCAAGCAATCTGAACCAATAAATGGCGATCTCAAAACTTGAAGAGTTTTTCTATAAGAGTCGTGGCTTCATTGAATTAGGCTACTGGTTATTATGCATGCTGATAAAATAAATACTGAGAAAAGAAACAACCTTTCTTTATCAAGCCTGAGCATCTAGTCATTTGAAATTCACAAAAATATCACCTCACCATAAACCATCAAAAGATATACCCAAAATCAGAGTTTAAAGTGGACACAAAGAACCATGAAAAAGTCATTTTAAATCTTACAACGGGTCATTTCTGTTTTCAAAATACAAGACAATCAAAGGACTGCATTGAATAGTGTGTTGGGTCTTTGACCAAAGGAGCTCGAATTTCAAAAATAACTTTTCAAAAACTGATATCTCTCTGATTTCATTTCAACAATTATACTTGAATAGACATGATCGTTGAAATGTTGAGATTTGATTCCAGAACAAGAAAGATTTTCAAACAAGAACATCAATTGAGTTTGCAAAATTCTTGACAAAAATGACATCAACATTTCTCGACACTCCTTGAAACGTTGACCACCTTGGGGCAATACAGTGGACCTTAAGAAGGAAAGCAAACAGTATCCAGATCAGCTGGGGGCAAAGAAAGAATCCGATGATGAGTCGTCAAAGTTCATCAAAGTTATGTTTAGCATCTGACAATGACAAAGAAAAACCTTCTTGAGTATAAACGATGAATGAACCTTCAGATCATACTGGGCCAATGTTGTTCAAAGACAATCCATGATCTAGTGCACTTCAGCAGCAATTGATGAGCAACGCTGCACTAGAAAGATATTTTCATATCTTCATCTTAGGTTACTTTGTAAAACATGGATATGACTCCGGACAGATGTTATCGGGTGAGTGCATTTGGATGAACATCGAACATATGCATACCACCAAGATTTACGATGGGACCATCTATTCTGAAGCTCAAATGCGCACTTCACCGCATGAATATGGGTGATAACATGAACATCATTGATGATGCCAAAGCAGGTATTTTCACGATCTGATTTGACAAGCTAAGAGGAATCCATAGAGAAATACATCGCGCTTACAATGATGAGTGTTTACTGCAAAGCATGAGATACATGTCTGGATGACTTGGCAGTTCCATGAAGGCTGGTGACCATACATACTTGAATGGTGTTTCAACCGAAGGCAAGTTCATGACTGATTAACAAACGTGATGGGTGTTGGCATGATGCACACAATCAATCAGAGGATAATTTCTCAGAAGAATCCAGGAGAGAAAATCCTCATGATGAATCAAGCAGTACCACACTTGGGGGCAGGGTCAAGCTTCATGAACGATGCAAGCAGTAATTGTCGAAGACAGCCCGGGATGGGCACTGCATTTACAGCTGAGTGGATGGCTAACACATGAATGAGCCAATACATCGGAAGAACAAAGAAAGCTTTGGGATACAAACAAGGGCACCCTATGACGATGGAGCATCAAAGAGGGGGGACCTATTATTTCAAATCAGGTAAGGATGCATGCATATCATCTAACCTCAAAAAAAAAAAAAAAACATTTGCACATATTTTTGAATTGTTACAGGAAAATCCTTAATGAGGTCCAGCAAGATGGTGGAAAGAGAAAGAAGCATTGTGGTGATGATAATAAAGAATCGGTTTTGATCATGGAATAAAAGGACGATGGGATGAACCCTACCATTAGGAAAATCCCAAAGAAATGAATAGATCAACCTTGCAACCGGGAAGCCTCGAGTTTTCAACCCTTGCAGTCAGGAAACACCGAGTTTTCAAACCCTATGATCGGGAATTATCAGGAAGCACCAAGTTTCCAGCCCTTTCTTCTGTCATCCCTTCAGAACTTCGCCAGGTAAGTCCTATTTTTCACACTTGTCATATCACATTTTTTCCATCTGGGTAGGTCGCCCATCATAATGACCGTTCACATTTTTTTCCATCTGGGTAGGTCACCCATTACAATGAGACCACTTCATTTTTTTTGGGTAGGTCACCCATTAATGAGACCACTTCATTTTTTTGGGTTCGTCACCCATACAATGAGACCATCATTTTTCTGGGTAGTCACCCATACAATGAGACCATCATTTTTCTTGGGTTCGTCACCCATACAATGAGACCATCATTTTTCTGGGGTTCGTCACCCATACAATGAGACCATCATTTTTGTGGGTTCGTCACCCATACAATGAGACCATCATTTTTCTGGGGTTCGTCACCCATACAATGAGACCATCATTTTTTCTTGGGTCGGTCACCCATATAATGAGACCATCTTTTTTTCTTGGGTTCGTCACCCATACAATGAGACCATTTTTCACACATTCTTTTGTTTCAATTGAATGAGGTCGCCAGATGGGATCTCATGTAGCTTTGGTTAAAGGGAATCGCCAGATGGGATTTCAGGTTAACCGAGTTACACAATATTTTCGTTCTAGTTGAAGGAGGTCACTAGATGGGATCTCAGGTAAACCCAATTAAAAGGGCAGGTCGCCCGTGAAAATAGACCAGTGTGAAAGTGTGGGTCGGTCGCCCGTGAAAATAGACTAGAGTGAGTATGTGTGGGTAGGTCGCCAGTGAAAATAGACTAGAGTGAGTATGGGTGGGCAGGTCGCCCGTGAAAATAGATCAGTATGAGTGTGTGGGCAGGTCGTCCAAGATAATGAAATCATTTTCCTTTTGTTTTCTTTACAAAGCTTACTATGCAAAATTTTGAGGATTTTCGCTTCGTAAGCATTGTAAAGAGGGGGCATCTGTTGCTACCCAATTTTTGACCCATGTTTTTGATATATTTTCAAAAAATCCAAAAATAGAGAAAAACAATGAAAATCCAAAAAATATGTTTTTTTAATATATTTTCGTCATTTTAGCATTTTCAACGTCGTCTAAAAAAAAAGAATTTAAATTTTTAAAAGATTTTCAAACGCGTTCGACTTTTCACGCGTCATTTTTAAAATCATTGATTTTCCTCGTTGAGTCGACGTTGATATTGCTCGTTTTCAAAAAATACAAAAAAATAAGAAAAATCAAAATTTACAAAAAGAAAGAAGTTGAGGGATCAAGTTGAAAAACTTGGCAACATTTTTGCCTATAAATACTGGTTTCCAACACTTACACAAGGGGGGGTCAATTTTGGACACATTCAGAAAAAATACAAAAACCCTAAAACCCAACTCTTTCTAGCCACTAAAAAAAAAGGGGGTCGGCGGCGCATCCCTCCTGGTTTTAAAATTTTTTCCCTAGCGTTCTTCTCTGAAAACCAGTCGTCGGCCCCCACATTGAATTTTTTTTCTCCCCCACACAGACCTTTCAGCCTGGTACATGCATGATAAATGTATGAACATGTAATCTATATGATGAACTCACCCTTCGAGAGGTGACAATATGGTCGTAACTCTTGTATGATGGACAAGAATCGTGATTTTTGCCCAAACTCTACAATGAAAATTTTCGGAGCAACAGCCAATGTGTCACCCACAAGTCTTGAGTTCAAGATGCTTCAAGAAGGGTTTGCCCTTATGCAAAAAACGATAGCACATACAACCTAAGGACAAGTTCTATTCATTATGTGAACATGGGTAGGTTTTCTATCTGGTCTCAAAAGGGTCTCATATCTGCCCAGTGACGTTCTTCGTAAAGACAGTATGGGGGCGTTGCAAGGAATTGTTAAGGCACGTATACCCACCATTACCAAGCAGGCACTCAGATATGAGTTGAGTGTTTCACGCATCTGAACCCTACCCAATAGTCTTAGGGCAGATCGCTAGTTCCCCACCTAACCTAGAAGCTTGTGTGTGCTTTCAAAAATAAATACAGGTGATGCATGAGACAATTCTATAAAATGCATGGAAATAAATATTAACAAAAAAGATAAAAATGCAAAAACTTAAACACATCAAATACACAAAGCTTAGTCCAATAATGTCAGAAACAGTACCTTCCCCAGTGGAGTCGCCATTCTGTCGCACCCCAAAAAAATCAGCGCGCGGCATCGGCTGGCGATTTTTATCGTTGTTATTGCGTTTGCTTTGAATTGGTTCGTTGGAGTTGTAAAACCTCCAGGTGAAAAATCATAAATTGACTAGTTTTAGGTAAAACAAAATAATTCATAACTCTTGATTGGGTGATCAGAAAATTCTGAAACTTTGCGTGGAGTGTTCTAATATCATGCCTTATATTGGGTTAAAATTTCAGAATTTTTAGAGAAATTCGGAAATTTGACGAAAAAATCATAAATTGACTAGTTTTAGGTAAAACAAAATAATTCGTAATTCTTGATTGGGTGCTCAGAAAATTCTGAAAATTTGCGTGCAGTGTTATAATATCATGCCTTAGCTTGGGTTAAAATTTCAGAATTTTTAGAGAAATTCGGAAATTTGACGAAAAATCACAATTCGACTAGTTTTACGTTATTGGACGTGATTTTTAATCCGACCATCGGATTGAGCCGAAATTTTATGAGGAACCTTAAAATATACTGAATAAAACCTGGTTAAAATTTTAAGATGAATGGAGCTCGGTAGTGCTATCAAAAAAATAAGGACCGTCAAATAGAGGTAAAAATACTCATTAGGGGTAGAATAGTTATTTGCCATTGAAAAGAAAATATATAAGCCCTCCTTCTCTTTTATTAACTGCCGAATGGGCAGAAACAAAAAGATGAAAAGAAAAACAGAGCATAACGTGAGAGATAGAGAGAAAAGTAAGGAAAAACAATAAGGAAATTGAGAGAATAGCTTTATAAACTTGCAAGTTAAACCTATAAAACACTAAATCAAGTGAAGGAAGGAGGATTTGAGAAGGGGAATTCAGCTAACCTTGGAAGAGAAGAGAAATTGGAAGAAAAGCAATAGGTAAGCATGAGAAGTTTGGATTTAATGTTGATTTAGATGTTTTTCCTAAGCTTACTTGATTAAATTAGGAAGTAATTTCATGGAACTTTACCTTAGTTTCCCTTAAATCCTAGATTATTGAACTTAGGGTTCTTAAGTGAATTTGGGGGAATTAGGAGGGGAAGGGAAAATGATGAAATTGAAGAGGAATAGAATGAAAACAAGTTGAAATAACAAGTAAATGAAGAAAGATTTGGGGGAGGAAAAAGAACCATCACATTCGGCCAATGAAGGGAAAAAAAAATAAAAATGGGAGAATGAGTTTTGATGTTAATGTTTAGAAAAAAAACCATGTTTAATCATGATAAATGAAAATGTAAGAAAGACTAAATGAAGAGAAAGCATTTAAGTTGAGAAAATAATAATAATAATAATAATATGTAAATTCAAATTAAAAGAGAAATAAACTAGTTAAAAGAAAATATGAAGACAAGATGCCTAGATTGTGTTTGAATATAGTATTTAAATAAAATAAATAATATGATGTGAGGGTATAAAGAATAAAAGAATTATTCGATGGAGGAATTATGAACATAGAGAAAACAAAGAAGTAACTTGAGTTAAATATGAGGTTGTATGTAAAATAATGATGTTATATTTGAGAATGAATTTTTATTAGAACAAATTACTAATAAAAATATTATGTGCTTTATGTTTCGGCACATAAGAAAAAAATATTGATGGACTAATGATATAATGACACTTGATTGATTCAGGAGCTGTGTCTGGAGCTGGTTATCAGACAGGAGGAGCTGGGTCATCCCGAACAGAAGGTAGGTGAATTCGTCACCTCACTTTGTAATTTTTAGTTTTCCTAATTATCTATGTTGCTTATTTAATTGATATTAAATGAATGGAGCAAATGAATAATTTGAGTTATGATTATGTGAAATTACCGGATTGTTTGACTAATACAAGAGATTAGTCGGATGCTAGGTAATTCGAATGGAATTACCGGATTGATTGGCTAACAAAAGAGATTAGCCGGATACTGGGTGATTCATATGGAATTACCGGATTGATTTTGCTAACCGAAATGGGTTAGTCGGATTTTTGGGTAATAAAGAGAATTACCGGGTTTATTGGTTAACAAAGAGGTTAACTGGATAAGGAGTAATTCATATGGAATTACCGGATTGATTGGCTAACAAAAGAGGTTAGCTGGATGATAGGTAATTCGAATGGAATTACTGGGTCTATTGGTAACCAAGGAAGGAAAAAAAAATGAATTTTGGGTATCTATATGGAAGTGTTAGATGTATTTGGTAATTAAGAGGAATTAGTGGGATTTTTAAATCCTAAAAAGATTATGTAAATTATAGGAGTAAGTTAGATTGAAGTGGAAGTACTAAATTTCAAAGGTTAAGAGTAATTATTTAATATTAGATTAATATAATGATAAAGTTAATTAATATGGTTGTTGTTGAAACAGGTATGCCACGAGGTGATGCAGATCGTTAGATGTAGGAATTCTCCTGTTTATGAATTACCATTTTGGAATGTAATATCATGTCTTTACTTTCAATGTAAATCCTTTTGTGATGCAAAAATCAAGTAGAATGTGTAATAGGTAGTGGATGTAATATATATATATATATATATATATGTATAGTTATTAGTATGAGCAAATCATTTTCAAAATGATAAGATAAGATTTATTATAAACATAATATGACTCTTAATCTTAATGTTGTATTTATGTAGTTAGTTAGCATTTATTATGTTTGTGATGAATTTGTTTATCCTTTGGGTTGCTTTGGGAGTACATTTATGTTGATTATTAATTGATAAGTAAGTATTGCGTTATTGTTTGATGATTGAAATGTGATCCAGGATGATTGGATCAAGATGGAAGTCACAATGATATATATATGAAGTGTTGTCGATAACTTGGTACCAACAAAAACAGAGGAAACTCTGCCGAAATTTTCAAAAAAAAAAAAATCCCATAATTTTAGACATATTATCCAATACTTGACATTGGTGAATAAATGTTTGGAGATTTCATGACATTATGATTTGAGACTGTTACATTTTGGTATCAGAGCATGGTTAAAGTTCAGGAGACCATTATTAATGTAAAAAAAAATATATTGTTTCAGGATGGTGCGTACACGACAAGAAGCCAGAGCTGACTCGTCACCCTTGAGGGACGAGCGTCTAGTTGAGACAGGAGATAGAGGACTAGAGAGAGATCCTCTGTAGATACAACATCTTTTGTGCCAGCCGGGTCGGTGCAATCCGGACAAGGAGAGTCATCTGGACTCCGAGATGAGCGGGGGATATTTGAGGGGGATGGGCAGGGAACTCAGCCCCCACCAACAGTAGCACCTGCAGTAGCACCAGCGGCACCCCCTGGGGTAGCACCTCCACCATATCTAGATCCAGCTTATATTGCACAGTTGGTTCGTGCAGTGATGACAGAGATGGCGGGACCATTGAGTACTACCCCTAGGGATAATGTGGTCACCTTAGTTCGATGGGTAAAGAGTCTAAGAGAATTAGGTTGTGAGGCATTTATGGGAGAGGAGGATGCTGAGATAGCCGGGCGATGGTTACGAAAGATAGAGAGGTCTATGGATCAAATAGCAGTACCAGCAGAGCTCCGAGTGGATTGTGCTACTCAGTTATTATCAGACAGAGCCCAGACATGGTGGGATATTGTTAAAGAGAGACGGGCTACTGAGACGCTTAGATGGAGGGATTTCAGGATAGAGTTTGAGAACCAGTATTATTCCCGACAGCATCGGAAGATCAAAGAACAGGAGTTCTTGGCTCTTACTCAGGGAGACATGACAGTATTGGAATATGAGAGGCGGTTTCAGGACCTCTCTATGTTTGCTTCTGTTTATTTACCGACTGAGCAGCATCGGATAGAGAGACTCCGAGATGGACTCCGACAGGAGCTGAGGATGGGATTGGCTGCCTTGCAGTTTCTGACAGTGAGAGATTTTATAGTGGCCGCTCAGTCTCTAGAGGCCGTGGCAGCCGCAGGGCGGCGAGAAGGTGATGGACAGGGTACTATGGGAGTAGAAAAGCGTAAGGAGCCTGCATCATTTACAGGGAGACCTCCTTTTCAAAAAAGGGAAAAGGAGGACATTTTGGTCAGTTCAGAAAGAAGGGAGGAAATCTGGGATCAGGGGGTACATCGAGTAGACCTATGCAGAGCTCACAGGGAGGGTGGTCACGCCCACAGACTAGTTTACCAGGAGGAGTTGCAGAGGGCTCCAGGATGACTACTTATCCCCTGTGTGTGAGATGCGATCGTAAACATCCTGGAGATTGTTCGGTCACATCTGGCAGATGTTATATATGCAGACAGGAACATAGATGGAGGGATTGCCCCTATCTAGATGCTGCATGTTATCATTGTGGAGAGACAGGGCATCGTAGGAGGGAGTGTCCCCAGAGGACTATAAGGCAGACACAGAGACAGGGTTTTTCAGTACAGAGTCAGCAGCAGTCTGTGACCGTGGACAGGCCGGGTAGACCTGCCCAGTCTGGGACTAGTGCTGTTCGAGGTCGACCTCGAGTACCAGGAGGGGGAGCTCAAGGGAGAGTTTTTCGTATGACTCAGGAAGATGTGCGAGCTGCCACTGATGTTGTTGCAGGTACTTTACTATTAGAATCTCAACATGTATATACATTGATTGATCCTGGTGCTACCCACTCCTTTGTAGCTAGAAAATGGGAAGATAAATTGAAAGTGCAACCTATGAGAGTGGAAAAAGGGGTAGTAATTGGTACACCTTTAGGGGAAACCGTACTTATAGAGTATGTTTACAGGGGTTGTCGGGTAAAAATAGAAGATGTAGAAATGAGGGTAGATTTATTACCACTAGACCTATATGATTTTGAGATGATTTTAGGAATGGATTGGCTAGTAACATACAGAGCCCAAATTGATTGTTTTACTAAAACGGTAACTCTCCAAGATGAGGGTGGTAGGAGGGTAGAGTTTAGAGGAGAGAGGAACATCATACCAAATAGTATAATTTCGGTCATGACAGCTAGGAAACTATTAAGAAAGGGATGTACAGCTTATCTTGCCTATGTAGTAGATTTGGAAAAGAAAGAAATGGAGTTAGATAAAATACCTACAGTAAGAGAGTTTCCAGATGTATTTCCAAAGGAATTACCCGGGTTACCACCTGAGAGAGAAGTAGAAGTTTCGATAGAAACACTGCCTGGAACTACACCAGTAGCTCAGGCACCGTATCGAATGGCGCCTGCAGAATTGGTGGAATTGAAAATACAATTGCAAGAATTGCTGGATAAAGGGTTTATCCGCCCTAGTGTTTCACCTTGGGGGGCTCCTGTGCTGTTTGTTAAAAAGAAAGATGGAACTTTACGGCTCTGTATAGATTATAGACAGCTCAATAAAGTGACTATAAAAAATAAGTACCCCTTCCACGAATTGATGATTTGTTTGATCAGTTAAAAGGGGCGTGTGTATTTTCAAAAATAGACTTGAGGTCAGGGTATCATCAGGTGATGATAAAGGAGAAAGATATAAAGAAAACAGCTTTTAGAACTCGCTACGGGCATTATGAGTTTGTGGTGATGCCTTTTGGATTAACTAATGCTCCAGCGATATTTATGGATTTGATGAATCGGGTTTTTCGATCCTGTCTGGATAAGTTTGTAGTAGTGTTTATTGATGATATACTAATATATTCTTCATCACAAATGGAACATGCAAATCACTTGAGAGAAGTGTTAGAGACCTTAAGGAGAAATAAGTTGTATGCGAAGCTGAGTAAGTGTGAATTTTGGCTGAACGAAGTAGTATTTTTGGGTCATGTGATATCGGAGAAGGGTATCAGTGTGGATCCGAAGAAGATAGAAGCAGTATTGAGATGGGAAAGACCTACAAATGTGACTGAAATTCGTAGTTTCTTGGGCTTAGCTGGATATTATAGAAGATTTATAGAAGGATTTTCCACGATAGCCTCTCCAATGACTCGGCTAACTCGGAAGGAAGTTAAGTTTGAATGGTCAAAGGAGTGTGAAACAAGTTTTCAAGAGTTAAAATCCAGGCTAACTTCAGCCCCAGTATTGGCTTTACCAAAAGAACAAGAGGGATTTGTCGTGTATAGCGATGCTTCCAGTAAGGGTTTGGGTTGTGTACTTATGCAGCATGGAAGGGTAATCGCCTATGCATCCAGACAGTTAAAACCACATGAAGTGAACTATCCAGTACATGATTTGGAGCTGGCAGCTGTGGTGTTTGCTTTGAGGATATGGAGGCATTATCTGTACGGAGTACAGGTAAAGATTTTTACAGATCACAAAAGTTTAAAATACTTGATGTCACAAAAAGAATTGAATATGCGTCAGAGGAGATGGATGGAGCTAATCAAAGATTATGATTGTATTATTGACTATCACCCGGGAAAAGCAAATGTGGTGGCAGATGCTCTGAGTCGGAAGAACAAAGCTTTTATTGGTGGCTTACTAGTGCGAGGTGATAGAGAACTCTTGGAACTTGGTGGGCTAAATGTGCACATGAATGTGACTTCAAAAGGAATGTTACTGGCAACGTTAGTGCTACAATCTGATATGAGAGAAAAGATTCGAAAAGTTCAAGGTGAAGATCCCGAAGTAAAGAAAGAAATGAGTAATGTAAAAGTCGGCCAAGACTCTTCATTTCGAGTGTCGAATGATGGGCTCGTAGTGATGGGAAAAAGAATATATTTACCTGATGATAAGGTTTTAAAAGGTGAAGTTTTAAAAGAAGCTCATGAGTCTAAATTGGCGATCCATCCAGGGAGCACGAAAATGTATAGAAATTTGAAGGAGAGTTACTGGTGGCCAAACATGAAGAAGGAGATAGCAGAATATGTGGCCAAGTGTGCCATATGTCAACAGGTGAAAATAGAGCATCAACGACCGGCTGGAGAATTACAGCCTCTTCCGATTCCAGAATGGAAATGGGAGAATATCACTATGGATTTTGTGTCTGGGCTACCCAGAAGTAGGAAAGGACACGATGCTATATGGGTGATTGTGGATAGACTGACAAAGTCTTCTTTGTTTTTGCCTATGAAGATGGGGGATTCGGTTGAAAAACTAGCTCAATTATATATTAAGGAGGTGGTGAGATTACATGGTGTACCAGTTTCTATAGTTTCTGATAGGGATCCTCGGTTTACATCAAGGTTATGGCCGTGTATACAACGGGCTTTGGGTACCAGATTGAATCTAAGCACAGCTTTTCATCCACAGACTGATGGTCAATCTGAAAGGACAATACAAATTTTAGAAGATTTGTTGCGGTCTTGTATTCTAGAGTTTGGAGGTCAATGGGAGGATCACTTGCCATTAGTAGAATTTACTTATAACAATAGTTATCAATCTACTATTGGAATGGCACCATATGAAGCATTGTATGGAAGGAGATGTCGAACTGCAGTATGTTGGGATGAAGTTGGGGAAAGAAAATTATTGGGACCTGAACTGGTGCAGATCACGGTTGATAAGGTGAAGGTGATAAAGGAAAGGATGAAAGAAGCTCAAGACCGGCAAAAGAGCTATGCAGATAATCGACGGAGACCTCTAGAGTTTCAAATTGGAGATGCAGTATTTTTAAAGGTTGCTCCATGGAAGCATGTGATTCGGTTTGGAATGAAAGGAAAATTAGCACCCAGGTATATCGGGCCTTATAAAATTATAGAAAGAATTGGGACGGTTGCCTATCGAGTACTGCTGCCACCAAATTTAGATAGGATACATAATGTGTTCCATGTCTCGATGCTGCGAAAAGCAAATTTGGATCCTACACGAATTTTGCCACAAATTCCGATGGAAGTGCGGGAAGATTTAACTATGGAGGTACAGCCTGTGCAAATTATGGACCGAAGTATAAAGGAATTACGAAATAAAAGGGTGCCGTTAGTAAAAGTATTGTGGAGAAACTCTCAAATAGAAGAAGAAACCTGGGAGAGAGAGTCAGAAATGATGAAGAAATATCCTGGATTATTTTCTTATATAGGTATGAATTTAAATTTCGAGGACGAAATTTATTTTTAGAAGGGGAGAATGTAAAACCTCCAGGTGAAAAATCATAAATTGACTAGTTTTAGGTAAAACAAAATAATTCATAACTCTTGATTGGGTGATCAGAAAATTCTGAAAATTTGCGTGGAGCGTTCTAATATCATGCCTTATATTGGGTTAAAATTTCAGAATTTTTAGAGAAATTCGGAAATTTGACGAAAAAATCATAAATTGACTAGTTTTAGGTAAAACAAAATAATTCGTAATTCTTGATTGGGTGCTCAGAAAATTCTGAACATTTGCGTGGAGTGTTATAATATCATGCCTTAGCTTGGGTTAAAATTTCAGAATTTTTAGAGAAATTCGGAAATTTGACGAAAAATCACAATTCGACTAGTTTTACGTTATTGGACGTGATTTTTAATCCGACCATCGGATTGAGCCGAAATTTTATGAGGAACCTTAAAATATACTGAATAAAACCTGGTTAAAATTTTAAGATGAATGGAGCTCGGTAGTGCTATCAAAAAAATAAGGACCGTCAAATAGAGGTAAAAATACTCATTAGGGGTAGAATAGTTATTTGCCATTGAAAAGAAAATATATAAGCCCTCCTTCTCTTTTATTAACTGCCGAATGGGCAGAAACAAAAAGATGAAAAGAAAAACAGAGCATAACGTGAGAGATAGAGAGAAAAGTAAGGAAAAACAATAAGGAAATTGAGAGAATAGCTTTATAAACTTGCAAGTTAAACCTATAAAACACTAAATCAAGTGAAGGAAGGAGGATTTGAGAAGGGGAATTCAGCTAACCTTGGAAGAGAAGAGAAATTGGAAGAAAAGCAATAGGTAAGCATGAGAAGTTTGGATTTAATGTTGATTTAGATGTTTTTCCTAAGCTTATTTGATTAAATTAGGAAGTAATTTCATGGAACTTTACCTTAGTTTCCCTTAAATCCTAGATTATTGAACTTAGGGTTCTTATGTGAATTTGGGGGAATTAGGAGGGGAAGGGAAAATGATGAAATTGAAGAGGAATAGAATGAAAACAAGTTGAAATAACAAGTAAATGAAGAAAGATTTGGGGGAGGAAAAAGAACCATCACATTCGCCAATGAAGGAAAAAAAAATAAAAATGGGAGAATGAGTTTTGATGTTAATGTTTAGAAAAAAACCATGTTTAATCATGATAAATGAAAATGTAAGAAAGACTAAATGAGGAGAAAGCATTTAAGTTGAGAAAATAATAATAATAATAATAATATGTAAATTCAAATTAAAAGAGAAATAAACTAGTTAAAAGAAAATATGAAGACAAGATGCCTAGATTGTGTTTGAATATAGTATTTAAATAAAATAAATAATATGATGTGAGGGTATAAAGAATAAAAGAATTATTCGATGGAGGAATTATGAACATAGAGAAAACAAAGAAGTAACTTGAGTTAAATATGAGGTTGTATGTAAAATAATGATGTTATATTTGAGAATGAATTTTTATTAGAACAAATTACTAATAAAAATATTATGTGCTTTATGTTTCGGCACATAAGAAAAAAATATTGATGGACTAATGATATAATGACACTTGATTGATTCAGGAGCTGTGTCTGGAGCTGGTTATCAGACAGGAGGAGCTGGGTCATCCCGAACAGAAGGTAGGTGAATTCGTCACCTCACTTTGTAATTTTTAGTTTTCCTAATTATCTATGTTGCTTATTTAATTGATATTAAATGAATGGAGCAAATGAATAATTTGAGTTATGATTATGTGAAATTACCGGATTGTTTGACTAATACAAGAGATTAGTCGGATGCTAGGTAATTCGAATGGAATTACCGGATTGATTGGCTAACAAAAGAGATTAGCCGGATACTGGGTGATTCATATGGAATTACCGGATTGATTTTGCTAACCGAAATGGGTTAGTCGGATTTTTGGGTAATAAAGAGAATTACCGGGTTTATTGGTTAACAAAGAGGTTAACTGGATAAGGAGTAATTCATATGGAATTACCGGATTGATTGGCTAACAAAAGAGGTTAGCTGGATGATAGGTAATTCGAATGGAATTACTGGGTCTATTGGTAACCAAGGAAGGAAAAAAAATGAATTTTGGGTATCTATATGGAAGTGTTAGATGTATTTGGTAATTAAGAGGAATTAGTGGGATTTTTAAATCCTAAAAAGATTATGTAAATTATAGGAGTAAGTTAGATTGAAGTGGAAGTACTAAATTTCAAAGGTTAAGAGTAATTATTTAATATTAGATTAATATAATGATAAAGTTAATTAATATGGTTGTTGTTGAAACAGGTATGCCACGAGGTGATGCAGATCGTTAGATGTAGGAATTCTCCTGTTTATGAATTACCATTTTGGAATGTAATATCATGTCTTTACTTTCAATGTAAATCCTTTTGTGATGCAAAAATCAAGTAGAATGTGTAATAGGTAGTGGATGTAATATATATATATATATATATATATATATGTATAGTTATTAGTATGAGCAAATCATTTTCAAAATGATAAGATAAGATTTATTATAAACATAATATGACTCTTAATCTTAATGTTGTATTTATGTAGTTAGTTAGCATTTATTATGTTTGTGATGAATTTGTTTATCCTTTGGGTTGCTTTGGGAGTACATTTATGTTGATTATTAATTGATAAGTAAGTATTGCGTTATTGTTTGATGATTGAAATGTGATCCAGGATGATTGGATCAAGATGGAAGTCACAATGATATATATATGAAGTGTTGTCGATAACTTGGTACCAACAAAAACAGAGGAAACTCTGCCGAAATTTTCAAAAAAAAAAAATCCCATAATTTTAGACATATTATCCAATACTTGACATTGGTGAATAAATGTTTGGAGATTTCATGACATTATGATTTGAGACTATTACAGGAGTCGCCACCTAATGATTCATTGAGGGCTACTAGGAAACCTAATGTACTGGTCTTGTCAGAGATCGCGGGTAAGGGACTGGTTGTGGTTAGGGAAGGTATTAGCATCCCTAACGCACCCTACCTGAGATAAGCTGCTTCGTGGCTTTGACGTGTTAAAGAAGTTTTAATAATTGTCTTTTCATCGGAAATTAGAAATATCACTTACGTATAAGTTAATAATTCTAACCGTGATCCGATCAAAATATTAAATTCTTCTTTAATATATTTACAATTTTATCATTAAAAAATATGTACAACTAAATAAAACAAAATACAAGCACACACATACACTTTCACTATTTTTTGTTTCCTTTCTTTTTTCTTTTCTTTTCTTTTCTTTTACATCCATATTTACAAAATACAAATTACAAAAACTGAAAACTAAACAAATATTACATTAAACCATTTGGAAATTACAAAAATGATCCAAAACAAATTCAGGAACAATTTTGGGCTGCATTAACAGTAGCGGCGGTGGACCCCACGCCCCGCCGTGACTGGGGGGGGTTGTAATGCTTCCTCCTCTCTTCGATCTCTTCACCTGCAAATCCAAAAAAAACACACAGCCAGATTTTTTTGTTCTTTCTTTCTCTGTCGTCTTCGATCTGCTGCTTCCTCTTCTTCTTCAGATCGTCTTCCCTGTACTGGCGACGACTGCTGGAGGCTGGAGCAGCGGCTGGTGCCGCTGGGGAAAGGAGCTGCTTCGGTTGGCTTCGGTGGGCGCTGGGTTTCGTCTTCTTCTCCTCTGCTTCGGGTGGCAGATCGGTGGTTTGGTGGAGAGGCGGCCGGTGAGAAAGGATAATGAAGTTGTTGCTAGAGGCCAATCTGTTACTGGGGGTTCTTATCCGGTCTCGGCTGGCTGGCCAGTTGCCGTGGTCGGGTCCGTTCGTTGACCCGGAGAGGGAGGCCGATGGGTCGGCTGAGGGAGGAGGATATGGCCGGATCCGTGGGGATGAGGGAGGGAGATCAACGGTGGCCGGTTCTCTGGTTAGGAAAGGTGCGATCGGGAGAGAAGAAGAGGGGTTGTCCTGGCGGCCGGTTGGAGAAGAAAAATCAGAAGGTGGGGAGGGGGTGTTTGGCCGGTTCTTTGTGAGGAAAAAAATGATGGCCGGGGGAGGATGGAGAGGCTACAGGAGAAGATGAGGTCGGCTGAGAAGGTCTGTGTGGGGGAGAAAAAAAATTCAATGTGGGGGTCGGCGGCTGGTTTTCAGAGAAGAACGCTAGGGAAAAAATTTTAAAACCAGGAGGGATGCGCCGCCGGCAAGTGTTGGGTTTTAGGGTTTTTGTATTTTTTCTGAATGTGTCCAAAATTGACCCCCCCTTGTGCAAGTGTTGGAAACCAGTATTTATAGGCAAAAATGTTGCCAAGTTTTTCAACTTGATCCCTCAACTTCTTTCTTTTTGTAAATTTTGATTTTTCTTATTTTTTTGTATTTTTTGAAAACGAGCAATATCAACGTCGACTCAACGAGGAAAATCAATGATTTTAAAAATGACGCGTGAAAAGTCGAACGCGTTTGAAAATCTTTTAAAAATTTAAATTCTTTTTTTTTTTAGACGACGTTGAAAATGCTAAAATGACGAAAATATATTAAAAAAACATATTTTTTGGATTTTCATTGTTTTTCTCTATTTTTGAATTTTTTGAAAATATATCAAAAACATGGGTCAAAAATTGGGTAGCAACAGCCACACAGGTAGAGTTGAAGGGGCTTGAGCACCTCGTGCAATCTCACCTATGGCATTCAATAGCTGAACTATGCCCAGTGCATCAGTCATTGGGTGATTAAGACGGAACCCAAGTACAAAACCACCACACTTCAAGTGTGTAACCTGTTAATATAATGTAAAATTATTACTACTTTATGAGAATGTAATTGATGGAATATTACCATCATTGTTTTAATTATATTTTTGAATAAGCATACGGAGCAATCATTTTCTCGATAATAATAATGAAAGAATGAATAAACATTAGCCAATAATGTCCTATACGTACCTGGAAACGCAATAATGGGGTGTTGAGGATCCCTTCTGATCCTGGGACGTTGTAAAGAAGATCCTGAAAGCATGGGAATGGAGATGGAATTGGATCACCAAACTGCTCAACCGTGGCATCGGCATCGGCTTCGATGAACAGGACACCCTCACCAGTACAATCAACTATAAGCTTATTGTCTGGCCCCTGTGATCTAATCCTACCAGCAAAAGGGTAATAATACACAAGTGCCTGCGCAATTGCCTCCTTTATTACCTTCACAGGATCTTTCCCTTGCATCGATGGATTGTGTGCATACAAGTTGTAATGTGGTGATTGAAATTGGAGGTATAGTTGGCGATCAATATCAGAAAGCTGTCTGAATTCATGAGGTGTGGCCTTAGCTGGCGCAACCAATTCTGGTTCGCACCTTCGGACGGCGAACGATATGGAAGTTGGTGTTGCCATCGCACAAAAAGTGTGTTTGCTGTCAAGAATATTTTTGCCTGAAATGGAATGCATGGGAAGGCAAACTTGCTACGTATTTATAGTAATAATGATTGTGTGGACATGCAGTAGGTGTGAGTTGAGAATAATACAATTACCTACGTTAGCTTTAACCAACCTTTTTTTTTTATATGTGTGTGTAGAGAGAGAGAGAATAAAATAATAATAGTAGAGATTACAATATTATAATAATCCTACATTAATTTTCTATTAAAAAATATTAATGCTATACATTCTATAATCGTGTGAAAGATAGTAGCAAGACCAGTTGTACATTATTATGTTTATAAAACCATGTTTTCATCAACCAGTGTAGTACTCGTTATCTATTATTTTATTTGATGAAAATTAAACATAAGATATTATGATTTTATATAAATTTTAGATTTAAAAAAAATTTATTTTAAGAAATTAATTAGAAAAATATATAAATTATATCTCATAACTTAATTTAATAGTTTAAGTTTCTAGATTGAGATGATTATTTAATATTCACCGATTTACTTGCTTACATTTATCTTTATTTGATCTTGTTAGAGAATAATATAAATTATATTTTTGGATCTCACCTAACAGCTTAAGCTATTGGGTTGAGATGATTCTTTGACATAATATTAGAGCATTGATGACTAAGTGATCATGAGTTTGAATCTCATCATTCCTATTTAGTTAATAAAAATTAAGCATAAGGTAATGAAAGTCTGTGCAAATTTTAAGTCCAAAGGGCTTTCATTTGAGAAAATATGTTAGAAAATAATATAAATTATTTCTTGAGATCTCATCTAACAACTTAAGTTATTAGATTGAAATGGTTTTTTAAAAAATTTTAATTTAATAAATATCTTCATAACCATGTTGGACAAAATAACATGGAGTTTTCTTCTATTTTGGGTTATATGGGGAGGTCTTAGTAGCAATACAAAATGGCCCGGTTGTTGCCCTCCCTGCACCAAAATCTCTGTGAATCCCTCTCAAGTTCTGCACATAAGATTATATGAAATGAAATCTCAAATCTTAAATACCACATTGTTTCCTTATATAGGCAGTTACAACCATAGGCGGAGCCTTGTAGAAGGCTAAGGAGGGTTGTAGCCCAGGGTAAAAAAAAAAAAAAAAATCCACTTTTCCTTTTAAGTTTTAGACAGCATGCTTATACTACACTTTTCCTATATTGCAAACCTAATATCCCACTTTTCCTTGCAATACATAACCATTAGCCGCCACTTTAGTTTCCCTAGCAAGCCACCCACCTTTCCTTGCAAGTTGCAATACTAATTAATTATTATATTTTATAGAAAATTTATTTAAATATAAATAATTAATTAGTTTACATATCTTCTAAATAACTTGGGATTTTAGCTATTTTTCTTCTCAACAATATACAATTTTAGCTTGAATTTTGAAGAAGAATCTATACAAAGAGCCGCAAGAGTGTAAAATCATCATGTAAGAATTTACAAACCATGACTTTTCATTTTGAATTCAATGTTTCACATTCATTACAGTAGATTGTTAATGGAGTAAACAGTAGACTGTACCCTAGAAATTGATGCATGTTAACACACTAGTAGTCTAGTACTAATAATTTACTAGTTATTTCAAAGTTAAGTTCTCCAAATCTCCCAGTAGTTTGCATCACTAGTTTATCCTTTTATATTTTGCATTTTATGAATATTTTATTGTGGCATTAGTATCTTTTCATCTTGCACCTGATTTCCCTAATCCCTTTTACTTGAATAGGTTATAAATTATAATGGAAAATCAAGGAAACAAGAGAGGAAAAACTATGTTTTCATTCTTTAAACCAAACGAACAAACATCAACCAGTAAAGGACATTCTCCTTCCAATGTTGATGTGTCAAATCATAGTGAACAACCCCCTTTCAAATCTCAAAGAGTTGAAATTGATGTTAATACTCTTGAACGAGATCCTGGGTTACGAATTCCAGTGTGGAAACATCCTATTAATCAACAAGATGAAATTAGAAGAGCTTATATCAAAATGGGTCCATATCAACCTAAGTTAGCAGAGTATCCAAGGACTGAATCAGGGAGACAGTATCGTCGATTTCAATACACTTGGTTTGATCAATTTCCTTGGCTAGAGTACTCTCCATCAAAGGATGCAATATTTTGTTTTCCATGCTTTATCTTTGAAAACAAAGTGCCTCGTCATCTCACATTCACCACTATAGGCTTTAGAAGTTGGAAGAGGGTTAATGATGGGGTTATGGGGTTAAATATGCACTTTTGATGCATGTGGGAAGTCCCACTTCACCATATAATAATGTTGTGAAATCTGCTGAAGATTTAATGAAAGTAAGTAGACATATTGATAAAGTGTTGAATGCACAAACTGTTGAAGAAGTTCAGAAAAATCGGTTGAGACTTATGACAACAATTGAAAGTGTTCGATGGCTTAGCTTACAAGCATGTGCATTTAGAGGTCATGATGAATCTTCGGCTTCTAATAATCGAGGTAATTTTTTGGAGATGATAAGACTTATGGGGAGACTAAATGTTGACATTGATGATGTTGTCTTAGAAAAAGCTCTGAAAAATGCAAAGTATACCTCGCCGACTATTCAAAAAGAGATTTTGCATATTCTCATTAACAAAGTGAGGAAAAAGATTTGTGAAGAAGTTAGAGATGCAAAGTTTTGTATTTTGGTTGACGATGCCAAAGATGCATCAAATAAAGAACAAATGGCTATTGTTTTGAGATTTGTTGACATTCAGGGTTTTGTACGAGAGCGTTTTTTAGTATTGTGCATGTTTCAGATACTACTTCTTCAACACTTAAAAAAGAAATTTGTGATGTGCTCGCTCGATATAACTTGCATATTTTCAATATGCGAGGTCAAGGGTATGATGGTGCTAGCAATATGCGTGGCGCATGGAATGGACTACAAGCTTATTTCTCAGAGATTGTCCTTATGCATATTATGTACATTGCTTTGCTCACCGACTACAACTGGCATTAGTTGCAGCAGCTGGAAATGAGATTTCTATTTGGTTATTTTTCTCAAAATTGACAACCATTATCAACCTTATTTGTGCTTCTCCCAAACGTCATACCGAGTTACATTATGCTCAGGCTATAGAAATTGCACATATGGTAGCTACTGGAGAACGTGAGACTGGTAGAGGGGCTAATCAAATTGGTAATTTACATCGAAGTGGAACTACTCGCTGGAGCTCTCATTTTGATTCTATTTGCAGCTTAATAGATATGTATGGTGCAATTATTATTGTGCTTGAAAGTATGGTTTCAAGAAGGATCTTCTAATTCTATATGTGGAGAAGCTGGTGGTTGTTTGATTATGATGAAATCTTTTGAATTTATATTCATTTTATATTTGATGTATAAAATAATAGGGATTACTGATTTACTTTGTCGAGCTTTGCAGCAAAAATCTCCTGACAACTTAAATGCAATCGATCTTGTATCAACTACTAAAGCATTGCTTCAAACTTTGAGAGATGTCGAATTTGATCTTCTCCTTGCAAATGTGCAATCTGTTTATACAAAATATAAGATTGGCATACCACATATGAATGCTTCGTATAAAAAGGCTACAGGTCGTTCATGTCAACAACAAGGTTTGGTGACAGTTTACCAGCATTATCATTATGATATATTTAACTCAACAATAGATTTTCAGTTGGAAGAATTAAATTCTAGATTCAGTGATGAGACAGTGGAACTCCTTGTACTTAGCTCTGCTTTAGAACCTATAGACAACTTTAAATCATTTAAAGTTGATGCTATTTACAAGCTTGCTGAGAAATTTTATCCTAAAGATTTCAATGAACAAGAGATGTATTATTTAAGATCTCAGCTAGAGCATTATCATATTGATGTGATTTATCATGAGAGCTTTCAGAATATGTCTATCATTTCTGAATTATGTCGAGGATTAGCTGAAACAAATAAGTCGAAGCACTATCATTTGATTGATAGGTTGATTCGTCTTGTTTTGACTTTGCCTATTTCCACTACAGAGCGGGCATTTTTAGCTATGAAACATGTTAAAACTGTGCTTCGCAATAAAATGAAAGAGGAGTTCTTAGCAGATTCTATGATGATTTACATTGGACGAGAGCTTGTTGAAGATATTGATTTGGATTCGATCATAGATGAATTCTATTCTACAAAACATCGAAGGGTGCAGCTTTGATAGTGTAATTTATTTTTATTTTTATTTTGAATTTTATGTACTTTAAATTTTATTTTTTATATATTTTATGTTATGTATTTGAATTAAAACTTTATTGTTAACTTGACAAATTTATATATCCAAGTGAATGGTTGATCTTAAAAAATAATTTATGTTTATTTATATCATAGGCCAGGATAAGAAAAATTCCTGGCTCCGCCCTTGGTTACAACCATTAAATAAAGGTGTAACGTCTTCGCCAATTTCGTTTGGCTCTCTAGCAAGTAGCTACTCACTTATTTTGTTTTTATTATTATTTACTTTTGCTACCAACTTTACCAGCATTGACTTTTTGAGGAGCCTTAACATTGATACATTGATTTCTAGCTAGTGCTATTCATGCCCTCCTCCACGTCTCTTATAAATTTTATTTACATAATTAATTCATTAAAAAAATCAAAATCAAAAGGGTAATTGAGGATATGTTTAATTGTGTACATAAGAAAAATAGAAGTAACTTGGAGGAAGAAAGGCTGTGCGATTGGTTTGGATATAGGCTTCCTCTATAATCAGTTGATAATTGTTAAATATGCATGCAAAAATTCACTTGAGAGAGTGTATTAAAAAATAATATAAATTATATCTTGAGATCTTATCTAACAACTTAAGTTATTAGATTGAAATGGTTTTTTGATAAATTTTAATTTAATAAATATCTTTGTAACCATGTTGGACAAAATAACATGAAGTTTTCTTCTATTTTGGGTTTTCTGGGGAGGTCTTAGAAGCAATACAAAATGGCCCGGTTGTTGCCCTCCCTGCACCAAAATCTCTGTGAATCCCTCTCAAGTTCTGCAGATAAGATTATATGAAATGAAATCTCAAATCTTAAATACCACATTGTTTCCTTAGATAGGCAGTTACAACCATTAAATATAGAAGGTGTAACGTCTTCGCCAATTTCGTTTGGCTCTCTAGCCAGTAGCTACTCACTTATTTTGTTTTTATTATTATTTATTTTTGCCACCAACTTTACCAGCATTGACTTCTAGCTAGTGCTATTCATGCATGCCCTCCTCCACGTCTCTTATAAATTTTATTTATATAATTAATTCATTAAAAAAATCAAAATCAAAAGGGTAATTGAGGATATGTTTAATTGTGTACATAAGAAAAATAGAAGTAACTTCGAGGAAGAAAGGCTGTGCGATTGGTTTGGATATAGGCTTCCTCTATAATCAGTTGATAATTGTTAAATATGCATGCAAAAATTCACTTTAGAGAGTGTATTAAAAAATAATATAAATTACATCTTGAGATCTTACCTAACAACTTAAGTTATTAGATTGAAATGGTTTTTTGATAAATTTTAATTTAATAAATATCTTTGTAACCATGTTGGACAAAATAACATGGAGTTTTCTTCTATTTTGGGTTTTCTGGGGAGGTCTTAGAAGCAATACAAAATGGCCCGGTTGTTGCCCTCCCTGCACCAAAATCTCTGTGAATCCCTCTCAAGTTCTGCAGATAAGATTATATGAAATGAAATCTCAAATCTTAAATACCACATTGTTTCCTTAGATAGGCAATTACAACCATTAAATATAGAAGGTGTAACGTCTTCGCCAATTTCGTTTGGCTCTCTAGCCAGTAGCTACTCACTTATTTTGTTTTTACTATTATTTATTTTTGCTACCAACTTTACCAGCATTGACTTCTAGCTAGTGCTATTCATGCATGCCCTCCTCCACGTCTCTTATAAATTTTATTTACATAATTAATTCATTAAAAAAAATAAAAATCAAAAGGGTAATTGAGGATATGTTTAATTGTGCACATAAGAAAAATAGAAGTAACTTGGAGGACGAAAGGCTGTGCGATTGGTTTGGATATAGGCTTCCTCTATGATCAGTTGATAATTGTTAAATATGCATCTTCTAGGCAGTGAAGCTGACAGCAAAAATTCAATGACTCACAAAAAGTCATAGGTGACCATATCATAAATATATTGTAAGCAAAGTTGAGTAAACAAATATGTTTTGTCATTAACTTGATTGTTGCTGCCTACTCATTGAGAATTGTTTTTTCTAGGATAAAAAAAATAAAAAAATAACTTTTTTTATTGATAAAAAAAACAATAAAAATAAAATTGTTAACCAAATTTTATCTGAATTTTATCCTGGTTAATTTTCCAAGCTATTCAAATATGAACCCAATCTAAAATAAATTTCAAGTTCAAAGTTCAAAGATTTTAATTAGTAAGTTTTATTTTATATAAATTTTAAAGTTGGTTTCATGCTCAAAGAGGTTTGTTTTTTTTAATTATTATTATTTTAGTTCAAATTTGAAGACCAACTTATAAATAAATTTATTAAATCTTTTTTAATACATCAAACATGACATTTTTTCTACATGACATTTTTTCTATTGAATTAACTCTTTTATTTTTTAGATGATGTAATTAAAGAAATAAGGAAAATAAAATAAACATGTGGAAATTAATTGAATTACTTTAATTAATTAGGTTTGTTTAGGCTAATTTTTTTCTTTATTTTATTATTTTATTTTAATCATTTAATTTTCATATCAAAAGAGAGAATTTTTTTTAAAAACAGGAGTTATTCGATTATGCGTCGTGAAGCATTCAATTTAGTATCTAAAAGAGAAAATTCCATGTAAGCGCATGAAATCATAGTATTATGATGGAAGGACTATTACAAAACAAAAGAAAGAGTAGAGGGACTGAATCAATTATAAAAAAAACATAAGAGGCTCTAATAAAAAGAATAAAAAGTATAGGTACCAAATAATGGATAAAATTCATATTACAAAATAAATCATGATAGTAATTTAATTTGTGAATAGCAGTGATTAGATTTTTTGTATGGATAAGAGTACTCTTAAGCCATCTTTCACTTATCATAATTTTATTTTATTTTTCCAAATCAAGTCATCCTCGTCCAAACCGATCATGTCTTATAGTTTTCTTCGTGGAATTCGACTTTCCAATAATAACATAACCGATCAATATTAAGCAACATGATAGTGAATAGTAATTAAGATCATATTGAAGTATGTACTAAGCAATCCATAAAATTACAAAGTGGTTAGGTGAAAGAGAAATACATGTTTTCATTCTACAGTATTTTATTGCAAAAGATTCTAATACATTTACATTGAAATCACTGAACAAGTTGAAATCTATCAAAATCTATCAAAATATTTACATGAATAAAGATAATGGAATATAAATACGAAGAATTTCAAAAAACCAATAGTAAAGATTGATCTTGCAATTAATGAGTTACCTCTCAATTCTTGCCACCCAATAAGAAGCAAAGAATATAATTATTTAATCTAAGTATGTAGGTTTTTCATTTATAATTGGATATTGACTGGTATGACCTTGATTCATTATCATCGCATCCATAACCATAGTTTTATAAGAAGTATTTTTATCATTTACAACTCCATGTACATTGCTAGCACTAGAAATTGACAAAACCATTCTTTTGACCATGGTCTCGTGAGGAACAAATGGTTTTACATATGCATACTAACACATATATTCCTCCAAGAACCCTTTGTGTAGAAGATGCATCATTATAAATCTGGATCGAGAAACTTTTTATTCTTACATATCTTGCATGGATACCTAATACCGCTTCCACTAATATTTCTCGGATTAGGTGTTATGTAATTAATAAAACTCCATGCACGTTGCTAGCACTAGAAGTTGACTAAATCATCCTTTCAACCATGGTCTTGTGAGGAACAAATGATTTCCCATGTGCATACCAACACATATATTCCTTCAAGAACCATTTATGTAGAACATGCATCATACAACATTTGGATCGAGAAACTTTTTATTCTTACACATCTTGCATGGACACCTAATACCACTTCCACTAATATTTCTCGAATTAGGTGTTACGTAATTAATAAAACTCTGAACTCTATTACAATAATTCATCCTCCGCAATCCTTAGGGTGAATCTCGATATATCCATGAATGATCATCCATGACTTCTATCGAACCTATATTAAATAATGATGACAACATGTATTAATTAACTACATTACAAATTTGTACATATTTACGGAAATTACAACTCAACAAAAAAATTGATAAAATATCAAACGGACCCTTAAATAAGCCATTATTTATTTCATCACAATACACTTAAGTTGATAATTCGATATAAGTTTTCATGTCATCTCCTTCCACCTCATTTTCCTCTAGGGTGTTTATGCTTATATTTTCCAGTTCTTGACCAAGGCTTTCAGCTCCTTTATCATGTTGCATTTCGTAGGCAGCTTTTAGGAATGACACGCTAAGGGGAGGGATTTCTAGCTTTTCTTCTTCAAGCTCTCTTCCTTTAAGTCTAGCTATTTTTCTTTCCCTTCTCTGGCCAGCAGCCCACCGATGAACCTCCTTGTTAGGTTTATACCCTAGCCCAAATCTTTGATCAGCAGTTTTCATCTGGTACCCCCGCGATAAGGTTATACTTAAATGGGATCCGCATTCTAAAAAGCATTGAGTTGCCATCTTTACTGCTTCTGAGATCCTTGGCCTTCTTAGTACTGTGTTCTCCGGCACCTAGTCAGTGTTCGCAATCTCAAAAGCATGGATATTGTTATCCTTTCAATCATCTGCTTTGATAAAAGGTACAACCACATTCTTTATCATAGATACTGTCTCCTCAACTTTGACAGTTACCAACATCTCATTCATGATATACTTCAGGCATTGGTGCAATGATGAAGTTACGGCCTCCGCTACATGAATCCAAGGTCTTCCTAACAACATACTATAGGAAGGGTGGATATCCATAACTTGAAGTGTCACTAGGAACATTTGTGGTCCCATATATAGCTCCACTTCTAAAGTCCTAATTATTGGCCTAGGTGAGCCATTATAGTACTCAGCTTCATATGAGATTCATCGATCGACATTTCCTTCAGAATGTGCTTTGGCAACACGTTAAGGGTCGAGCCATTATCGATGAGTACTTTTCCTATGAGGCAGTCCTTGCACCTGACCGTAATGTATAAGGGCTTGTTATGTTCGGTACCTTCAACATCAAGTTCATCAGCCGTGAAGTACAAATAATTAGTTGCGTGGATCCTCCCTACCAAATGCTTCATGGTTTTATGTTCAATGTCTTGGGGTACATACGCGTCGTTCAATACCTTTTGCAAGGCATTTTAGATGCGGCTCAGAGTTGAGTATCAAGGACATAAGGGAGATCCTAGCTGTAGTCTTTTTTAGTTGATCTACTATGCAATATTCGCTATTCTTGATCAACTTCAAGAATTCATTCGACTCCTATTTCGTTATCGGCTTATTAACTTCTAGTGGTTTGTCTAGATTTACCACTTCTTAACCCTTTGCCTTTCTCAACTCCTCGGGCGTAAAGCAACGACCACTCCGAGTCAAACCACTTATCTCAGTCTGGAACAAAGGAAGAGGAGCTCGAATGTTGGAGGCATAACCATAATTATAAGGCATGGCATTGTGATTTCCTTTTGTGCAGGAAGGTTTAACTAAGATTAGCCTTGGTGGCCTATTAGCTATTTGTTGGACCCTACATACTCTTGTGATCTCAGCATTTCTACGATGCGGTACGCATAGCTGAAAGGATAGAGCAAGGGATTAAAGCTGGGTGTATAGCTGAGCCATTGGAGAAGAAGGGTTTTATTGGAAGAAAGAGGGAAGGTGATATGAACAACTTGGCAGGTGGATACAAGGGAAAGATAGTAGATTCCTATAATCCACAAGTACCTGCCTCCCAATTCTCCCACATGAACCTTAGCCAACCTTTCCCCCCAATCGAACAAATAACCAGTCGAACAACCAAAGACCCCATACAAGATACACTTCAGAACAACTGTCGTCGTTACCCATGCCTTTGAAGGACATATATGCCAAACTGTTGAGCATTGGACACATAGTTCTTATCCTTGCACTACCACTACAACCACCATTTCCAATTTGGTACAAGCCCAAGTTGACTTGCGAGTACCATGCTGGTAATCTCGGGCATGGTATGAAACCTTCTACGCTTTCAAGAAGAGGTTGTTGGAGCTTATTAAGATAGGATGGGTATCCTTTGAAGACAAGCCCAATGTTAATTCAAACCCGTTGCCTAAACATGCCCCAAGTAGTAGTGGAGTAGGCATGATAGATGTTGGAAATCAATGCAAGGCATTGAAGGTGTCCATGAAAAATTTGTACGACATGTTGGTACAATCAGGATTTCTAGAGACAAATGTGGAAAGCCATTTGGAGGGATGTGATTACTGTGAGTTCCATGAAAGAAAGAAATAGATTAGCAATTTATCATCGAGGATTACTTCCACCATTTTATTGCAGTAGGATCGAAGGTGAGTGTTTGGGCATTCCAAACCAGTGTACTTAATGAACTCAGGTATCCTAAAATCTTTTGGCACCACAATCTTTGGTACCAAACATATTTCAGCTGCTCGCATAGGGTCAAACCAATCATTACCCTCAACTACCCTTAATCTTTCTTCCAAAGCAAACAGCTAGTCTTGGTCCATCAAACTGGGAGACCTATTATCTGGGGTTCCCTCCACTGTTAAGTCAACAGTGATTGGAGCATGAGTTGGCTGGATAGGGGTGATAGGCACAAAATGTTGTTCATTGGCCAAGTTTGGCCCCTAGTTTTGAGATGCTTGAGGGATGTGAGTTGCTAGCACTCCTTCAGGCGGTTGTGCTAACGTTCCCTCCCTATTCTTAGCTCTTAGAAGTTGCTCAAGTAGGTCGATCAGCCGAGCAACTTTGTTTTTTACGGATTCCAACTCGGTTTGAAAATGTGACTCTAAGTGTGTTCTTTCTTCGTTCTCCATCCTCGATCTGGACCAGGTGTGGTGGATTTTAGATGTAGGACCTATGTTTCACGATCTGGAATGCATATGATAAATTAAAAAAAAATGTGTGATGAAATTGTGATGCACATGTAATGTGTATTTTTTTTAGAGTTGATTCATGACTTTTGTAATCCTTTAGGCAAGATTTCCGAGTCGACCTAATTACTGTAAATGAGGGTTTGCCAAGTTCTTATCATAGTAGCTTACCAAAACATATTAGGAAGAAAAATAGGTCATGGGCTTCTTATAAATAAAAGTTGCTCATACAAAACGATAATAGAAAAGAGGGTCTTATACATTGCTACCCCTAAAAGGCATTTCCCCTATTAGCTAAGTCCCCAATAAAAGAGGCGATGGCCCCCATGTATTCTCGATACTTTGAAGTGTCATTTCCAACTTGGGTGGCTTATTGTTGCAACCTTTCTGCATAACGGGCTACTTGTCATATGTCTTATCTTGTCATGGAACACAGTGTTATCTACGATTATCACTTCGTTGCTGGCTCCTAAGGCTTCATTGCTTCTTTCCAACACTCGAACCATATCCTCCGAATGTGCCAACTTATCTCTTACCCTTTGCAATTCTTCCTTTTCGATATCCAACTTGGCTTTTTTGGAGTTAATTTGAACTGCAAAGCTGTCCATGTAGTCTTGACATTCCTGACACTCTTGCTTAGCCGTACTCAGCTCCTCTTCCATCTCGAAGTAATGGCTTCTCAACTCCCTCAACTCTTCTTCTCGCATCTTGATCTTCGATTGTAAAGCCATCATCCTTCCTTTCGAATACTCAGCTCTCTTCTAGTAATCTCTCATATCAGACTCAGCGGCCTTTCTTTCACTTCTCTCTTCCTCATATTGCACCATGTATTGAGCTCTAATCCTTCTTTCCTCTTCTATGTCGAGCTAGGCTAGCCGATTCTTCTCTTTTTCAACTTCTACTTTTTAAAAAAGAATGCTCCTTCCCTTCTTCATGGAATCCATCACCTTTTTTTGCTAATCTCTTAGCCTTAGCCAACTCCTTTTCTGTGAGCCCATTCTTCGTAACCAACCCATCATATTCGGTTATTCGATTCCTTAACTCATCATAGACCCCTTTTGCTATTTCTTCAGCTACCTCAGCTCTTTTCTGCCATTCTTTTAAAGACATTAACTACTTATCCTGTTTTTCCAACCACTGGTTCAAGTAAGCCCTCATCGTATTTTCTTTCTCTAACTGATTTTCTAATAGTTGCTGCTGCCCTTTACTTTTGCTGAGATCAATTCTACATTGTACTAGCTACTTTCTTAACTCTTCCTCATTATCCATCCTTTTTCTTTTTGGTTGCTCTATCACTGATTCTGGCTATTTTTGTGTTAAGAAACCCCTCACTTCAGAAAGCTCTTCATTCCTCCAAACTGTATAATTCTAGCTGAATGATGTTTCAAAATTGCTCCCTTATTCCCTTTTCACCCTCAGGGGTCTTTCCCAATCTTATCAGATAAGCTCCATCTCTTCGAGGAATAGTTGGTGCTTGAATAAACTAATGAAATCAGATAAACCCAGAGTTTTTGGTGCGTACTGCATTCCACCAAGCTGCCTTGTTACAAGGGCAGGCGCATAACTGATGTATTCGATTACACCAATCAAGGGGCCCATATCTTCTTTTTTTTGATCGAATGTAAGAAGTATATTAGATCAAAAAGAGCAAGGCAAGCTTGCAATACAAGCTGGAAACCAGCAGAGTTCAGAATATATACATAAAATTAGATAAGGAATAAGTTCCCTAAAAACGAAAGGCAGCACAATACAGGCTGAAAAACAGACAGGGGAACAGGCTCCCCAGAACCTACAAATAGCATGAATAACCCTCATGCAGGGAAGCTTCCAAACACCCCCGGCCAGAACCGAGGGAGAAATAACACAAACCCATGCCACATAAGGCAGAAGCAGCACCAAAACAACAGCTGCAGCCAGCAAGAATCTGCTACAAGAGCAAAAGAAGACCCGCAAAGCTGACCCAAAAGCAAACAACACCAAAAAAACAGCCAGCACCTAGAGGAGCACCGGGACAATAGCCCGCAGCATAGGAAAGCAACAATCAGAGACCACAAGGCCTTTGAGCCTACAGAAAAACCTGCCAAATAGATATTTAGCAGTCAGCATAACGGTAACCAGCTACCAAAAAGGCTATATAGCACAATCAGGAATGACCAGCTACCACAAGGCCTTCCAGCAAGCATAAAGACACAAGCAGAAGCCAAAGGGCCCTGCCAAACAAATATGCTAACATCGACAGAGCAATGTAGGATCATCTGGACGATGATGATATTGGAATGCAGCAGCGGGAGCTTTAGATTGTCTAATGGCAGTTGTTTTGCTTCTGGTGATGTATTGCCGTTTAGGGGGGGCTGTAGATGTTGTATCTATAGCTGCTAGGGGTGTTCAAAAAAACCGAATAACCGAAAAAACCGAGAAAACCGATGATAAATTAACCGAGAAAACCGAACCGAGATGTTAAACCGATTACTAAAACCAGAAATCTTTCCGGTTCGGTTCGGTTTCGGTTTTACCACCAAAATCGGTGAACCGAACCGGTCACCCATAAAATACATTTAAAAACAACCTGGTATAAATAGCACAATAAACCTAAACCTAAATCACATTAAACTTTACTCCTAAGCCACCGCCCACACCAGACCAAAGTCTTCTCTCCTTCCTTCCTACTTTCCTTTTCAATTTTCTTCATCTCTGCCTCTTGCCCCCTGTATATTTCTCTTCTCTAGTCGATCAACAAGTAAATAACTCTCATCTCCGCATCGATCTACTCATCTAGTATACTCGAAGTAAAAAAAAAACTCGAACAAAACCCCTCGGCGTGTCTCTTCACTTGCAGCAGAAAGAGTCAAAGAGGTAAAGTTTAATGTTTATCCATGTATTAATTCTGGGCTTCGTGTGCTTGTAAGTTATTGTAACATTTGTTCCATTCGAGATCTCTGACCTCTACTTATTTTTTTTCTATCCTTTTGCAGCTAGGGTTTTTTACATATTTCTTCAGGTTTGCCCCTCTTTCCCCGGCCCTTTTCTTCTTTCTGTTGATTTTTGTTGAATCTGTTGATATTGAGTTCTTGATTGATTTGTTAAGTGTTGTTAACTTTAATATGTATCGGTTTATTTTGATTGTTTTGAATCTATTGATATTTTGCTTTGTTAAGCCTTCTAGCCACGATCAATCTCAGTACTGCATAACAAGAGTGCAGATTTCACATTAATTTACACAAATTCTAGTAATATTTGAAAATCGTAACCACTTTCTATGGTTATTCCTTGAAAATCTTAGCATATTATGAATATTTTCTCGGGGAATTTGATGACCACCTTATTTATTTGGAAAGTGGAAAGAACAGTATAAGGTTTAGAAAAGAAAAACGAAAAGGAAATTGGCTTTTAGGTTTTTTCCCCTTATATTCCTAGTACTTTCATTCTGTAATGTTAACTATTAATGTGTTTGATGCTTGGCAATTAACTTGTTGTATTAATTATTCATTCTAGATTAGATTTTTGTTTTTGTGTTGTTGAATGATTTTGGATTTGAAAGTTAACTGATTTTTTGACAGTTTGATGTCATACAATATAAACCTGCATCACTTTCCGATTTTTAGATTTGAATGACTCATACTTGATTCAAAATTTCCACTGGGTTGTCTTCTTTGAGTTTAAATGAACCTGCATCACTTTTTGTTTCTGGTGGATCATGTACATGCATTCAACAAAAACTTTGAATCCTGCCGTACTTGGAATAATTTGATGTTTGTATTATCGACAAGTCAATTCTTTTTTAATGGGAATTAGTAGAGGGGTTTGGTTTAGATATATACGGTTCATGTATGATCCAAACATACATACTTGTGTAAATGTTTGGTTTTTTATGGGAACTCCACAACTCCCTCCACTCCACTATTAGAATTTGGTAATTAGGTGTTGCATACATACTTGATACTTGTGTAAATGTTTAGTCCTGTAAACTGTTAAGTGCTAATAATTATATAAGGGAGAGATTGCGTGAGAATCCATATGGGGGAGTGAAATAATTCAATGAAAATCCGAATAAGTTAATGGAACCAAGGCCTTGATTGAGTAAAATGTGTTGGATCAGCACATGTAAATGCCACTGACTTTCAAGGTTTTGCTTGCTCTTTCCTTCATTTTTAGAATAGAAATTGGTCCATGACAGCATGCAGGTTTTTTAGAATAGAGAGGTGATAGATGTTTTTTTGCAATTATATGAACCTAACATGATTCTCAACTTCTGCTTGATTCTCAATTACAATCAGATGTTGATTTATGTTGTTGTTTTCTTAATTTCAGATGGATAATATGGAAAATCCTACATCAAATGAGTCAAATCCTTCAATTTCGGGACTAAATTCTTTGCCTATTCTAGTTCCAGTCACTACCTCCAGTACAAACAGCAACACTGAAGAAGGTAATCCACCTTCTAGATGTAATAAAAGAAAAACATCCCAAATTTGGGATCACTTTAAAAAACTAGATGGTAATGCTAAAAATCCTAGGGCTGCATGTAAGTATTGTGGAAAAGACTATGCATATCATACTATACTTAATGGGACTAGTAACATGTGGAGTCATCTAAGTGTATGCAAAAAATTTCCTTTTGTCATTGATCGAAAACAAAAAACTCTAGTTTTAGAACCTAAGCCTAAAATAGAGGGGGGTGATAATGGAGAGGAAAATTTGGTGGTTGTTAAGGCAGTGGGCTATAATTATGAAGAGTGTAGGAAAGCCCTTGGAAAAATGGTTATACTTGATGAGCTACCTTTTAACTTTATAGAAAACCAAGGATTTAAATCATTTTGTAAAGTAATGCAACCTAGATTTGATGTTCCTTCTCGTTTGACGATTTGGAGAGATTGTTTGAAAATTTATTAGTTGAGAAGGAGAAATTAAAGAAAGCTCTTAAGGATCAACGTTTATGTTTAACAACTGATACTTGGACATCAATCCAAAATATTAATTATATGTGTTTGACTGCTCATTGGATTGATGAAGGTTGGAACTTGAATAAAAGAATTCTAAACTTTTGTCAAGTTTCTAATCATAAAGGTGAAACATTGGCCAAGATTGAGAGTTGTTTATTGGAATGGGGAATTGATAAGATTTTAACAGTTACTGTAGACAATGCAAGTTCAAATAATTTGACAATAAAATATCTGAAAAGAGTAACAATTGGGTGGGCAACTAATATATTGTCAAATGACTTCATGCATGTTAGATGTTGTGCACATATTGTTAATCTTATTGTATGTGCGGGTTGAAAGATATTGATGATTCAGTGGTTAAAATTAGGAATGCAGTAAGGTTTGTTAGATCTTCTCCTTCTAGACAACTTGTTTTTAACCAATGTGCGAGAGGTTGAAAATTGGGAGTAAAAAATCTGTTTGCTTGGATGTTGCAACTAGATGGAACTCTACATATATGATGCTAGATGCGGCTGTAAATTTGATGTGGTTTTTATGAGGTTAGAAGAAACCGATCCTAGGTATTTGAGTTACTTTGAGGTTGATTCAAAAGGAAACAAAAAAACTTAGGTCCTCCTGCTTTAGAAGATTGGGAAAAGGCTAGATCTTTTGTCAAGTTCTTGAAATATTTTACACGGTTACATTGAAATTTTCTGGCTCGTTGTATGTGACATCTAATTCTTTCTTCCATGAATTGATTTCTATGCACACAAGCATTTCTCAACTTTGTAGAAATGAAGATGTTTATGTAAGTAACATGGCGAAGAATATGATGGCAAAGTATAAAAAATATTGGGGGGATCAAGATACACAAAACTTTTTGTTGTATGTGGCTGTTGTGTTAGATCCACATTTCAAATTAAAGTATGTGAGATTTTGTTTTGGAAGATTGTATGATGTTGAAGAGGCTGAAAATTTTACAATTAAGGTTAAAGATACTTTGCTAAGGTTGTTTGAGCATTACATGAATGTTGATGAGAATGTTGAGGTTGTTCATAGTGTTGGAACAAGTATAAATGAAAATGTTAATGTTGATTTAATGGTGGTAAATGATGATATGTTGGATGACTTGGCTTCTCAATTCAAAAAACATTTAGAGGAAAAGGGCAGTGTCCAAAAAAAAAATGAGGTTGAGAGGTATTTGGGTGATGATTGTGAGGATCCGAATGATTTTAAATTAGATATTTTGGGTTGGTGGAGGTGTAATGCTACAAAATACAAGATTCTTTCTAAGGTGGCACAACACGTGTTAGCCATCCGGTATCTACAGTTGTTTCTGAAGCAGCATTCAGTACTGGCGGTCGTATATTAGATCCATTTCGAAGCTCTTTATCTCCATCGACAGTGCAAGCACTTGTTTGTTGTCAGAATTGGTTGAGTTTAGCACCAATTCCAATCAACATTAGAACCTTCATGGATTATATTGAAAATTCTGAGATGATTGAGTCAGGTAATTTCTCTTACAAATTTAAATATAGTTATTTTATAATATTGTTTATTTACATATGTTTAATCTAACATTTTAATTTATGTTTTTATAGAATTTGGTGAAAGTTTAAAAATCTCAACTGATTGTTTGTAAGTAGTATTGGTGGCTTGGTGCAATCTTGGAATATAATTGTTTTGGGTAATTAATTTACTTTACCTTGTTAATTTCCCTTTAAATTTCGCATACTTAATTCTTTCAATAGTTGAACTATAATATGTTGCTAATTTGCTAGTGTTTTTTTATAGCATTATCCTTGCTGGAATTTTTGGATGTTGGTGTTGCTGGAATTTCTGGAATTTTTGGATGTTGGTGCTGGTGTTGCTGGAATTTTTGGATGCTGGTGTTGCTGGAATTTCTGGATGTTGGTGTTGCTAGAATTTTTGGAATTTTTGGATGTTGGAGCTGGTGTTGCTGGAATTTTTGGATGTTGGTGTTGCTGGAATTTCTGGAATTCCTGGGTGTTTGTGCTGGTGTTGCTGGAATTTTTAGATGCTGGTGTTGCTGGAATTTTTTCTTCAAAGTTCAAATTATGCTGGATGTTTAGGTTTTAATTTATTGCTGGTTGCTAATGTATTTGCTTGTATTTTTCTAGTGCGAACAAACTTTTAATTTGAGGTTTTAAAATTTGATCATGCATTTTGCATATTGCATTGATTTAGCACTTTGAGAAGTATATTAAAAGTTTGCATCTTTGTAGGATTTTAATTACTGTCTTAATTCATGTCCAGATTTTCATTTATATTGAAAGTTAGTAAATTCATATTAAAACTTAGCCATGTGAATTAGCTTAACATTTATTTTAAAAGCTGAAACCGTAAGCCAATTTTAAAGCTTAGCCATGCTAAATCTGCCCAAACAGTAAGCCAATTTTAAATCAAAAACCAAAAAAACCAATGGGATTAGGTTTCCCGGTTTTTTCTTTAAAAAACCGAATTTAACCGAACCGGACTGGTTCGGTTTGAACCGGTTTTCGGTCCGGTTCGGTTCATTTTTTTGCAGCAATACTGTAATTCGGTTCGGTTGGTTTTTTGAGTTTAAACCGAATCGAACCGTGAACACCCTAATAGCTGCAGAACGGTGGGGAATAGACCCAGGGGGCTCAGTGACAGCAACCTTGGACCTCTTGCGATCTGGAGACTAAGTTCTCATTACTTCAGCAGTAGCTGCTTCCGTAGTCATAGGATCCTCTTGCAGATCTTTATATGGACCTACACAGTGTGGAACCTGCTGCACTACTGCAGCAATCTCTGCAGAAGGAATAGGACTGGTTGAACCAGTTGGAAGCTCATGAGATCGCTTTTTGTTTCTTGATTTGAGTCTGTTAGAGCACATGAAAGTTGAATGACCAAGGGATTTACACTGTCGACAAAACCAAGGCAAGGATTCATACACAATCTGTTGTTGCAAAGCAATGCCATTGGGCAAGATCACATTAACAGATGATGGAAAGACTGATAGGAGGTCTACTTCAATAAGAATTCTAGCATAGGAGACCCGGGTCATTAGTGTTGTAGGGTCATCACATTTGATGGGTTTTCCAATCATGCTGGCAATCTTGGATAAGCAAATATGATTCCAACAACGCAATGGCAGATTAGGAAAACGGACCCATGTTGGCATAGAAGATAACTCTGTAAATTGAAAGTCAAAAAATGCGGGCATTATCTTTAGGATAAGAGGCCTACCAAACACAGCATAAGGACCTGCTCCTAGAACATCTAGCATCTCAGATTCAGAAGAGAATGTAAAAATCAACCAGCCTGAATCATGCATAGTGAATGTAGTTCTATGTTGCCAAGTACGGTTGATGTATGATAATAAAGTGGCATAACCTGGGCATTTCCCAGCCACAAACCCAATCAAGCAATGTTTCCAGTTGACATCAATTTCACTAACATCACTTTCCTGAAGATAACAGGAATCATAGGAGGAATAGGCAGGAAAGTGAGCAAGAGAAGAGGATAGGGAACCTGGTGACTGGTTTACAGGAGAGTTGGTGGTACGACCAGTCGGGGGCGATCCAAACACTGGTGATACCGGAGTGGCTCCTGCAGGGGAAGGAGAGATCCCAGGGCAGAGCATAGAGGGAATAGCAGATGAGGTGGAAGCAATATCCCCTGAGCTGGGGCAGGGCCGACAAAGGTGAGCCGCACCAGGACCCTTAGAATTAGGGTCCGAAACCAAGGAGATTGACTTGGAACAGCCAGAGAAACCACCATTATGTCCAGAAGGAGCAGGGGAACCTTTCTCACGCATAGATATGTTATTCCTTCTTGACGAAACCCTAGCATTGCTGGAGAAGAATGTGAAATCAGCCAAAGCAGCCTTCGTATAAGGTGGAATGAAGGTTGGGGAAGTGGGATGAACTGGGGAGCAGCTCCTAGACTGATCTCTTGGGGTGCGCGAAGCTGAGGCATGTCGATTTGATTGGAGACAGAAATTGTCCATGCTGGAACGAATAATGGATGATTTAACTTTGGATTTTGTCATATTGACCAAGAGAAGAACTCTGGGGAGCAGTAATCAGATCTATGAAGAAGAAGATGACTAGAGAGGGAAGATCTCAGATCAACAGGACCGCTTCTCTCACTACACCAGGAGTTTCTCTCACTAGACTGCAATTACTCGACGAGGGGGACCCATTTCTTGCTTCCATAGCTCATTGTACAGATGGTGTTGTTCATCCACAGTGCTTTCCATTTGAAGTTGCTCCTTGGCAATGCTGCATATTTATCTATCCATGCTTTCTCATCCCAGTTCTTCCAAGTCTCATCTATGTTAACCTTTAACGGTCGTAAGTCAAACCACCAAAAGTTGTTAAAGATGTCCCTTGGTGTTTCAATATGACTGATAATCCATCAATACAACATAGGGATGCAACATCTCATGGCTCCTTTTCCATGCGTTCTACAGTGATTGAGTGATAACATGGTTTCTCCCAAAATGGTTGAAGAGGGATTGATCTGGTCATGCTCGTACTCTATGAAGACATAAATTGATGACTCCGAGTTTAGAAGGGAACAATACTAGTCCAAAGATTGTGAAGGCCACCAACCTGTATCATTCATCTCCCAACTTACCTTCTTCAGCATTTTTCTTCATTCGGGCTTCAATGACCTTCCATTTAAAACCCCCCTCGGCGACTTTACATTGGCTGATCTTTCCTAGGCCTAATAAACTGACTACCTCCGAAGCTGTGTCCTCAAATCTTTGCTGGTGGTACATCCTATGGTTGTTGTTTGGAAAATCTAGAATCCTCTCATATTCCTCCAAGGTCGGTGTCATATCGATGTTCCCGAAGGTAAAACACCGATAACTAGGATCCTAAAAATTCAATAGGGCTTTGATTGTTGCTGCTTGTACGGGCAACCTTATTAGTTGTGCAATTCTCCCATATTGCCTTTCAAAAAGTGTCTCATCAACATATTCCATGATAGACAATAACTTCCCCAAGTCATTTACCATGTGATTTATCTTGGTAATGCAAGGTAACCCATTAGCATCGATTCTTGGACATTTTCCTTTAGCTATATGAGCCAACTCAAATTCTTGCCCAAATTCTTGGAAAGAAAGGTACTTAGTCATGATTTTAGCTCAAAACCTGGATTGACGAATTTATTATTAATCATGATGCAAATGAAAGTAAGATACATAACCTAAGGACAAGCTCTATTTATTAAGTGAGAGTGGGTAGGTTTTCTATCTGGTCTTGAAGGGTCTCATATCTGCCCAATGACGTTCTTTATAAAGACAGTATGGGAGCGTTGCATGGAACATTTAAGGCACGTATGCCCACCATTGCCAAGCAGGCACTCAAATATGAGTTGGGTGTTTCACACATCTGAACCCTGACCAATAGTCTTAGGGAAAATCGCTAATTCTCCACTTAACTTAAGGTTTGTGTGTGCTTCTTAAAATCAAAGTAAGTGATGCACAAGACAGTTTTATACAATGCGTGAATAGTATGCATAAAAAATAAAAAGCAGATACGCAAATAACAAAAGGAAAGACATATCAACAATAAACACACAAAAACACAAACAAATCAGACAAAAAACAAAGCTTAGTCTACAAGGTCCCCAGTGGAGTCGCCATTCTGTCGTACGTGTGCGGCGTCGTGGCGAAATATTCCACTTCAAGTCTAAAATGCATCTATCGATATGGCAAATATAGGGAGACAAGAAATTCTTATCGTTTATTGGGGGGAAATGGAATGGGAGTCGCCACCTAAGGTAAGCTGCATTGTTTGATTGTCTGATAAAAAGCTAAGGTATTATTGTATTTATTGGTCTATCTACGGTTCAAGAAAAGTCCTCCTCAGTAAGGAGGTCCTTATCTTATCTGGTAAAACCTAATCGTTCTAACGTCTATATAAAAACTATATTTTTAATATCAGGAATACATTTTACGTATAAATTCATAATCCCAAATATTAAAAGACAAAAAGATTTTTTAGAATTTTTGAAATATTGGCCTAGTTCTCAAGGCTCTAACAAACTTGTTGTTAAAGCCAAAGTGCATGCTAATATATATATATTTTTTGAAATTTCCTTTGTTGTATGAAAATATGATGTGATGATTTTTTTTTATTATTTTGGAGAGACTAGGCCGTATGAAAAAAAAAATTATGTCTTGATGACAACCAGGTATTTTAATACTGGATTTGTATCTTTACGGTATAAAAATACAAATCAATATTAAGCAGAAAAATATGTAGGAAAATCAATAATTTTTTTAAGGATTTTTTGAATTTTTAAAACAAAAACATTTTTTATTTTTATATTTTTTTTTAATGTCTTAACAAAAACTAGGTATTTTAATACTGGATTTGTATCTTTACGGTATAAAAATAGAAACCAATATTAAGCAATTTTTATAAAAAATATGCAGGAAAATCAACAATTTTTTTTAGGGATCTTTCATAATTTTTCTATATATATATATATAAAAAAAAAACATTGATATAAATAATATATAATATTAGGTGGGTTGGGTTGGGCCGGCCCAACTAACTAGGCCGGACTTAGCCCCAAAAGGGTTGGGCCGATCTCGGCCCAACAAAATCTCTTATTTTCATATGGGCCAGACTCGTCCCAAACAGCTGGGATTCTGGCCCACAAACACATGGCTAGGCCAGAACCAGCCTAGCCTAAAGAAGAAAAAAAACCAACAATGCTGGGCCAGAATCAGCCTAGCCCGGCAACATAACTGACAGGGGGGGATTATTTCCCCCCTCCCCTCCTCTTGCATGCAGAACGCTATTCGTTCTACATGTAGGAGAAAAACAAAACAACAAAACGCAAGCAATATGGGGGAAGAAAAGTTACCTGGCCCGGAGGAGGCGGTGCGTTGCTAGTCTGGCTGCTTACCTGGCGGTGCTGTGGTGGAGGTCGGTGGCGGTATCGTGGCTCACGGATGGCAGCTCCAAACAATAATGTTACTGTTTCAAGCGGTGGAGAAAGAGGCTCATGTTCTTCCCTTCTCCTCCGTTCTCCTCCTCTTCTTCTGCTGCGTTTCCTTTTCCTTTTGTTCTGATTTAAATGGTGTTTCTTTCCAAGACCCTACCTTGTCCGGTGTCAGTATCATTTTTCCTTAACCCTCACGGTCCACTATTCTTTACCTCTCACTGTCCCTCTCGGTCTGTTTTTTTTTTCCTTTCGGTTTGTTTTCCCTTTCCTCTAACCTTATAGTCCCTCTCGTATTTATGGTCCATCCCACTATCCTTTACCGCTCATGTTCCTTTCTCTCCTTTCGTTTTTTATTTCTCTGCATGTCTCCTCCTCTTCGGGCTGGCGTCGAGTGCAGTATTTATAGGGCAAAGGGGAGCGGGGGCGTCCCTATTGCCGCCCTATCATTGTGTGTGGGAAGAAGAGCTTCACTGCCCTGCCACGGCACCGGGTTGGCTGGGTAGTGGGCATGGCTGGCAGGGCGCGACTCCCTCGGTTTATCATCATGAGAGTGTGTGGGGTTTCGGGATGTGGCAGGGCATGTGGCGTGCAGGGGCTAATAAAGAAAGAAGAAGAAAATAAAAACGCTTTCTCTTCTCCTGTTGCACGTCCAAGGGAAGAAGAAAGAGGAACAATGTCGTTCAAAACGACACCGTTTTGTCCTCTTTTTTTCTTTTATTTTTTTTAACACGAAGCGGCGTCGTTTTGGACAAAACGAGTCGTTTCATTTAAATAAAAAAAAAGGCGCCAAAACGCGTCAATTTCCAAATCAATCCTCAATTTACCCTATGTTCTATTAAGTCCTCAAATGTAATTTTGATTTCAAGAATTAATTCAATTGCATCCCTGTCAATTTCAATCGCCGACCCTATAGTTGGCCGCCTTTTTCACTTTAGTCCTTGGTTTTGAATTTGTGCATTTGGACCCTCAATTGACTAATAAACTTAAAATTTCTTCAATTTGGTCCTTGATTCAATCAATTAAAGCCTCTCTATTCACGCGCCTTTTTCAATTTGGTCCTCGATTTTAGATTTTCTCGATTAAGTCCCTAATTGGCCATTAAACTTCAATATTTATGCAATTAAGCCCCTGATTTGACCAAATCAACCCTAAAAAATTATAATTTGACCCCGGAACTTTAATTTCTTCCAATTAAGGCCCAAATTGACATAAAAATCAATTTTTTTTCTTGCAATCAAACCCTCTATAAATTCAATTAAACCTTTAATAAAATCCAATTGAGTCGATAAACATCCAATTTTGGACTTTTCTCTTCAAATTGAATTTTCTTTTCCAACAGGGCTCTCATCATTCACGGATATACTGTCAAAATTTTAATCTTTGTATTTTTATCCTCCTTAATCAATTTGTTTTTGATCATTTTGAGCGCTCTCGCCTCCTATTATTATTTTTAATTTCTTTCAGCTATATATTTATTTTTATTATTTATTATTATCTTATTTTATTTTCCGTATATATATATATATATTATTTTATTTTTATTTTATTATTTTTATAAATATTTTATTTTATTTTTTATTATTATTGTGTGGGGACCCAAAAATGGGTTACAACACTCTGCTTCCCTTTATTTTGCTAGTCACCCGTCTACTGCAGACTCTATCTCTGCTACCAACCCTGTTATTGCTGCTAGCCTAGTCTGAATCTAGTGGTTGATCTCTCCACTTATCAACTGCAGCAGGACACCTCCGTGACACCAACCTCTCTTGAATCACCATCGTTGCTCAACCGCCACCCTATGGTCCTTGGACCGCAACAGCCCAAAACTGCAAATATGGTGGCCTCTACTGTAGCTGATACAACTTCCACCCGGGTATTGCTATCTCCTTCCTCTGAATCTATTGCCTTCTCTAATGCAAATAAATATGTTGCTTGGCATGATGCTATGTGTGATGAGATCAAGGCATTGCGTTCCAATCATACTTGGTCACTAGTGCCCTTTCATCCTTCGATGAATGTTGTGTTGATGGCAGCATAGAATGTTATAAAGCCCATCTAGTTGCTAGAGGCTTTACCCAGTAGGAAGGATTTGATTATTATGAAACTTTCAGCCTAGTTATTAAACAGGCCACCGTCAAATTAGTCTTTTCCATTGCGGTTTCATGTAATTGGAAGATTCATCAGCTCAATATTCATAATGCTTATATCAATGGTGTTCTTACTATAGAGGTCTACATGAAGCAACCCTAGGTTTTGTTGACCCTACTCTTCCATCTCATGTGTGCCGATTGCACAAGTCATTATATGGTTTAAAACAGGCACCAAGGGCATGGTACACCCATCTGAGTATTTTTTACTCTCCATTGGTTTCCTTGCCTCCAAGGTTGACACCTCCTTGTTTATCTTATCTGATGGTACTAATATCTTTTATCTCCTGGTATATGTTGATGATATTTTTCTTATGGGCAGTAACTCTGCCATGCTTCATCGCCTAATCTAGTTACTAAGCTCAGAATTCAAGCTTCGTGACTTAGGTGATGTTCCCTACTTTCTGGGTATTCAAGTTCAGTCTACGGGTATGGGTCTGATGTTGCGCCAGCACAAATATATTCTTGACATCCTCACTCAAGCTGGTATGACTTCTTACAAACCCGGTGATACTCCAGTCTCTCCTTCCAAACTTGTTATATAACAGGATCATCCATTCTCTGATCCCACATGATTTCATCAAATCGTGTGTGCTCTTTAGTATCTTACCTTTACTCGCCTAGATATCTGCTTTGTTGTTAATAGAGTCTATCAGTTCATGCATGCTCCTACATATTCCCATTGGGCTGTTGTTAAACGCATACTCTGCTACCTCAAAGGAACAGCAAGCTATGGTTTTCATATCACTCGAGGTACCTCATTTGCTCTTCATGGTTTTACATATGCAGATTGGGCTATTAGTATTGATGATCGCAAGTCTACGGGTGGCTATCTTGTTTTCTTTGGTCAGACATCGATTTCATGAAAATCCGGCAAGCAACATACATTTACCTGCTCCTCCACTGAGGCTGAGTATAAAGCCTTAGCAGATGGTACTACTAAGGTCATCTGGGTTCAATATTTGTTAACAAATCTGCAGGTTCCCTCTGTCTCTGCTCTTACTATTTGGTGTGATAATCTTGGTGCGACCTATCTCTCAGCGAATCATATCTTTCATGCTCGTACTAAGCATGTTGAGGAAGATTATCATTTTATCCGTGACCGGGTTGAGAATAAGGAAATTCAGATTCGCTTTATCCCTTCTCGGGATCAACTTGATGATGTCTTCACCAAACCACTTTCCACTACATCCTTTATTGCTTTCAGGTTCAAGCTTCGGGTTGATCCTCCACCCTTAGCTTGAGGGGGCATATTATAGAATGTATAGCATGTATATCTCTAAATAGGAAATTAATGTAGGATTATTCCAATGTTGTAATCCCTATGGTTACTGTCATGTTTTACCACACATATATAAATAGGAAAGGTTGGCTAAATCATTATATTATTCTCAACTATACGGTTTATATAAACTTGTACAAAGTGTTTTTAAACCCATGCTGGACTAGTTGGTCCGACAAGAAATTTGCTGCCACGACCACCTAACTTTTTTTAATTGAAAAAAATATTTCGTTTTTAATAAGGTATAATTGGATTGGAATTACAGTTTTTCTTTGATTTTATATAGAATATTGGTTCAGCTATAATATAGTGAGTTTAATTTCAGTTTTTAAATGGCTGGACTAGTCATAATTGAATTTGTTTTAGCATATCAATAATTGAGAGAAAAAGATATGGGTAGTGGAGAGCTGAGTCTTCTAAGCTTTTTTATAAAGAAAGAATCCTCACATGTACGTCCTGAAGAAATTTAGACAATGATCAAGAAAAATTAAAAATTGCTTTCAATAGAAGCAGATGTGGGTATGAAGATTAGAAGGCCTTCGTTCATCCATCTCTACTTTAAAGGATCTCCATTACCATTTTCATTTAAAATTTTCATTTATGATAAAAGATATTTTCTTCCATAAATCTAAAAAAAAAATCTCATACTAAAGAGCGATGAAGATTCTTTGGGTAATTAAGTAAATAAAAAGGGACCGAAGGATAAATTCACCTACTTGTCCTCGGAAATTATTTAAAATGATTATGTGGATTGGATACACAAGTTAACACCTCACTGAACGAAAAGTCACTTTACATCCTAATCACTGAATTAACAATATGCTTAAGCATTGCTTTCGTTCACCTACTGACGACAGCAAATATTACTATAAATTTGGACAAGTATGGAAGAGCACGCATCCCATTTTGAGCCCGCATATTCTCGAGTACTCCAACCTCGGTGCCATAGCCAGTACCGTTTGATTTCTGGCTGTTTCTCTGCCATGCCATCTCCTACTTCCTTAGCATTCAATGTGCGAAGGTGCGAGCCAGAACTGGTTGCACCAGCTAGACCCACACCACATGAATCTAAACCACTTTCTGATATCGATCGCCAACTATACCTACAATTTCAATCACCACATTACAACTTTTATGCACACAACCCGTCCACGCAAGGGAAAGATCCTGTGAAGGTAATAAGAGAGGGAATTGCACAGGCACTTGTGTATTATTATCCTTACGCGGGGAGGATTAGACAGGAGCCAGAAAACAAGCTTGTAGTAGATTGTACAGGAGAGGGTGTCTTGTTCATTGAAGCTGATGCTGATGGCACACTTGAGCAGTTTGGTGATCCAATTCAGCCTCCGTTCCCTTGTGCTGAGGAACTTCTTTACAATGTCCCAGGGTCAGCAGGAATCATCAATACCCCGTTGCTGATCATTCAGGTACTTATCTATTATTATAAACAAGGTAGTGTTGCCTTTTTTCTTCCTCTTCTTTTCTCGGGAAATGGCTAGGTTAGAAAATTTGATGACAAGTTCTGTTGCTATTGGGGTAAACGTTGAGTGATCTTTATATTTCCCTTTCTAATTATTTTTTTGGCACCTGGGTTCTTTTAGCATATTTTTTTATTTTTTTTGGTTCTGGGCAAATAGTTGGATAGGACTGAGCCTAGGTGGGTTTTTTTAATACCCACCACCCAAGTTAGGTTAGATGGAGGTTTTCATCCACCTACATACTTAGATTAAATCTTGATATCTTTTTAAAATATCATTATTAAAATCTTAAATAATATGCACTCATAAATTAAAACGCCATGAAATTAAATCTATAAAATAAATTATAAATCTCAAAATCATATATATATAAATATTAGACTTTGTATGAGTATACTGAATTCCTCAGTTTTCACTGCCTTCTACTCATATAAAAACATTTCGGCACCAAACAGACTCAGACTCGAAATATCTCATTTATGGTGAGACTATGTATGACATCCCTAAATAGTAATACCATTAGTACCGGAGTCTCAAGGGACAAGGAGGGGACATGGCTCGCCATGGATCCAATACACTCCCACCGAGCCCATCCTATCAATTAGCTGATTTCCTCTAAACATATCCTATCAATCCCTTTTTTCTATGCTCCCAGCAAGTGATAATATCCTTGGTAAGGCTAGTTTTTCATCGTTTTAATATTATCTATTTTCAGATGAGAGACTTGACGTGGGGAAGAGTGACCTTCGAAAACGTTAAGAAAATCATTTCAATTTAATAAATAGTTTAAATTATTAAATCTTAAAATATAATTTATATTATTTTTTAATATATCTCTCAAGTAAAATATTTTTAATTTAAAATTTGTATAGGTTCACACTACAGTATATTTACTTTTTATCAAATAAATGGAAAGATTAAATTTTAACTCGTGATCGCTTGGTCATCAAGATTTTAATATCTTGCTAATAAATTATTTTAACCCAATAGTTTAAATTATTATATTATATTTTAAATTATAATTTATATTATTTTTTAACTGAAATTATTCTAATTTCAAAAATTCATTCTTCGATGGCTTCTCAGCATGCAATCATCCTCTCTGTTCTCTTTTCCTTCTTCTTGACGGCATTCTGTTCTTTTCTCCTTTCTATTTTTTTTCCTCTGACCTTTTTCTTGTTTTATCGTTCTTCTTTAATCTTTATGTGATACGTATCCTAAGCTATATCCACTAATTCGGCGTGTTCTCACATCGAAGAAAATGACAGCTAATCCATTTTTTCTTAGTTTGACTTGGTTTTTGGATTCAAATATATAAATCAAATGTATATTATCACACTAGCAAGAAAAAGATCTTTGCCCCCGGCCGCTCCCCCATCGCAAGATTTGTCAAAACTCAGCTAGTGTTCGTATATAATATTTATGTAATTTAACAGAAAATTAAATGTTTATTGTTTGTTGACATTGTGCTATATTACACTCCACTAATCACATTATAATAAAAGACTAGTGATTCTCTTAATGTATTTTGATAGATAACACGCTTGAAGTGTGGTGGTTTTATACTTGGCTTCCGTCTTAATCACCCAATGAGTGATGCCATTGGCCTAGTTCAGCTATTGAGTGCCATAGGTGAGATCTCACGAGGTGCTCAGGCCCCTTCAATTCTACCTGTGTGGCAAAGAGAACTCCTGTGTGCTAGGAATCCACCTCGTGTTACTTGCACACACAACGAATATGGCGATCATCATGATCTTGTTGTGGATCCTAGCGAGCTCAACGTTCCTGAATTTCGCGGTAGCACTGACGGTGCAGCCCACCGTTGTTTCATCATCGGCCCTAAAGAATTATCCAACATTCGTAAATGGATTCCTCCTCATTTACACCCATGTTCCAAGTTTGAAATAATAACCGCATGCTTATGGAGATGCCATGCCATAGCATCTCAAGCAAACCCTAATGAGGAGATGCGCATTTGTATGCTCGTCAATGCACGTTCCAAATTCAACCCTCCGTTACCAAAGGGTTATTATGGTAACGTGCTGGCATTGCCAGCAGCTATAACCAGTGCTAGGAAGCTTTGTTTGAACTCATTAGGGTATGCTCTGGAGCTGATAAGGCAAGCCAAGAACAAGATCACTGAGGAGTACATAAGATCGTTGGCCGATTTCATAGAGATTACCAAGGGCCTGCCTAAGGGGTTACAGTCATATGTTGTGTCAGATTTAACAAGTGTTGGGTTCGATCAGGTGGATTATGGCTGGGGTAAGCCAGTTTATACCGGACCATCTAAGGCCATGCCTGATGACATTAATAATTCTGGAACCTATTACTTACCCTATAGAAACAAGAAAGGAGAGCGTGGAGTCATGGTTCTGATCTCCTTACGTGCACCAGTTATGGAAAGATTTGCAATGCTATTCGAGGAGTTGACTAAGCACGATCCAGATAGTGGTCCAGCACAACACCACGCGACTCTCCCTATAAGACACAGGCTTTGATATATTTTTATTCCCACTTGAGATTGTCTCCATATTGAGCTTTGAAGTGGACATCCATGGTTTGAACTTTCAGCAGGTCGTGCAACAAGATTGGATTAGCATCTGCTTTCTTTAAGAAATTGTGGTTAAATAAATACTGACAGGTCTTATCCCTTCCTGGTGTTATATATATGGTTGATCGAATAGGGATTACTTGTCATGAAAGTAAGTCAACAGAGTGAATGTGTTCTGTAGGGTTTCCAATTGCTTATAAATTACATGTATAAAGTCTTATCAGTGTTCTATAATTTTCTTTAAATTTGTTATCATGGTATCATCATCTTCATTGTTTCTTCCCATCAATTGTTTTTTAATTGGGGTCAGCAATGGCTATTTCTTTCTTTCTTTCTTTCTTTTTTCTCCTTACAGCAAGACTATTTCCAGAACTAGTTTTATAAATCAAAATTTTAACTAATTCTTTGAATTGAGATGCTGAAAGAAATTAATTAAATAATTCTTAGACATTGTCAAAATATTATCTTCTGCTTGAGATGCTGAAGGAAATTAATTAAATAATTCTTAGACATTGTTGAAATATTATCTTCTGACTTGAGATGCTGAAGGAAATTATTTAAATAATTCTTAGACATTGTCGAAATATTATCTTCTGACTTGAGATGCTGAAGGAAATTAATTAACTAATTCTTAGACATCGTCGAAATATTATCTTCTGGCTTGAGATGCTGAAATAAATTAATTAAATAATTCTCAGACATTGCCGAATATTACTACCATCATTTTTTTATTTTTTTTGTGTGTTTATTAATCTCATTCTCATGGCAGTGAGGATTTCCAAGGGACATAATAATATTGTGTTCTTTAATGTGGGATTCTAACATCCCTCACGTGAAGCGTGAATATATGATAAAGAGAACCTAACTTAGAGAGCTCGAATGAGCCTTAGAGGAAACATAGACTTAGTCTAGAGAAAGGTTGAAGGGCCACGCCCAAGATAATCTGAAAATATATATATATATATATATATATATATATATATATATAAACATTAATTTAAAAAAAATTGAAAAATAAAAATAAAAAGGATCTAAACAGGCAAAACCACATAGTATTTACACTATTACTGCCCTGCATCAAGTACTTTTAAAGGAAGAGATGGTAAGATAATTGAGAGAGAGTAGGCAAAAGTAGTGACCTAAAGAAGCATTAGATTTTCCAGTGTTAAAAGCATGAGAACTAGAGAGAAAATAAGAGAATGAAGATAATAAATAATAGCACGCTTTCTTTTCTTGTTTTTTTTTTTTGCCGACATGGTATTATTTTATGACACAATCAAACTCGAATGAATAAAACGTTGAATTGAATCGTACCAGTTTGTACTGGGGATTATTACTCATTTTCATACTTCTATTTTATTTTCTAATTATTTCTTTAATTAATATTTAATTTATATCTTTAAATTAATATTCTTTAATTAATATTTAATTAAAAAATTAAAAAAGAAAAAGAGAGTATTAGAATAATAAATAAGAACAGAAATTCTCTTATCTCGTCGAAAGAATATCATCACATAATTATCTATGACTGTTCATGTCTCTAGTTGGACCACTTGATTAAATATGATTGAAAAATATTTTTGTAAAAATTTAAAATGTTTAATTTGTGATGATAAATTAAAATATTTTTAAAAACATCTAGTATTACAATGACAAACAAACTCATCATTTAAAATTATCCTTACCCTAAATTTTGATTATAAATTATTTCACTTTACGATTTAAAAAAAAAAACATTTAAATACAATTACCATCTTCCTTTCTTTTTTTTCTCTCTCAATGATATAAAAAAAAGAACGTCATGTGTATGGTAATTTGTGACCTTGGCAAAACAGTGTGGGAAAACATCAGAAAAGCTTCCTATTATTTCTTGTCGTCATTGCCTTTCTTTCGGTCTCCTACTTTTAAGATTGCCGAATCCATCGGCTCTTTCCGTCACTTTTGGCTCTTTTCTCTCTATTATTTTGCCTTCTCTTCCTCTCACAGTGTTCATGGAAAACACTCTTCTCAAAATTATTTTTTAAATTTTTTAATGTTTGTTTATATTTTAAAAAATTATTTAATAAAAAATGGTTTCCACTCAAAGAAAAAATTGAAGTTTTTACAAAGAAAAATGTTTTTTCGTTTCTCAATTCTGGATAACACTTTCTGGATTTTTAATAAAAAATTAATAATTGCACTTAACTTTTTTTTGTTAAGAACATGAAATAAAAAAATAATAATTTTATAAATTATTTAAAAAAAACCATTGTTATTTGATGTAATCTAATTTTGACCCTCTTTTATCATATATTTTATTTAAAAATCAAATATTTCCAAAAATGCATTTTTTATGTGATTTGTCCAATTTTAAGCTATTTCATTAAAAAATCAACCTTTATGCTTTTCATACACGTTGATATTTAAAACAAATTGAAAAAATAATCCAAAAAAGAAAAGAAGATAAAGAGATAATAAAGATAAAAATAAAAATTGAAGTGGAGGTATTGATTTAAACATTGCAAACCCCTTCCAAAAACAACTAAAAAAAAAACAACTAAAAAAGAAAGAGATAATTTTTGCAAGTGTGCAACATCACGACGATCATCTTTCTGGATCTGGAATAGTTTCCGGGTTGTTGGTTTGGGTTCCTCCTTTGCGGTTTTCATGGCTGGATGGTGAAGGGTGAAGGGTTGTGGGTATATTTGTGGCAGGCTATGAGAGGAGAGTTTGGAAGTTAGGCTGGCGGCTCATGTGCGTTTCTGGAGAAGATAGTTCGATAAGGAAGAAGATGGAGGCATGTATTGAGAGAGATATCGTGGGGAAAGTTAGCAAAAATACAAAAGGGCTCTTGTTAGGGGGGGGGGGGGTTTTTATTGGGTGGCTCTGGTTAGAAAGATGTATCTAGGTTTTTTTTGTGTATGTTCCTTACTTCTTTTTAGTGACCCCTCCTTGTGTGTGTGCGTAGACACCCACTACTAGAAATTCGTTTAATAGCAATGGATTTACCGACAGAATATTTATGTTGGTAATTTGATGTCAAAATTACCGACGAAACTTTTTTCATCCGTAATTCAGTCGATAACTATTGACGGAGTAATTCAGTTGGTAACTACCGACGGACACTATCCTTCAGTAGTTACCGAATGAATTACGAATGGAAAATTCAGAATTAAAAAAAAAAAAAAAAAAGACGGGTTGCTGACGTGGAGGTTTGGTGGGGTGGCTTTTTCAAACAGAATCACTAACGGATTCAAAACGACAGGCCCGTACAGTGACGTGTCGATTTTTTCGTCAGAATAGCCAACGGACTCACCAACGGAAAAAGTTAATATAATTCCCTGCTTGCCGACCCTCCCCTCCCCTATTTCTCCTTCTTCTTTCTAATCACAACTCTCCCCATCTGCAACAACCAGCCCCCAAACAAAAATTTCCCTCATCTCAGCACAACAAGTTATATTTCTTGAAGTTTTGTGGTCGCAACATCCATTTTCTAATTTGCCGACTGATTTTATCAATTTTTATAAGTAATTCTATCTTTTTAAATTTTAACATTTAAATATCAATTTTATTGTTTTTTTAGTATATGTATTTTGTTAGTAAATGTACATGTTTTATTGTTATTTCTCAAACAAACTTGTAGTATATGAATGTATAATTAATTTTATACCTGTTATGGTTTGTTTTAGATTTTGTAAGATTGTATTCGTTTGTAATATAAATTGTTAAAACTTTATGGAATTACCGAATTACATGTGTTGTTTTGAAATAATTAATAGCTTGCTTAAAGGGTCCGTTTTAAGTTTTATCAATGATATTGCGGTGTGGTAATTGCCATAAATTTATATATATTAATTTGTATGGACGTTAATAAATGATATTGAATATTTAATACTTATAAGAAGTTGTGATTGGTTTGTTGAATAATCTCGAGGTAAACTAATATTTTTGCAAGTTTATTTACCTAACTTAGTTAATTAATACATGATGTCATCATAATTTTATAGAGGTTCGATATAAGTCATGGATGATCGTTCATGGATGTATCGAGATTCACCCCTAGGATTGCAGAGGATGGATTATTGTAACGGGGTTCAAGGTTTTATTAATTTCGCAATATCTATTCCTGAAAATTTTACTAGAGGCGTATTAGGTGTCTTTGCAAGAAGTGTCAAAATAAAAAGTATATGCATCCAAATATTGTAATGATGCATCTTCTACATAAAGGTTTACGAAGAATTACCAGTGTTGGTATGCACATGGAGAAGTATTTGTTAATAAGAGGAGAATGGGAGAAATGGTGGTTGGGTCAACTTCTAGTGCTAGCAACGTGCATAAAGCGGCAAATGAAAACACTAATCCTTACAGAAATATGGATATGGATGCAATGAGAATGAATCAAGGTAATGTCAGTCAATGTCCAATCATAGAAGAAGAAACTAATGCAGATGCAACTAGGTTTTTTAATTTGTTGAAAGATTCTGACGAACTAATATGGGATGGTTGCACAAACCACAGTAAATTATCGGTCATAGCATAGGTGTTCACCATCAAGTCAAATCACGGGTTGAGTGAGGCCGAGTATGACAAAATTATTGAATGGGCGAGAAGCATTTTACCTTAAAGGAATAGGCTGAAAGAGAACTTATATGCTGCGAAGTCCATGATGAAACCCCTCGGTTTAGGATACCAGAAAATTGACATGTGCCCTAAATTCTGCATGTTATACTACCTTGAAAATGCTGAGATGACCGAGTGCATTGTAGTAACCCATTTTTGGGTCCCCATAAAAAAATAATAAATGCAAAAAAAAAAAGGGGTTAAACGGTGCCGTTTTGAACGGCACTGTTCCCCTTTCTTCCTCGCCGAACACACAGCAGCAAAGAAGGAAAAAGAATGCATATTTAATGACGCCGGTCCCTCAAGCCCACCGATCGCCGGTCCCTCTAGCCCACCGACCGAAGACATTGGCCGACCACCTACCGCGCCACCGAAACTGAGGGAGGCACGCCTGGACAGCCGCGCCCGACCAGCCGCCGCATGACCCGTTCCTTGGCTCCACAATGAAAAAAAAAATGCTCACGAGCTCTATAAATAGAGGAGGAACAGCAGAAGACAAGAGGGGGGGGAAGAGAAGAGAAGGGAGAGACAGAGGGAAGAAAGCAGAAGAGAAGGGAGAGAGAGCGAAATAAAAGAAGAAGAATAAGAAGCAGAGAAGAGAGTAAAACAGAGGAGAGAGAGAGAGAGGAAAACAGCACCGCCGGCCACCGCGAACAGCCAGTTCCGCCGCCGCCAACCCTGCCACAACACAGTTGCTGCCAACATCATCACCGCTCCAGGTAGCCTTTCCCATCGTTTTTTTTTGTTCAGTTTCATCTGCATGCAGAACGTTTACATTCTACAACAGATGAAGATTAATTAACGAGTTACTGTGTTGTGCACAGTAACTCGCTAATTAATTCACGGTTACTGTGCATGTGCACAGTAACCCGCAGATTAATTCTCTGGTTACTGTGCACACAGTAACCCGGTTACTATGTGCACAGTAACTAGCCCATTCTTTGGGCCAGGTTCGGCCCAGCCCATATATTTGGGCCTGATCCGGCCCATTAAAAAAAAATAAAAAATATTTTTTTCAGCATTTTATTTTTCCATGTAATTTTTATGTCGTTTTGATTAATATTTGGTGGTATTTTTTTTATGTTGTTAAACATACAAAAATCTGATTTTCAAATACCCGGTTTTCGTCAAAAGACTTCCAAAAATACAAAAAAATTGAAAAAAGAGAAAAAATATATTTTTGTGCATACGGCCAAGTGTCTCAAAGCTAAAAAAATTCATATTGTATTTTTCATACACCAAAAAAATATTTTAGCATGTATTTTGGCTTTAATAACCAGTTTATTAAAGTCAAGAGAATATTGGCCAATATTTCAAAAACAACAAAAATTTTATTTTGTTTGTCTCTTAGTATCCGGGGTATGACTTTACACGTAATGCATATTCCGGATATTTAATTCTTTTTTTTTTTTTACAATAGAACCCGGGGTATGACATTACACGTAATGCGTATTCCGGATATTTAATTCTTTTTGTTTGGACAATAGAACTCGGGGTATGACATTACATGTAATGCATATTTTGGACAATAGGAAACCACAACATGACTTAGATTTTATTAGACAAAACAATGCAGCCTACCTTAGGTAGGGCGTAGTTGGGGTGCTAACACCTTCCCTTTACGCAACCAGTCTCCGTACCTGATCTCTAAAGACCAGTAAGGGTTCCTAGTAACCAGAATACTAGGTGGCGACTCCCAGTCCATATTTTCACATGTAGAGACAAGAATTCCTTGTCTCTCCTTATTTGCCAGGAATAAATATTCCGTTTTTTTTTCCATTGAGGGTGGACGATTGCCGTTCCGCCGCACACGTGCGACAGAATGGCGACTCCACTGGGGACCTTGTGGACTAAGCATTGTTTTGTCTAGTTTTTTTTCTTTGGATTTATTGTGTTTTATTTTTAAGATTAATTTCCCTTAGTTATTTGCTCATATGCTTTAAAGTTGTACATATTTGTTCATGCATTATAGATTGTGTCATGCATCATTCATATAAGAGTTTGTACTGAAAAACTTTAAGTTAAGTGGGGGACTAGCAGCTTACCTTACGACTTTTAGTCAAGGTTTAAGTTTGTGTAAACCCCAACTCTTCGCTGAGTGCTTAGACTGGTAATAGTTGGTACACGTGCCATCTCATTGCCTACAAGCCCCCATATTTCCTCCACGAGGGCGATCACTGGGACAGCAAGAGACCCTTTTTTAAAGACTGAATAGCCAACCTACCCATGTTCACATAATAAAACCTGTCCTTAGGTTGTATGTGCTATCGTTATTTGTATATGGGCAAACCCTTCTTGACACATTTTGAACTCATGATCATCACTCCAAAAATTTTCATTGTAGAGTTTGGGCAAGAATCAAGATTCTTGTTTCATCATGCAACAATTACGATCATCATATGTCACCCCTTTGAAGGGCGAATTCATCATATAGATTACATGTTCATACATTTGGCATGCATGCACCTGAAAAGAAAGATAGGTCCCCTATGAATCTACAACACCCAAATTTGAGTGGAAAAAAACATTGGAGATAAAGAAGCGTGCTCGCCGCAACATCCATTTTCAAGAAGAGTTGGAGTCTCTGAACAAAAGCTTGACTCACCTCTAGCTTACTCGAGCATATATTGAGAAATGCCTCTGGTAAAGGTCCTTCCAATTGACCTATCATTTTTGTTCAAGCCCCAACAAAGACTCAACCTGAAGACATTGAGGGCCCACATGATCAAGAGCCTCAACACAATTTGAAGGGGAATTGCATCACCGTTGCAGAATGGAGCCTGTTCTTTCTCTGCCAAAATAACTACCTCAGTTTGATCATGCCTCCAAAAACTTGATTTTTTGTTTCAACCTATTCTAGTTTTTGTTGGTAATTTGGCTAAAAAATTCCACAAGACTTTCCTTGTCCACTGAGCCTTTCTTGTTAATAAAATCATGTGTTTTGCTGTGTTCGTCACATGCCTTTAAGCATGAAACCATCGCGCCCAAAATCTTGTGGTGCTTTTCCCTTTTCTTCCAAAACTATGCATGATCGCATGTGAGGATTTTTAGGAATTCAAAGTTTAGTACAAAAACAGAAATCATGTTGATGTTTGTCCGAAACAAACAAGTTCTAGAAATTCAGGTGATTCCTTAGAGAGGTAACCATACACCTAGAAAAACAAAAAAAAAAACATGAAGTGACTCCAAAAGCTGGGTTTTATTTGCATGAATAATGAGAAATCACATTGCATACTCGCATGAAAGCAAGGCTTACCGATCCTAAATGCATGCATTTGAGATGAAGAAAGGCCATCTTTGATAATCCTTTCACAAAACTGAAATATATCATTTGCAGTCCCCTTTTGAGCCTAATAAAGTTTTCTTGAAAAATAACCCTGGCTAGGATCACACCCCTACACTGGGGGGCAAGTGCAAAAAAATCCATAATGATTGAAAGTGCCCAAATAACTCTTGGGGGCATGAAAAAGTCTTCAAACAATGAAAGTGCCCAAACAATACTGGGCATAAAAGAAAATTCTCAATCATCAAAGGTGTCCATACAAAGCTAGGGGGCATGAAGAAAAATTCAAAGGATCCAAAAATTTTGAGCAAAAATTACAAGGCCAATGCAATGATGCTCAAAATCAAATGAAGAAAACAAAAACAAAGAGAAAGAGCTCAAGCCCAACACTAGGGGGGCACCGTGGACCATTTTACAAATCAATTCTAAGGTCCAAAAATGTATGAACAAAAGAGTTTGGGATATAAGCACTTGTGATCCTTAGTCTTAAAGTCCCTTAAACACCTTTTGAGCCTGCAACATATCCTTTTCTTTGTAACCAATAACTAAAGCCTACATTACGCACCTGATAAAGCCCTTTCTGATCAAAGGTAAGCAATCTGGATCGGTATGCAGTGCTTTCTCGCGCAAGTCAAATCATTATTCATGCAAATAAAATAAATGCTTTGACTCAATTCGGTTCTCAATAACCCTCAAATTGAAATTTAAACCTTTTGTGACCAACCAGATGTCACCTTCATCTTTAACCAAAAGCAAAAAGCTTTCATCACTTCAAGAAACCTGTCCATAGGAATCACTTGAATTTTTTAGAACAAGTTTTTTTTGAACCAATGTCAAAATCATTTTTATGATTGGAATAACTTGGAAGTTCCAAAAATTTTGCATGAAAACATTTCATTGTACAAAAAACCCAAACTTACTTTCACATATCCTCACCCCAAACTAAACCCAAGTTGAATACTTGGGGGGCATGATCAAGCTGGGGGGCAATCAAAAACACATGGTAGGGCTGGCTCCATGATTCCTGTTCTAAGGAAAATGTCGGGCAAAATTGACAACTCTTGAGATAAAGGGTGAAGGACAAAGATGTATGATGACATCAAAACCTTCCCAGAGGTCAAGATCACAATGTGTAACCCGAGTAAGCAAACGTGGAAAAGCCATCAAAGTTTACTACCAACACTACAACTTTTGAGAGAAAACAAAGACGCCATGAAGAAATGGGGGCCTATATTTCTCAGGTAAGTATACATGCATATCAATCATAATGCATTTGCTTTTTAACATTGACAAATCATTGTTTCAACATCACCCTTAGGTAGTGCGTTTTCTAACCCTACCTCCGTTTGAGTGCGCCTTTGAGCCCTCACCTCCTTTTGAGTGCGCCTTTGAGCCCTCACCTCCATTTTGAGTGTTCATTTGAGCCCTCATCCTTTGGTAGTGCGTTTTCTAACCCTACCTCCCTTTGAGTGCGCCTTTGAGCCCTCACCTCCATTTTGAGTGCGCCTTTGAGCCCTCATCCCTTCGGTAGTGCGTTTTCTAACCCTACCTCCTTTTGAGTGCGCCTTTGAGCCCTCACCTCCATTTTGAGTGCGCCTTTGAGCCCTCATCCCTTTGGTAGTGCGTTTTCTAACCCTACCTCCTTTTGAGTGCGCCTTTGAGCCCTCACCTCCATTTTGAGTGCGCCTTTGAGCCCTCATCCCTTTGGTAGTGCGTTTTCTAACCCTACCTCCTTTTGAGTGCGCCTTTGAGCCCTCACCTCCATTTTGAGTGCGCCTTTGAGCCCTCATCCTTTGGTAGTGCGTTTTCTAACCCTACCTCCTTTTGAGTGCGCCTTTGAGCCCTCACCTCCATTTTGAGTGCGCCTTTGAGCCTTCATCCCTTTGGTAGTGCGTTTTCTAACCCTACCTCCATTTTGAGTGCGCCTTTGAGCCCTCATTCCTTTGGTAGTGCGTTTTCTAACCCTACCTCCTTTTGAGTCGCCTTTGAGCCCTCACCTCCATTTTAAGTGCGCCTTTGAGCCCTCACCTCCATTTTGAGTGCGCCTTTGAGCCCTCATCCTTTGGTAGTGCGTTTTCTAACCCTACCTCCTTTTGAGTGCGCCTTTGAGCCCTCACCTCCATTTTGAGTGCGCCTTTGAGCCCTCATCCCTTCGGTAGTGCGTTTTCTAACCCTACCTCCTTTTGAGTGCGCCTTCGAGCCCTCACCTCCATTTTGAGGGCGCCTTTGAGCCCTCATCCCTTCGGTAGTGCGTTTTCTAACCCTACCTCTTTTGAGTGCGCCTTCGAGCCCTCACCTCCATTTTGAGTGCGCCTTTGAGCCCTCATCCCTTTGGTAGTGCGTTTTCTAACCCTACCTCCTTTTGAGTGCGCCTTCGAGCCCTCACCTCCATTTTGAGTGCGCCTTTGAGCCCTCAACTCATTCCAAGTGTTTTCTAACCCTACCTCCTTTTGAGTGCGCCTTTGAGCCCTCACCTCCATTTTGAGTGCGCCTTTGAGCCCTTATCCCTTTGGTAGTGCGTTTTCTAACCCTACCTCCTTTTGAGTGTGCCTTTGAGCCCTCACCTCCATTTTGATTGCGTCTTTGAGCCCTCATCCCTTAGGTAGTGCGTTTTCTAACCCTACCTCCTTTTTAGTGTGCCTTTGAGCCCTCAACTCATTCCAAGCGTTTTGTAACCCTACCTCCTTTTGAGTGCGCCTTTGAGCCCTCACCAACATTTTTCTAGGGGATCGGCGAAAGGAATCTCAGTTTAGCCCAACCATACACAGGACTTTGGGTCTGGTTGAAGTTTTAGGTCAATCAAATTTTGAGACGACCAGTTTCGGAAGACCAATGTTATTTTTTCTTTACAACACTTACTATGCACAAATCTTTGCTCCGTAAGCATTGTAAACAGGGGGGCAACTGTAGTAACCCATTTTTGGGTCCCCATAAAAAAATAATAAATGCAAAAAAAAGGGTTAAACGGTGCCGTTTTGAAAGGCATTGTTCCCCTTTCTTCCCCGCCGAACACACAGCAACAAAGAATGAAAAAGAATGCATATTTAATGACGCCGGTCCCTCAAGCCCACCGACCGCCGGTCCCTCTAGCCCACCGATCGAAGACATTGGCCGACCACCTACCGCGCCACCGAAACTGAGGGAGGCACGCCTGGACAGCCGCGCCCGACCAGCCGCCGCATGACCCGTTCCTTGGCTCCACAATGAAAAAAACATGCTCACGAGCTCTATAAATAGAGGAGGAACAGCAGAAGACAAGAGGGGGGGGAAGAGAAGAGAAGGGAGAGACAGAGGGAAGAAAGCAGAAGAGAAGGGAGAGAGAGCGAAATAAAAGAAGAAGAATAAGAAGCAGAGAAGAGAGTAAAACAAAGGAGAGAGAGAGAGAGGAAAACTGCACCGCCGGCCACCGCGAACAGCCAGTTCCGCCGCCGCCACCCCTGCCACAACAGTTGCTGCCAACATCACCACCGCTCCAGGTAGCCTTTCCCATCGTTTTTTTTTGTTCAGTTTCATCTGCATGCAGAACGTTTACGTTCTGCAGCAGATGAAGATTAATTAGCGAGTTACTGTGCTGTGCACAGTAACTCGCTAATTAATTCACGGTTACTGTGCATGTGCACAGTAACCCGCAGATTAATTCACGGTTACTGTGCACAGCACAGTAACTCGCCCATTCTTTGGGCCAGGTTCGGCCCAGCCCATATATTTGGGCCTGATCCGGCCCATTAAAAAAAAAAATATATATTTTTTTCAGCATTTTATTTTTCCATGTAATTTTTATGTCGTTTTGATTAATATTTGGTGGTATTTTTTTTTATGTTGTTAAACATACAAAAATCTGATTTTCAAATACCCAGTTTTCGTCAAAAGACTTCCAAAAATACAAAAAAATTGAAAAAAGAGAAAAAAAATGTTTTTGTGCATACGGCCAAGTGTCTCAAAGCTAAAAAAATTCATATTGTATTTTTCATACACCAAAAAAATATTTTAGCATGCATTTTGGCTTTAATAACCAGTTTATTAAAGTCAAGAGAATATTGGCCAATATTTCAAAAACAACAAAACTTTTATTTTGTTTGTCTCTTAGTATCTGGGGTATGACTTTACACGTAATGCATATTCCGGATATTTAATTCTTTTTTTTTTTACAATAGAACCTGGGGTATGACATTACACGTAATGCGTATTCCGGATATTTAATTCTTTTTCTTTGGACAATAGAACCCGGGGTATGACATTACATGTAATGCATATTTTGGACAATAGGAAACCACAACATGACTTAGATTTTATTAGACAAAACAATGCAGCCTACCTTAGGTAGGGCGTAGTTGGGGTGCTAACACCTTCCCTTTACGCAACCAGTCTTCGTACCTGATCTCTAAAGACCAGTAAGGGTTCCTAGTAACCAGAATACTAGGTGGCGACTCCCAGTCCATATTTTCACATGTAGAGACAAGAATTCCTTGTCTCTCCTTATTTGCCAGGAATAAATATTCCGTTTTTTTTTTCCATTGAGGGTGGACGATCGCCGCGCCGCCGCACACGTGCGACATGCATGACATGCGGGCATTCCCGTTACAAACCCATAATTAGAAGGGGAAAGACTCTAGTGGCATATAAAAAACTTAGATACTTTCCGATCACACCTAGACTGCTGAGCACATGACATGGCACCAAGCATATGATGTGGTTGATGGTGTGATGGTGCATCCTTCTGACAGCGAAGTGTGGAAATGCTTTAACAATATACATCCTTATTTTTCAGCTGAATCAAGGAATGTGCATCTTGGGTTGTGTACAGACTGATTCAACTCATTTGGGTCATTTGCTGCTCCCTATTCTTGTTGGCCGATCATACTCACAGTTTATAACTTGCCACCAGGAATGTGTATGATGTCAAAGTTCACATTTTTATCTACTATTATAACCAGACCAAGCAGCCCGGGGTAGAATATAGATGTTTGTCTTCGACCGTTGATTGATGAGTTGGCGCAGTTATGGCCCTCCGAAGCTCTGACTTACGATATATCGAGGAAATAAAATTTCCTCATGAGGGCGGCTTTGATGTGGACTATCAATGATTTTCCAACTTATGGAATGCTTTCTGGTTGGAGCACGCATGGAAAACTCGCATGGAAAACAACAAGGCATTCACGCTAGCAAACGAAGGTAAAGCTTTTTTTTTTTACTTTCACCGTCGCTTTTGGCCACTTAATCACAGGTATAGAAAGAACATAAAAGATTTCTTTGTTGGCAGAGTTGAAAAAGATGTTGCATCCCCATGTCTTTCTGGTAAAGAATTGCATGATGTTGTATCAGAGTACGGTGACATTGTGTTTGGCCTTCAATCAGGTAAGCAAAAGTTTCCTGGTTTTGGTATGATCCATAATTGGGTAAAGTGAAGTATCTTTTAGGAGCTTCCTTATTGGAAGACCAATCTGCTCCGTCATAACCTTGATGCCATGCACATTGAAAAGAACGTGTTTGAGAACATTTTCAACACCGTCATGGATGTGAAGTGGAAGACAAAGGACAACATCAAGGCTAGATTAAATATGGAGTTGGTTTATGATGATTCACGGATTGCAAAACCAAGGGCAAGCTTCATGTTAGAGAAAAACTAAGCAATTAAGATTGAAGGGGTGTTGTAACACTTAATACCCTAAAGTCAACTAACTTGGGAGCTATTGGCCCAATGCTTGTTACATGGGTTGAAGAGAAAAGCTTAAGGTAATCAAACATTGCATTATCTACATATCAGTATCTCCAACCCGAGTTAATAAGTTTGTAGGGGTATCTCAACACCTAATGCCCTAAGACCAACTAGTCTGGGAGTCATTAGCCGAAAGCAAGCTCATTACATAGGTTAAAGATGCATTGTGTTTTAAGTTATATGTATATATATTAAAAAATATATAATAATCTCAACCTAAGGAAGTTAACCTTAAACATTAGAACAAAAATTAGTTTTTCTTCCAAGTAAAGCCCCTTAACTATATGTTGATATTTTGAGCACAAAAGAAAGGTTTATTAATATCTTGTTGAAGAGGTATTGAGCAAATATATGAATTTAATGACAGTTTATTTATCTGGATAGATTAATAGAAGTTGAATGATGAATGTCTTGCTTTGTGGAATTTGCAAATTGTTTTTCTATTTTAACGCTTTGATTACTAGGGACTAGTAATAAGCTGGTTGGGGGGTGATTAGTACTTAAAAAGTATATTTTTATCGAGGTTTTAGATCATCATTTTGCACTTGAAGTATCAATAACTCCTTAACTAAAGCATGTCTTATAATAACATACCTAATAATATAAGATACCTTTAATTTATGGTAAATGTTCATCTTAAATGCAGGCCTATCACATAAATAAAAGGATTGATTGATGAGTTCAAGTATTGAAATTCAAAGGACAAAGAGAGGGCCAAATTTAGAAAAGAGATGTTGGTGCAGTCCAAACTGGATATATTTGGTTCGGTAATTGGGTCATATCTCGAGTTCTAGATGTACAAATGACCTCAATGTTTTGGATATATTTGGTACGACATATGCCTCCAACTTTCATGTTGAGTCCAAGATTTAAAAAGGTTGTTTTTAAGTTCAAATTATAGCAACAACGAAGAAGTCCGAATATGTTCTGCAGCACAAACATTGTTCAGTGTTCAGCCCATATCTCGAGTTCTGAAAGTCCAAATGACCTCAATTTTTTTTTCCTTGAAAGATAAGACAATTTCCTATAACTTTCATGTGTGGTTCTAGTTCTGATGCTAGCAATAATGTTTTATTCAGACAAGAAGATAAGGATTTTCATCAAGTCAAGAGTTGGCCACCCACTCAACAATTAGTCATCAAATCAATAGTTTCAAATTTTCACCTATAAAAAAAGGCATTTTCCATGCATTTAGGGGCTTGGTTGTTCAGATCAAGAACTTGCTCTTGCTCTCTCTCTTTATAATTTTTGTAATTCTTAAGTTTTGCTTTCATTAATATCTTGTTTATGCTTTTCATTTAATTTCCTTTACTTAGTTAACTTGTATCTTATTTATGTTCTTATTTTGTTTATTTATGTTTCTCTTATTCATTATGTTTAGCTAAGTTATTATGTCAAAGTGAAAAGGTTACACTAATGGTGTAAGAAAAAGTATAATGTAAACTCAACATGGACCTTAATGTTTAATATTAACATGTCTTATCTTTCTATCTTTCTATTTTGTAATACCTTGCTTGTTAAATGGTTAATCTAGATTTGTGTTGTATAACACTTGGTACATCAAATGCTTGGCACTCTCATAGCTCAACTGTATGGTATTAACTACACCTCTGCTATGAAAGGAACTTGATTTGTTGTTAACATAAGTTAGCATCATGAATTCCTGATAATATTTAAAAGTTTGGTGTTACTTAAATAAGATAATTAATATGATCACATTAACAATTTATAATGAGCTACTAATGACAAATCATCCGATTGAAACCTCCTTTGTGTGTGGTTTCCAGTTGAATAATAAGAGTTTATACATTACTTGTTTGAAATACCATTAGTGGATCCTCTAACCTTAACATTTGTTTTTATAATTGTTTAATCCTTACATTAATCTTCCATCTCAAAGTTCTCATCAACTTCTTCTTCTTCTTTATTATTATTGTTGTTGTTGTTGTTGTTGTTTTTGTTATTGTATTATTGTTGTCTATAATTTTAAAGATGTTTTTTCCATCTCACAAAACCAACTCTTTCAAAAAACAAATCACCACTTTCACTAAAAAACCAGGTGAAATATTTTATCAATGTTGGGATAGGTATCGAGACTTGCTCAATACTTGCCCTCATCATGGTTTTGAAACATGAAGATTGGTTTCATAATTTTATGAAGGGTTAACACCTAAAGATAGATAAATGGTTGAATTAATGTGCAATGTAACTTTTGAAGATAAAGACCCTAATAAAGTAATGGAGTACTTAGAGTTGCTAGTTGAAAATGCGCAAAATTGAGATACTATAGACACTTATGAGGCACCAAGTAAAATCCAACCTCATACATCTAATAGAGGTATGTATAACCTTAGGGAAGATCATAACCTCCAAGCCAAATTTGCATCTTTAGCTAGAAAAGTCGAAGCACTAGAATTGAAAAAAAGTGGTCAATTAAAATCTGTTCAAGAAATTATATGTCAAATCTGTGAAACGAATGAGCATGCAACCAATGATTGTCCAACTTTGCCTTCTTTTAAGGAATGTCTCCATGAACAAGCTCATGCTTTAAACAGTTTCCAAATGCCCAATCATAACCTATACTCGCAAACATACAACCCTGGTTGGAGAAATCACCTAAATTTCAGTTGGAAGAGTGATAATAATAATGCATAAACTTCACAGCCACCGTTTCAAGCACACCATGATTTTCAAAATTCTCTTGGATATGCACCTCCTTATGTTTCACCTCCTAGAAGAAATCTTAAGAAACATTGCATACATTTATTGAAAAGCAAGAAACAATCAACACTCAACTTTCTCAAAGCATGATAAATTTTAAAGATGCTCTTGCAAAATTCACATCCGCTCTTAGTTTCCAAGAGAAATGTAGGTTTACATCTCAACCACAGCAAAATCCAAAGGGGTAATACAATGCAAATACAAGTAGTTCTAGAAGTCAACACATGCATCAAGTCAAATCGGTCATCACTCTTCACAGTGGCAAGGTTGTTAAAAAACCCACTCTTGAACCTTGTGAGAAAGATGATGAGTTAATCTCTGAGAGTAACATCCCAAGCATGAATGGATCCTGACTTAAGATTTTATAGCCATGTTTTAGCTTTATCTTTTAATGAAAAAGGAAAAAGCTTTAATCTAATGGTATTCATGCTACAATGTAAATCATTATAGGTGTTACAAACTTCTTCAAATTCTCCCAAATGCAAGTATGGATTTTCTAGATCTAAGCCATGAAAAGAAGATAAAAGTTGAATAATATCTAGCTTAAAATTAAAATGAGATGCATCAGGAGGGAATACTATGTATGAGGGTGCACTTGTTCTTGTGAGATTCATGTGGTCTCTAAGTGTTCTAACACGATTATTCTTATTATGAAGTGACTGGTTATCTTCTTCAGTCATATTTTCTAAAAATGATGAGGATACCCTACAAGGTATACCACTTAACGTACGTGACCAAGCACTCATGCACGTGTAAAAAGAGAATAAAAGGAAGAAGAAAACAAAAGAAAAAGAAAAAAAGTTAGATATAACAAAAGTGAAAAGAGAAAATAAAATAAATACTATAATTTGTATAAGAATTTACCTCCTAGCAAAGGCGCCAAAAACTTGACACGACCAAAAGATTGATGTCTTCTCCCATGTGCACGAGTGTCGAAGTAATAAATAACCCAGCAAAACTAGGGTCGAACCACAGTGAGGTTAATTGTATAAATTATAGACAACAACAACACAACAACAATAATAATGATGATGAAGAAGAAGAAGTTGATGAGAACTTTGAGATTGAAGATTAATGTAAGGATTAAACAATAATAAAAACAAATGTCAAGGTTAGAGGATCCACTAATGGTATTTCAAACAAGTATAGTATAAACTCTTATTATTCAACTCGAAACCACACACAAAGGAGGTTCCAATCGAATGATTTGTTATTAATAGCTCATTATAAATTGTTAACATGATCATATTAATTATCTTATTTAAGTAACACCAAACTTTTAAATATTGTCAGGAATTCATGATGCTAACTTATGTTAACAACAAATCAAGTTCTTTCATAGCACAGGTGTAGGTAATACCATACGGTTGGGCTATGAGAAAACCAAGCATTTGTTGTATCAAGTGTTATACAACACAAATCTAGATTAACCATTTAACAAGCAAGGTATTAAGAATAAGTATGATAAAAAGATAAGACATTTTAATATTAAACATTAAGGTCCATGTTGAGTTTACACCATACTTATTCTTACACCATTAGTGTAACCTTTTCACCTTGACCTAATAAACTTAGCTAAACATAATGAAGAAGATAAACATAAATAAACAAAATAAGAACATAAATAAGATACAAGTTAACTAAGTAAATGAAAGGAAATGAAAAGCATAAATAAGATATTAATAAAAGCAAAAATTAAGAATTACAAAAAATATAAAAAGAGAGAGCAAGAGCAAGTTCTTGATCTGAACAACCAAGCCCCTAAATGTATGGCAAATGCCTCTTTTTATAGGCCAAAATTTGAAACTATTAATTTGATAACTAATTGTTGAGTGGGTGACCAACTCTTGACTTAGTGAAAATCCTTATCTTCTTGTCTGAATAAAACACCATTGCTAGTACCAGAACTCGATCCACCTGTACATATGAAAGTTATATGAAATTGTCTTAGCTTTCTAGGAAAAAAAATTAAGGTCATTTGGACTTCTAGAACTCGAGATATGGGCTGAACACTAAACAGTGTCTAGGTTGTAGGATAGATTCGGACTTCTCCGTTGTTGCTATAATTTGGACTTGAAAATGGCCTTCTTAAATCTTGGCCTTCAAATGAAAGTTGTAGGCCTATGTCTTACTAAATCTGTGTAAAAATATGAGATCATTTGGACATCTAGAACTCGAGATATGACCCAATTATCAAACAATGTTTCAGTTTGGACTGCACCAACATCTCTTTTCTAAGTTTGGCCCTCTCTTTGTCCTTTCAATTTCAATACTTGAACTCATCAATCAATCCTTTTATTTATGTGATAGGCCTGCATTTAAGATTAATATTTACCATAAATTAAAAGTATCTTATATTATTAGATATGTTATTATAAAAACATGATTTAGTTAAGGAGTTATTGATACTTTAAGTGCAAAATGATGATATAAAACCTTGATAAAAATGCACTTTTAAGTATTAATCACCAGCCAGCACGAACCTCCAGCGCCGCCACATGTCGCCTCCAATAGCACAGCCAACGGTTGCAACCACCGCAGGTCAGTAGTTCTCCTCTTCTTTTTTCTCTTGCTTTGTTCTGCCAGCCTCCATTGTTCACGTATCATGTGAACAGTGGAGGGCACTGTTCACACGAGTTGGGCTGAGCCCAGCCCACGTAGATGGGCCAGGTTTGTCCCAGCCCATGCATTTGGGCCTGACCGACCCTAATAAAAAAAGGGAGAAGAAAATTCAAAAATATTGTTTTGGAAATTTTACAATTTTTCCGCATAGTTTTTATGTCATTTTGATTAATATTGGGTTATATTTTTACGTCATAAAGATACAAAATCCAGTATTAAAATACCCGATTTTCGTCAAAACTTTCAAAAATACAAAAAAATTTAAAAAAGAGAAAAATATTTTTGTGCATACAGCCAAGTGTCTCAAAGCTAAAAAAATCATATTGTGTTTTTCATATTATGGTCAACTCTTGACTTGGTGAAAATCCTTATATTCTTGTCTGAATAAAACATTATTGCTAGCATCAAAACTAGAACCACATACTCATGAAAGTTATAGGAAATTGTCTTATCTTTTGAGGAAAAAAAATTGAGGTCATTTGGACTTTTAGAACTCGAGATATGGGCTGAACACTGAACAGTGTCTGGGCTACAGGACAAATTCAAACTTCTCTGTTGTTTCTATAATTTGAACTTGAAAACGACCTTTTTAAATCTTGGACTCCACATGAAAGTTGTAGGCCTATGTCTTACCGAATCTATCCAAAAAATTGAGGTCATTTGAACATCTCGAACTCAAGATATGACTTAATTACCGAACAGTGTTCTAGTTTGGACTGCACCAACATCTATTTTCTAAGTTTGGCCCTCTCTTTGTTCTTTCAATTTCAATACTTAAACTCATCAATCAATCATTTTATTTATGTTATAAGCCTGCATTTAAGATGAACATTTACCATAAATTAAAGGTATCTTATATTATTAGGTATGTTATTATAAAATATGTTTTAGTTAAGCAATTATTGATATTTCAAGTGCAAAATAATGATATAAAACCTTTATAAAAATACACTTTTAAATACTAATCACTTGCCATGTACACGACCCAAATAACCTCGGGTGCTACACGGCCTAGCCCAATGCTAACTCAAGGCTAGCCTTGGGCCAGGTTGGGCAGGATCCAGAATAACATTGGCTCCTGCCACAACAAGACCCAAATATGCTTAGAACATGGCCTGGTAAGTTCTAAATAGGCTTGGGTAATACTCTCAATTTTTTTATTTTATTGGAAAGTTAAAGGTGAACCCTAGCATAACACGGGACACCTATCTAGTTTACTCAATTACTTCTCTGCATCAAGTTATTAAAGGAAGAGATGGTAAGATAATTGAGAGAAAGTAAGCAAAAGTAGTGACCGAAAGAAGCATTAGATTTTCCAGTGTTAAAAGCATTTGTGGAAAGATTTGCAATGTTATTCGAAGGAGAGCGTGGATTCATGGTTCTGATCTCCTTACGTGCACCAGTTATGGAAAGATTTGCAATGCTATTCGAGGAGTTGACCGAGCACGATCCAGATAATGGTCCAGCACTACACCACACGACTCGCCCTATAAGACACAGGCTTTGATTTATTTTTATTCCCACTTGAGATTGTCTCAATATTGAGCTTTGAAGTGCACATCCATGGTTTGAACTTTCAGCAGGTCGTGCAACAAGATTGGATTAGCATCTGCTTTCTTCAAGAAATTGTGGTTAAATAAATACTGACAGGTCTTATCCCTTCCTGGTGTTATATATATGGTTGATCGAATAGGGATTACTTGTCATGAAAGTAAGTCAACAGAGTGAATGTGTTCTGTAGGGTTTCCAATTGCTTATGAATTACATGTATAAAGTCTTATCAGTGTTCTATAATTTTCTTTAAATCTGTTATCATGGTATCATCATCTTCATTGTTTCTACCCATCAATTGTTTTTTAATTGGGGTCAACAATGGCTATTTCTTTCTTTCTTTCTTTCTTTTTTCTCCTTACAGCAAGCCTATTTCTAGAACTAGTTTTATAAATCAAAATTTTAACTAATTCTTTGACTTGAGATGCTGAAAGAAATTAATTAAATAATTATTAGACATTTTCGAATAATTCTTAGACATTGTGGAAATAATATCTTCTGGCTTGAGATGCTGAAGGAAATTAATTAAATAATTCTTAGACATTGTCGAAATATTATCTTCTGGCTTGAGATGCTGAAGGAAATTAATTAAATAATTCTTAGACATTGTCGAAATATTATCTTCTGACTTGAGATGCTGAAATAAATTAATTAAATAATTCTTAGACGTGGCCGAATATTACTACCATAATTTTTTTTGTGTGTGTTTATTAATCTCATTCTCATGGCAGTGAGGATTTCCAAGGGACTTCATAATATTGTGTTCTTTAATGTGGAATTCTAACATCCCTCACGTGAAGCGTGAATATATGATAAAGAGAAAGCAACCTAACTTAGAGAGCCTTGGAGGAAACATAGACTTAGTCTAGAGAAAGGTTGAAGGGCCACGCCCAAGATAATTTGAAAATATATATATATATATATATATATATATATATATATATATATATATAACATATTAATTTTTAAAAAAATAATTTTGAAAAATAAAAATAAAAAGGATCTAACCAGGCAAAACCACATAGCATTTACACTATTACTACTCTGCATCAAGTACTTTTAAAGGAAGAGGTGGTAAGATAATTGAGAGAAAGTAGGCAAAAGTAGTGACCTAAAGAAGCATTAGATTTTCCAGTGTTAAAAGCATGAGAACTAGAGAGAAAATAAGAGAATGAAGATAAGAAATAATAGCAAGCTTTTTTTTTTTTTTTTTTGCCGACATGGTACCAGTTTTTTTTACTTGGTTGAAAAATATTTTTGTAAAACATTAAATTTTATAATTTATTTTAAATTAATTTTTTTATATTTTTAAATTGTTTTGATGTGATCATATGAAAAATAAATTTTTAAAAAAATATTTTAATATATTTCTAAATAAAAAAACAATTAAAAAAAAACTAGTATTACAATGCCAAACATACTCATCATTTAAAAATATCCTTACCCTAAATTTTGATTATAAATTATTTCACTTTACGTTTTTTTTCAAAAAAAAAACATTACAATACAATTACCATCTTCCTTTTTTTTTTTTCTCTCTCAATGATATAAATAAAGAACGTCATGTGTATGGTAATTTGTGACCTTGGCAAAACAGTGTGGGAAAACGTCAGAAAAGCGTCCTATTATTTCTTGTCGTCATTGCCTTTCTTTCGGTCTCATGCTTTTAAGATTGCCGAATTTAACGCCACTTTCCGTCACTTTTGGCTCCTTTCTCTCAATTATTCTGCCTTCTCTTCCTCTCACAGTACTTGATGCAAAACCGTAATCGTCTTAAGGAGCGCTATATTTCATGGAAAACACTCTTCTCAAAATTATTTTTAAAATTTTTTAATGTTTGTTTATATTTTAAAAAATTATTTGATAAAAAATGGTTTCCACTCAAAGAAAAAATTGAAGTTTTTACAAAGAAAAATGTTTTTTCTTTTCTCAATTCTGGATAACACTTTCTGGATTTTTAATAAAAAAATTAATAATTGCACTCAACTTTTTTTTTGTTAAGAACATGAAATAAAAAATAATAATTTTATAAATTATTTTTAAAAAATACCATTGTTATTTGATGTAATCTGATTTTGACCCTCTTTTATCATATTGTTTTTTTTTTTTAAATACAAATATTTCCAAAAATGCATTTTTGATGTGATTTGTCCAATTTTAAGCTATTTCATTAAAAAAATCATCCTTTTATGCTTTTCATACACGTTGACAATTTTTAAAATAAAATGAAAAAATTATCCAAAAAAGGAAAGAAGATAAAGAGATAATAAATTGATTAAAAAAAAAGAGCAATATCAATATCAACTCAACAAGCAAAATCAATAATTTTGAAAATGACACGTTAAAAAATAAACGCGTTGAAAGACATTTGAAACTTAAATCCTTTCAAGACAACGCTACAAATGATGAAAACGACGCAAATATATCAAGAACATATTTTTAGGTTTCTTTTGTTTTTTGCTATTTTTTGTTTTTTTCTCAAAACTATTTCAAAAATAGAGTTAAAAATTGGGTAGCAATTGATCCGCCCTCTATACAATACTCGTTGTTACTCATTTTTCGGTCCCACAAAAAAATGGAGAAAATACAAAAAAAAAGACAAAAAAAATATATTCGGAAGATATATATATATATATATATATATATATATATATATATATATATAAAAATCATAGTTGTTAGAAGAGAATGTCGAAGCGCTCAGAAAATTTCCAAAACTTGGTTAAGGAAGTTCAAAAGTAAAAAAAAAATAAAAATAAAAATTTGACGGTATATTGACAAAGAAAACTCAATTTGAGAAAGAAAAGTCAAAAATCATATGTTTAAGGACCCAATTAAATTTTATTAAAGGTTTATTGAAATTTTAGAGGGTTTGATTGCAAGAAAACATTGTTTTTAAAGTCAAATTGGGCTTTAATTGGAATAAATTAAAGTTTAGAGATCAAATTATAATTTTAAAAGTTGATTTGGTCAAATTAGGGGATTAATTGCATAAATATTTGAATTTGATGCCCCATTTAACTAGAACCTAAATTTTTGTCTTCGGTTGGGTTAATTTAAAATCTCAATCCAATAATTTCCCTTTAACCAAAATCAAAATCTCTGTTTCTGGTTAGGTTAACCTGAAATCTCATTCTGATGATTCCCTTTAATGAGAAAAAAAATCTATGTATTCAGTTGGGTTAACCTGAAATCTCAATCTAGTGATTCTTTTTAACCATAATCAAAATCTCCGTTTGTAGCTCGATCAACCCGAAATCCCATTGTAACACCCCCAAAGTTTCAGGCATTTTATCTAGAATTCACGAGATTTGTTATTAAATTATAAAATCAAAAGGAAAAAAAAAGAATTTAATGTTTTAGTTTGCATATAGTCAAGTATTTTAAGGACAAATAAAATCATGTTGTATTTCCTGTGAAAATACAAGAACATGTTTCTGCATATATTATGAGATTTAGTAATTGATTTATTAAAGCGTTAAGAATTTAACTAATATGTTAATTTTTTAAATCACATCAAATCATGTAGCGGCTTATCTCAGGTAGGGTGCGCTAAGGATGTTAATACCTTCCTTAGCCACAATCAGTTCCTTACTCGTGAATCTCTAACAAAGACCAGTACATTCGGGTTTCCTAGTAACCTTCAATCAAATACTAGGTGGCGACTCCCAAATTAAGCAAATGAAAAAAAAAAATTGCCATATCGACACCCTGCGAAGTACGTGTGACAAATGATATTCCCTTTTATCACCTATATTCATGTGATGAAATGCAACTTGAATCAATGGGCTTTAAAGCAAATTGTCCAACGGTTAGTCTTGGTGGTGTATATCATTCTGACATTCATTCAAATGCACCTATGAGATAATATATTTCAGGAGTCATAACCATTTTTCAAAGGATAAATCAAGATGAAGATATGAAGATGCAATTCCAAGGAAAGACCTAATCATTAGCCTCGTCACTCTTTATTTCTATATCAATATCTTTGTCACACCCGGGACATCGCAGCGATAAATTAAAAATTCTCTTTGAAAAAAAAAACAGATATCTGACATCTTGTTCTTTATGGGAACATGTTTAGTTCGGGGAGTTACCACCTAGCATTATGGTCACTAGAAACCCTAACTGATCAATATAGATTTTATGGTACGAGACTGGTTATGTGAAAGGGAAGATGTTATGATCCCTTAAGTGTACTAACTGAGGTTGGTTATTGTCACACCCCAAAAAAATCCGGCGCGCGGCATCGGCTAGCGATTTTTATCGTTTTTGCGTTTGCTTTGAATTTGGTTCGTTGGAGTCGCCACCTAGTAATTCATTGAGGGCTACTAGGAAACCTGATGTACTGGTCTTGTCAGAGATCACGGGTAAGGGACTGGTTGTGGTTAGGGAAGGTATTAGCACCCCTAACGCACCCTACCTAAGGTAAGCTACTTTGTTGTTCTGATGTAATTTGAAAATTTAAAATATTAATTAAATTCTAAGGCTTGAATAAATCAGTTATTAAATCCCCGAATATATGTAGAAACTTGTTCTTACATTTTCGTGGAACATACAACTTGATTTTATTTGTCCTTGAGATATTTAACCATATTTTAATTAACAAATAATTATTTTTGTCCTTTTTTACTTTTATAATTCAATAACATAAAAAAAAATACAAACACACAAACAACTTTTTTTATTATTTATTTTTCTTTTCTTTTCTTTTCTTCTTTTTTTTTTTTTACATCCACATTTACACAAATTACACATTATAAAGAAAACTCAAAATCAAACAAATATTACATTGAAAATTACAAAACAATCTAAAACTATTCAGAACAGTGGCAAACGGACTTCTGGAGTTGCCGGAACAGTTTTCAGCAGGGTTTCTAGCGCTAGAACAGTGTCGGCGTGTGGTCCTCACGCACCACCGCCACCAGAAAAATCCAACAGCAGGGGGGTCTAGATCGCCTTCTTCCCCTCTTCCTTTCCTTGCCGGCGGTGAGGACCACCGTTACCTGCAATTACAGAAAAACGCACAACACAGTTGATTTTATTTTGTTTTCTCCTTCTCCGATCTGCTCTTTCTTCTTCTTCTTTGGTCAGCTTCTCCTCTGCCTCATCCCTTCTTTGTTATGGGAGGGAGCTGTTAAGTTGTAGATCCGGCAGTGGCCGGCTTCGTTCGTCGGATGGACTACCCAAGTGGAAAGGAGGAAGAGTGGTCTCATTCTTTGGGTGACCTACCCAGGGGGAAGAATGGCCTCATTCTTATGGGTGACCTACCCAGAAAAAATGGTGGTCTCATTGTGATGGGTGACCTACCCAAGTGGAAAGGGGGAAGAGTGGTCTCATTCTTTGGGTGACCTACCCAGGGGGAAGAATGGCCTCAGTCTTATGGGTGACCTACCCAGGTAAAAAAAAGATGGAGAATGGTCTCATTCTAATGGGTGACCTACCCAGAAAAAATGGTGGTCTCACTGTGATGGGTGACCTACCCAAGTGGAAAAAGGAAGAGTGGTCTCATTCTTTGGGTGACCTACCCAGGGGGAGGAATGACCTCATTCTTATGGGTGACCTACCCAGGTAAAAAAAGATGGAGAATGGTCTCATTCTAATGGGTGACCTACCCAGGTAAAAAAATGGAGAATGGTCTCATTGTTGATGGGTGAACCTACCCAAGTGGAAGAGGAAGAGTGGTCTCATTCTTTGGGTGACCTACCTAGGGGGAGGAATGGCCTCATTCTTATGGGTGACCTACCCAGGTAAAAAAAAGATGGAGAATGGTCTCATTCTAATGGGTGACCTACCCAGAAAAAATGGTGGTCTCATTGTGATGGGTGACCTACCCAAGTGGAAAGGGGAAGAGTGGTCTCATTCTTTGGGTGACCTACCCAGGGGAGGAATGGCCTCATTCTTATGGGTGACCTACCCAGGTAAAAAAAAGATGGAGAATGGTCTCATTCTAATGGGTGACCTACCCAGAAAAAAATGGTGGTCTCATTGTGATGGGTGACCTACCCAATGGAAAGAACATGAAAAAGCGGTCTCGTTGTGATGGGTGACCTCCCCAAATAGAAAAAATGTAAAAAAGTGGTCTCATTGTGATGGGTGACCTACCCAAAATGGAAAAAAATGTGAAGTGTGTCTCATTGTAATGGTGACCTACCCAGATGGAAAAATGATGAAGTGGTCTCATTGTGATGGGGACCTACCCAAATGGAAAAATGTGAAGTGGGTCTCATTGTAATGGGTGACCTACCCAGATGGAAAAATATGATGAAGTGGTCTCATTGTATGGGTGACCTACCCAATGAAAAAATGTGAAGTGTGGTCTCATTGTAATGGGTGACCTACCCAATGGAAAAAATATGAAGTGTGGTCTCATTGTAATGGGTGACCTACCCAGATGGAAAAAATATGATGAAGTGCGGTCTCATTGTCATGGGTGACCTACCCGGATGGAAAAAATGTGAAAAACGGTCTTATTATGATGGGCGACCTACCCAGATGGAAAAAATGTGATATGACAAGTGTGAAAAATAGGACTTACCTGGCGAAGTCCTGAGGGGATGACAGAAGAAGGGCTGGAAAACTTGGTGCTTCCTGATAATTCCCGATCATAGGGTTTGAAAACTCGGTGTTTCCTGACTGCAAGGGTTGAAAACTCGAGGCTTCCCGATTGCAAGGTTGATCTATTCATTTCTTTGGGATTTTCCTAATGGTAGGGTTCATCCCATCGTCCTTTTATTCCATGATCAAAACCGATTCTTTATTATCATCACCACAATGCTTCTTTCTTTTTCCACCATCTTGCTGGACCTCATTAAGGATTTTCCTGTAACAATTCAAAAATATGTGCAAATGGTTTTTTTTTTTTTTTAGGTTAGATGATATGCATGCATCCTTACCTGATTTGAAATATAGGTCCCCCCTCTTTGATGCTCCATCGTCATAGGGTGCCCTTGTTTGTATCCCAAAGCTTTCTTTGTTCTTCCGATGCATTGGCTCATTCATGTAGCCATCACTCAGCTGTAAATGCAGTGCCCATCCCGGGTTGTCTTCGACAATTACTGCTTGCATCGTTCATCAAGCTTGACCCTGCCCCCAAGTGTGGTACTGCTTGATTCATCATGAAGGATTTTCTCTCCTGGCTTCTTCTGAGAATTATCCTCTGATTGATTGTGTGCATCATGCCAACACCCATCAAGATTGTTAATCAGTCATGAACTTGCCTTCGGTTGAAACACCATTCAAGTATGTATGGTCACCAGCCTTCATGGAACTGCCAAGTCATCCAGACATGGATCTCATGCTTTGCAGTAAACAGCTCATCATTGTAAGCGCGATGTATTTCTCTATGGATTCCTCTTAGCTTGTCAAATCAGATCGTGAAAATAACTGCTTTGGCATCATCAATGATGTTCATGTTATCACCCATATTCATGCGGTGAAGTGCGCATTTGAGCTTCAGAATAGATGGTCCCATAGTCAATCTTAGTGGTATGCATATGTTCGATGTTCATTCAAATGCACTCACCCGATAACATCTGTCAGGAGTCATAGCCATGTTTTACAGGGTAACCCAAGATGAAGATATGAAAATATCCTTCAAGTGCAGCGTTGCTCATCAATTGCTGCTGAAGTGCACTAGATCATGGATTGTCTTTGAACAACATTGCCCCAGCAATGATATGTGATTGTTCATCAGTTTATACTCAAGAAGTTTTCTTTGTCATTGTCAGATGCTAAACATAACTTTGGAACTTTGATGACTCATCATCTGATTCTTTCTTTGACCCCAGCTGATCGGAATGTTGTTTGTTTTTCTTCTAAGGGCCCACTGTATTGCCCCCAGGTGGTCAACGTTTCAAGGAGTGTCGAGAAATGTTGATGTCATTTTTGTCAAGGATTTTGCAAACTCAATTGATGTTCTTGTTTGAAAATCTTTCTTGTTCTGGAATCAAATCTCACATTTCAACGATCATGTCTATTCAAGTCTAATTGTTGAAATGAAATCAGAGAGATGTCTGTTTTTGAAATATATTTTTTTTGAAATTCAAACTTCTTTGGTCAAAGACCCAACACACTATTCAATGCAGTCCTTTGATTGTCTTGTATCTTGAAAACAGAAATGACCCGTTGTAAGATTTAAAATGATTTTTTCATGGTTCTTTGTGTCCACTTTAAACTCTGATTTTGGGTATATCTTTTGATGGTCTGTGATGAGGTGACATTTTTATGAATTTCAAAAACAAGATGCTCAGGCTTTATCAAGAAAGGTTGTTTCTTTTTTCTTAGCATTTATTTTATCAGCATGCATAATAACCAGTAGCTTAATTCATGAAGTCACGACCCTTATGGAAAAACTCTTCAAGTTTTGAGAGCGCCATTTATCGGTTCAATTGCTTGCTTGATTAAAAAGGGCTTTTAAAAGCACGTAATGCAGGCTATGGTTCATGGCTATGAAAGAAAGAATTTCAAGGCTCAAAAGGTGTTTGAGGGTTTCAACGACCTAGGACAACATTAACTATTCATCGATTCTCTTTCTCTTGTTGTCATTGTAGAGAAAGTGACATATAACCTTGTTAATCTCAAATATCAGAATTCTCTTAACATAGGTCATAATGCAACTTTTTCTTTGATGAATAACTAATCTAATTTTGAAGACATTAGAGGCTTTATCCTAGACACACCAAAAGATATGAAGCATCGATTTTTCTAGTGTTGACTTTTGGCATTTATTGTCTTTTCTCAATTGAAAACTGTCTTGCCTCTCTTAGAATTGATAGGCATTCTTTTTCCATTTCTTTTTAACTTGTCTTTAAGTGAAGGCAATTCAACTCATAGCCTTCCTCAAAATTTTCTTATTGCCCCAGTCTATGTGTTTCTCTAGCCCTTTCTCTCAATCATTGGACTTTTGTTCTAAGCCTTCTTTATCCATTAATTATCAATGTCTCCAAAATATCTCTTTGCCCCCAGTGTGGGGTGTGATCCTAGTCAGGGTTTTTGAAAAAAATATTCTATCAGCTCAAAATGGGACTACAAGGGATATATTTTTAGAAAGTGAAGGATATCAAAGATGGCCTTTTCTCATTTCAAGCAAGGTCGGTTAGAACCGATAAATTTTGACCCATCTAGTGTAATGATTTGGACTTGTAAGAGTCATGATTCACGAGTCCATAACTATTGAATCCACTACATGTCATTATGCATACTGCTAAAACTTAGCTATATGATGTGTGGTTCAATTTCAAGTGTGAGCTTCAAAATTTGTTTGGTCACCTCATGTCATTTCAACAAGAATCGAGTCATTTCTGCAATCAAAACACTTTTAATCTTCAGGATTGATTAACCTTTATCGCATGTTGGAGTTTGATCAAAATATTTTGTCAGAATAAAATGTTAAACATCTGTTGATTTCAAAACAACAAAGAGACAAAAGCAACATGTTTCGAAGGATGAGATGTGATCCCAAAACAAAATGCAGAATTCCATAACAATATGATTGACATTTCATCACCATTCTTGAATCAGCTTTCTGGCAATATCTCGTGTTTGCCAAGCACTTTCGATCACATGTCATTCTGAGGATGTTCTGGTGACAACATGATTGATGACATCATCTTTCACAAACTCAGCTCGATTCTTGAAACTCTTGTGTCTGTTCAACTGAAATGGTCCGGGAACCCTCCATGATATTCACATTCTGGTTTGAATTATACCACGGTGGTTGCATGCAATTTGTCGAAGTCCGGACACTAAGTCTGGAATCTGGCAGTGCTGGTAAATAAACCCACATGGCAAAGGAATGTCTATCTTTGGCAAAGACATTGGAGTAGTTGATGCTTGAGCGAGACTTACTAGGCAAAATAACTGAGGTTTTCAATGAGAGTCATCTCTGATTCAACCTCTCAGTTCTGGAATCCATGGCAGATCCTTCAATCTTTCCTCTCTTCATAGCTTGTTCAATTCTTCGGCAATTCCTCACAACATCATTTCAATCTTCCAATGTTGTTGTGGTTGGTTGAGGATTGTTAGAAAACTTTCCAACGCTTGGTAATCTTGACAGCGCCCAAAAACTTGTAGTATTGCCACTACCGACATGTGGAATCATGCCTTATCTCTTCTATAGGAGAAAACGATGAACATGAATCTCCTCTATTTCTTCTTCGATTCCTCTCGAATGGTGCAACAAACAAGCACCAATAGAAGGAGTTCTGCTCTGTGGAAGTTTCAGTCTTCTTCATGTTTTTCAGTCTAGGCATGTCTCTTCTCTCTACTTTTGCATTTTAATACTGACACTGTTGGAGGAAAATCATAGATGATCTGAAACTACTGTATTCCTTCTTGGATTTCCCACTTGCGGATCCACAAACAGATTCCTGCTGAGAGAGCTCTGCTACGTTGAAGTTTGATGTCTGCTCATATTTTTTAGACCAAGTCTGGCTCTTCAACCTACTAAGATGTCTTCGTGCTGAAACTGATGAGAGAAATATTTGTAGCATATGCAACTTATAAATCCCCTCTTGCATTCCCAATTTGCAGGGCCATAAATGGATTTTTATAGAGAGAGCTCTGCCACATTGAAGTTTGACGACTGCTAATATTTTCAGACCAGGTCTGACTCTTCTGCCTACTACAATGTTTTGCTGGTACCACTGGTGGGAAAAAGTTTCAAAGCATATGAAATTAATATATCCCTTTTTTCATTTTCCATTGGCAGATCCACAAATAAATCTCTACAGAGAGCTCTACCACGTAGAAGTTTAGTGTCTGATCATGGTTTTTCAGACCAACATCTTGTGCTGCTGAACTGGAATTGAGCTCATAATTGGGGTAACTTCAAAACAAACTGATGCACCATGAACAGGAGGCTAGTAGTCGTTTGGTTCCATTAGATGATGTGGAGGCAATGAACATTTAACAGTGCAACTGGGCAAGAACCAGAGTTGTCATTAGTTGATGACTAAGGCATTGTTGCTATTGTTCATGACGGAAAAGGAGAGATACAGCTTCAATTAGATGTGAACAAGCAGTGTTCCCACAGAAGACGGTGCAGACATTCTCTTTCCATTTGATGCTCAACACTTGTTCGAGCAGATCTGAGTCTAGCTACTTCACCTTTGATGCTCTCAACCTTAATCATATGAGCCTCTATCTGACACCTTTCTTCACTTCCATCCTTTCTTCAATCACTTGCAGCACAGCTTGTGTGGGGGACCTACCTTTCAACCCGGTACATGCATGATAAATATATGAACATGTAATCTATATGACGAACTCATCCTTTGATGGGTGACAATATGGTTGTAACTCTTGCATGATGGAACAAGAATCGTGATTTTTGCCCAAACTCTATAAGGAAAATTTTCTGAGTGACGGCCATTGTGTCACCCACAAGTCTTGAGTTCAAGATGCTTCAAGAAGGGTTTGCTCGGCTGCAAAACAATAGCACATACATCCTAAATACAAGCTCTATTCATTTTACGTGAGACAAAGGGTAGGTTTGCTACTTGGTCTCTAAAAGGGGTCTCTTGTTGTCCCAGTGATTGCCCTCGTAAAGGCAATATAGGGGCCCAGTAGGTAATGAATTTGGCACGTGTACCAATTATTACCAGTCTAAGCACTCAACAAAGAGTTGGGTTTTACACAAACTTAAACCTCGACTCAAGTCATAAGGTAAGCTGCTAGTCCCCCACCTAACCTAAAGCCGGTGTGGGCTTTCAAAAATTAAAACTTGTGATGCATGAGAGAATTATATACAATGCATGAATAAAACACAAATAAAATAAAACAAAGTACAAAAAAAAAATCTTAAACACATCAAAACAAAAAGCTTAGTCCGATAAAGTTGAAAACAATACCTTCCCCAGTGGAGTCGCCATTCTGTCACACCCCAAAAAAATCCGGCGTGCGGCATCGGCTGGTGATTTTTATCATTTTTGCGTTTGCTTTGAATTTGGTTCGTTGGAGTCGCCACCTAGTAATTCATTGAGAGCTACTAGGAAACCTGATGTACTGGTCTTGTCAGAGATCACAGGTAAGGGACTGGTTGTGGTTAGGGAAGGTATTAGCACCCCTAACGCACCCTACCTGAGGTAAGCTGCTTTGTTGTTCTGATGTAATTTGAAAATTTAAAATATTAATTAAATTCTAAGGCTTGAATAAATCAGTTATTAAATCCCCGAATATATGTAGAAACTTGTTCTTACATTTTCGTGGAACATACAACTTGATTTTATTTGTCCTTGAGATATTTAACCATATTTTAATTAACAAATAATTATTTTTGTCCCTTTTTACTTTTATAATTCAATAACATTAAAAAAATAAATCCAAACACACACACAACTTTTTTTATTATTTATTTTTCTTTTCTTTTCTTTTCTTCTTTTTTTTTTTTTACATCCACATTTACACAAATTACACATTATAAAGAAAACTCAAAATCAAACAAATATTACATTGAAAATTACAAAACAATCTAAAACTATTCAGAACAGTGGCAAACGGACTTCTGGAGTTGCCGGAACAGTTTTCAGCAGGGTTTCTAGCGCTAGAACAGTGTCGGCGTGTGGTCCTCACGCACCACCGCCACCAGAGAAAAATCCAACAGCAGGGGGGTCTAGATCGCCTTCTTCCCCTCTTCCTTTCCTTGCCGACGGTGAGGACCACCGTTACCTGCAATTACAAAAAAACGCATAACACAGTTGATTTTATTTTGTTTTCTCCTTCTCCGATTTGCTCTTTCTTCTTCTTCTTCGGTCGACTTCTCCTCTGCCTCGTCCCTTCTCTGTTATGGGAGGGAGCTGTTAAGTTGTAGATCCGGCAGTGATTAGTACTTAAAAGTGCATGTTTATCAAGGTTTTATATCATCATTTTGCACTTGAAGTATCAATAACTCCTTAACTAAAGCATGTTTTATAATAACAAGTTTGATACTGTAAGATACCTTAATTTATGGTAAATGCTCATCTTAAATGCAGGCCTATCACATAAATAAAAGGATTGATTGATGAGTTTAAGTATTGAAAGTGAAAGGACAAAGAGATGGCCAAACTTAGAAAAGAGATGCCGGTGCAGTCCAAACCGGAACATTGCTCGGTAATTGGATCATATCTGGAGCTCTAGATCTCGGATTTAGGTCTATTTTATATGGATGGAAAGGTAAGACAAAGGCCTAAAACTTTCATGAGGAGCCCAAGATTTAAAAAGGCCGTTTTCAAGTCCAAACTGAAGGAACAACGAAGAAGTCTGAAGCTGTCCTGCAGCCCAGACACTATTTAGTGTTCAGCCCATATCTTGAGTTCTAGAAGTCCAAATGACCTCATCTTTTTTTTTGTTGTAAAGCTGAGACGATTTCCTAGAACATTCCTGAGGATTCTGGGCAAATTATGATGTTAGCAATGATGTCTGTTCAGACAAGAAGATAAGGATTGTCACCAAGTCAAGATGTGGCCACCCACTCATCAATTAATTAACAAATCAATAATTCCAAATTTTGGCCTATAAAAGGAGGCACTTACCATGTATTGAGGCATCTTGGTTTCCAGATCAAGATCATGCTCTTGCTTTCTCTCTTTGTATTGCTTATGTTTTGCTTTCATTAATATCAAGTTTATGCACTTCATTTCCTTTCCTTTACTTAGTTAACTTCTTTCTCATTTATGTTCTTATCTTGTTCATTTATGTTTCTTTCTTTCATTATGTTTAGCTAAGTTAATTATGTCAAGGTGAAAAGGGTACACTAATGGTGTAAGAATAAGTATAATATAAACTTAACATGGACCTTAACGTTGGATACTAACATGTTTTATATTTGTTATCTTGTTCACTTTTAATACTTTGCTTGTTAAATGGTTAATCTAGATTTATGTTGTATAACACTTGGTACAACAAATACTTGGTACTTTCATAGCCCATACTGTATGGTATAACCGACACCTGAGCTATGAAAGGAACTTGATTTGTTGTTAACATAAGTTATAAATATGAATGCTTGCCAACATTTACAAGTATTAGCTTTATTCGAATAGGATAACTAATGTAATCATGTTAACAATTTATAATCTGATTGGAACCTCCTTTATGTGTGGTTTCCAATTGAGTAATAAGAGTTTATACTATATTTGTTTGAAGTACCATTAGTGGATCCTCTAACCTTGACATTTATTTTTATCGTTGTTTAATCCTTACATTAATCTTTCATCTCAAAGTTCTCATCTTCTTCTTCTTTTATTACTAATACTACTACTATTATTATTATTATTATTTACATTTTGTTTATATTATATAATATATCTCTTTGATCTTTTCATAAACTCAGTATATAGGCTGGAAACATGTGACCCGATCTTTTAGATCATTCTCAGGTATAACAACGCCACGTACTGAGTATTATTATTATTATTACTAGTACTAGTACTAGTACTACAATTGTTATTATTATCGTTATTATTGTTATTATTGCATTGTTATTTATAATTTATACAATTAACCTCTCTGTGGTTCGACCCCGGTCTTGTTGGGTTATTTATTACTTCGACATTCCTGCACTTGGGAGAAGACATCAAGCTTTTGGTCGTGTCAGGCAGTGGCCGGCTTCGTTCGTCGGGTGGAGAAGCTAGGAGAGGTGGCGGCTGTGCTGCTGCTGGTGGCCGATCTATGCAAGGGGGACGACTCTGTGGAGCTGCTTCTCTGTTGTTGTTGGTAGCCGGCCGAGGGAGTGTGGGCGGCGCTACTGCTGAGGAGATCGGGTCTGTGGGGGCGTTGATGATCGCGGGTCTGTGGGGAGAAGCAGTTGATGGGATGGGTCGGCCCAGAGGGGGTCTTGGCCGGTGCTGAGACAAAGAAAGAGCTGCGGTGATGCCGGTGGAGAGGACTGGAAAAGTGAAAAGGAAAGGAGATCGAGAGGGTTGTGTCTGGTTGCAGCAGCCGGGAGAGGCAGGGGCTGGCTAGGATTGAGCTGGTTGGGGTTGGCTGTGAGAAGAAGAAAAAAATGGCTTGGGGGGTGCCGGTGGCTGTTTTGAGAAAAATGGGAGAAGATAGGTTTAGGGTGGGTTTTTTTTTTTTTGTATTTTCTAGTGTTTCCAAAATTAGCCCCCCCTTGTAAGTGTTGGAAACCAGTATTTATAGGCAAAAAATATTGCCAAGTTTTCAAAATTGGTCCCTTAACTTTGTTTTTTGTAAAATTTGATTTTTCTTGTTTTTTTGTATTTTTTTGAAAACGAGCAATATCAACGTCGACTCGATGAGGAAAATCAATGATTTTAAAAATGACGCGTGAAAAGTCGAACGCGTTTGAAAATCTTTTAAAAAATTAAATTCTTTTTAGACGACGCTGAAAATGCTAAAATGACGAGAATATATTAAAAAAACATATTTTTTGGATTTTCATTGTTTTTCTCTATTTTTGGATTTTTTGAAAATATATCAAAAACATGGGTCAAAAATTGGGTAGCAACAATTATATTGCTAGTTTTATCTAAAATTGCTAAGAATTTGTTTTCCTTTTTCTTTTTTATTCTTCCTATCATGTTCTTGACTCTGGCATCAATGAACAATTCCTACAAATATTTCCAACTTGGACATTGATAAATATTGCACAAACCCAAAAAAAAAAAAAAGCGATATTTTTAACTCTAGTGTCTATGAAAAAAGCTTTTTCTATCACTCTTTTTTCGTCCCTTTTTCGGGTTTTCCGTCGTGCCTTTTATAGGCATTCCCTCTGACTGCTCATCCTCCCTTGATAAGGATAGAATTTTAAGACTTTGTGTTTTGGCCGGATTGGGACACCAACAGTCCCATCATTGCTGGACTGGTGGTGGTGGTTTCTTCCCCTCCTCAATGACTTGCTAGTTGCTACTGACGAGAACAAGCTGAGGAAACGGTCATGGAAGTCGTTGGAGATTGCCGTGCGTTTGGGTGGTTTGATCGGCGTTTTTGTCCTTTTTACCACAGGGAGCTTTCCTGTGTTTTTCAGAGGAAGAAGACAGTGAACAGAGATGAAAAACAACGCCGTTTCTGGACTTGGGCAGCCGTTTTCCAAGCTCGTCCTCTAAGCTTTAACATTTCTTAAGCGGACCCCTGGCCAAAAAAATTTTTAAACCTCTACATTGCGAGACCTCTTACAAAACAGTCCTTGAACTTTAATCTCTCGTAATTTTGACCCAAATCAATCCTGAATTTTAATATTTCATCAATTAAATTAATTATAAGTTCAATTAAATCCCTAAACTTATCAATTCTTCAATTAAACTTCTAACATCATTAATTAAACCAAATCAAAGTTTAATTGAGTCCTCGGACTTGTAGATTCTTTCAATTACAGTCATAATTCATTAATTAAACATATTCAAAGTTTAATTAAGTCTCCAATCTTATCAAATCTTCCCTTTTCTAACAAAATTGGCTTCCAAACATATAATTTCATCTTGATTAAATCCTCAAGACTTCCAATTTATGTTACCTTGACCAAAACCTTAATTTTTCTTCATTCATCATCCATTTTTTTTTATGAATTTATTTTGTCAAAAATTGGGTTATGACAATCTTTGTAAAAGAATAACATATAACCATGTTAAACCTAAAAAATCAAAATTCTCTTAATAAAGACCAAAAGGCAAATCCAACTTTTTTCTTGGATGGATAAACAAATCTAATCATTTGAAGACACGAAAGATATTATTATCAAAAGATATATTTGTAGCTCAGTATTTTATTTTATTTTTTACTTTTGGTATTTGTTGTGCATTTCATCAATTAAAAACCTATAATGCCCTTCTTAGACTTGATAGACATTTTCCTATCTTTAACCTCGACTTACCTTTTAAATGTAGACAATTTTCACCTTTTGGCTTTAATATAGCATTTCTTAAAGTTTTCTTAGATGCCCCCTAGTCAATGATTTTTTCACTTTTATCCATTTCTCAATTGTTGGGATTTCGTTCTTAACATTCCCTTTACCATTAAATCTAATATTGTCTTCATCTTTTCAATTAAAAATCCCTTGTTTGCCCTAATGTAGGGTGTGATCCATGTCGTAGTTTTTTTTAAAAGAAATATTTCATCATGCTCACTAGGAACCCTAACTAGTCTTAGAGATCGGGCACGGGGATTGGTTGTGTAAAGGGAAGGTATTAGCACCCCAAATATATCATATTTAAGGTAAGTTGCATTGTTTAATTGTTTGGTTATACCTTTGGACTTAATTTTCATGCAGATTCGTCCAATAATCATTTAATTTAACCTTAAATCTGGATTGTTTCTTTAGTCTTAGGTATTATGGGTACAATTAGGCTTTGAATTTTATCCAAAATTGCAACTTAATTTTCCCTTATGTTTAAGATCCTCTTCGATTTGCTTTTTTCATGTTGCCAGTTTTTATTTTATTTTTTTATTTTTGTTTTGGAAAAAAAAAAAAGTTAATTTAGGGAATAACCCAAAAATAGGTTATGACAAAGGAAATAAACAAAAATGATATTTTCTCATTTCAAGAAAGATAAGTTAAAACCAATTAATTTTGACTCCATCCAATGTATGATTTGGACTTGCAAGAAATTATGATTCATGAGCCCATAACTACTGAATCTACTATATGTCATTATGCATACTGCTAAAACTTAGATACATAATGCGTTGTTCAATTTCATGTGTGAGTTTAAAATTTGATTAGTCACCCCCACAACGTCTATTATTTCATTTTAATAGACATCGAGTCATTTATGCAATAAAAATACTTTTAATCTTTCAGGATTGATTAACTTTAATTTTACATGTTGGAGTTTGATCAAAATATTTTGTTAAAATACTATTTGAAAGAAACATCTTTTTTTTATTTTAAGATAATAATAAGACAACAAACAAAGCACTGTTATTTGTTCATCTATATCAAAATTGATTAGGTTATCAAACAAATGAAAAAAATTAAAAATTAATTCATAAAACTAAATATCCAGGTTTCATCTCTTTATATTATCCTTATGTTTCTTTAACATTCCAAACTCATATTGAGTCTTTTTATGGTTTTTTCTTTTCTGTTTTCGATCAATAACTTATTTCTGAATGCAAAGCATTCATCAAGTGCTTGCATTTACGAGATCAAGATAACAAAAAAAAACTGATAAAAGGAATTTAGCTGAAAGTTGACGGATTGTACCTATTTCAAAATTCCAAATATCGGATATGATTTCCTTGTCTCTGTAATGTTTTGAATATATATGGATGTAAAGTCTTTTTTTTCTTCTTATTTAGCCTAGTTAGTTAGGGAAGACTATTTAAATTAGTTTTGATGGTCTATCAATCACATCTATTATCGATCAATAAAGTTTCATGCTTTCTAAGTATTTTCTACAAATTTATTTTATTTGTTATCAGATTTAATAAATTTCGTTTTTCTTTTCCCTATACTTTACTCTCACTCAATCCACTTAACATATATTACTCGTTGGATACGACCCACACGCATTTCAAGCCTGTAGCCTGGGAGGCAAGTCTAGCCAGGGGGTTAGCTCATAAGACTTTAATAGGCTAGGCTCAAATTTTCGGGCTTGGAACAAACATTATCCGAATAGGGTTGAGCGCCCCTCAACTATAATCATGCTGCTGCTTATGCTAACAACATTTGTGACATCCACAATCGATTTATCCTTTTTCTGCCATAAAATATGATAGAATTATTTTCTTTTTTTAGTTCAATGTGATGCCCATTATCTAGATCTTCGACTCTATATTTAAGCAGAATAATCTTTCATTTTTCTATACCTCATCCCATCTGTTTCTAGAGATCGGAACTTAGACATCCCCAAAATGAAAATTTCAAGTTCTTTAGTTATTGTACTGTATACAATTTTCTTCAAAACGAAATTTGAAGTTTTTTTCTTCTTGTAGTTTTCTTTATTTCTTGCTGCGTAGCGAGAAAATAATAATGACCACCTATAACAGCCTTAATTAGGGGTTAAAGCTTACATGTGCAGTTGCTTTGCTGAAGACAGCTTGAATCAATGAAGATATGTGGTAACTAAAAGAGGCATTAAAGGGTAAGAAATGGATTAATTATTGCTTGTTGATGGTAGAAGAAGAAGAAGAAGAAGAAGTTGTCCGTTTAAAAGATAGCAGATTGCTTGGCTGCTCAGTAATGGGCATTCTAACCGCTTGGGCAGGGCCCAAGTAGACTGCAAGGCTGTTCGTTCCGCCAGTTGCCTTGTCTACCATGCTCAGGTCTTCGGGACAGCTACTATTTAGGTCTCAACCCAACTCCTAAGCCTTATTTTTCAGGAGCCAGAGTTGACACGCACCACACAATATAGTGTTGCGACCTTCAAGAAATCAATAGGCATCGTAATACTTTATGTTTACAAACATGAATTGTTAGTTAGGCGTGGGAAAGCACTGTAGCTTCCCCACGCCTTTTAATTATACTTATATATAATAATTATTATAATTATAATTATAATTATAATTATATTATTATATTATAATATATATTATTTTTTGTTTTCATTTTTTTTCTGTTTTTTTTTTGGTTTTTTATGCCTTTATGGGATTTATTTGGCTTCTTTCTTAGTTTTTTTTCCTTTTGATTTTTTTCTTTAATTTAGTTTGTTAATTGATCCCGAATTTGACGTGTTAACCTGGTTTGACAAGTTAACTAGACATTTTAATTTTTTTTTCTTTTTAATTAATATTTTTCATTTAGTTTAGTTTGTTAATGTTAAATTTCTTTCTATTTAATTATCAGACTTTCATGACACGTATTCCAAACTTAATAGGTTAACCCGTCAATTTTTTTTTCTATTTAGTTATTAAACTTTCATGACGCGAATCTAATATTTGACGGGTTATCCTGGTTTAAAAGGTTAACCCAGTTAATTCAGATTTTGTTTTTTTTTTTTCTTCATTAGTTTTTTCTTCATGTTGGTTTTTTTTCTTTGTTTTTTTTTTCTTTTTAATTAATCTATTTAATTATCACACTTTTATGACATGACCTTGCAACCAAACCCACATTCAAGGCTCTTGGGTCTGGTGTTACAACCAGACTCACTTAAACTTGAGTCATGTAAATTTAATATTATTATAAATATTACTCTTGGTTCAAGCGTTGTAGCTAGACCAAAGGCTCTTGGATATATCTTTGTAGAAAGACATAACACTCTTAGATCTTAAGCATTTTTTGATATTTTTTATGCAAGAAAAAAAAAAACCCGTGGCGTATGCCTTTGTTTTGTTTTTTTTTTTATTTTTCCTTTTCCTTTTCCATTTCCTTTTTAAGCCTTTTATTATGGACTGCACAATGCAGTCCACAACGAAAAAGCTGATGTCTTTATTTTTTTTTTCATTTTTTCATTTTTTTTGTTTTGTAATTATTCTTTTAATTTAGTTTTTTAATATTAAATTTTTTGTGTTTAATTATTAGACTTTTATGACACGGATCCCAGGTTTGATGGGTTAACCCAGTTGATTCAGATTGTTTTTCTTTTTCCTCATTAGTTTTGTTCTTTCGATTTCATCTTTTAATATTGCATGTAGTCCACGGTGAAAAGGTTAATATCTTTAATTATTATTTTTTGCTTTTTTCTTTTCTTTTTATGCCTTTCACTATGGACTGCACAATACAGTCCACGGTGAAAATGTTGATGCCTTTTTTTTTTAATTAACTTTTTTTTATTTAGTTTGTTGATATTAAATTTTTTTTCTATTTAGTTATCAAACTTTCATGACACGAATCTCAGGTTTGACAAGTTAACCCAGTTAATTCAATTTTTTTTTTCATGTTGGTTTTTTTTCTTTGTTTTTTTCTTTTTAATTAATTTATTTAAGTATTACACTTTTATGACACAACTTTGCAGCTAGACTCATATCCAAGACTATTGAGTTTGGTATTGCAACCAGACCCACTTAAACTTGGGTCTTTCAAGTTTAATATTATTATAAATATTACGTTTGGGTTAGGTGTTGCAGTCAAACCTAAGACTCTTAAATATAACTTTGCAAAAAAATCTAATACATTTAGATCTTAATTTTTTTTTAATATTTTTTATGTAAAAAAATTGATCCGCGGCATCGTGCGGGTCATGTAACTAGTAAGGATGATTGCTCGTCGTGATTTTACTCTTTGCAACTCCACCCTTCCCAAAATAAACTTATATGATCAAAGTATATAAGTGTCTTCTAAAAAAAATTAGATTTTAACCATGAATTAAATGCTTTTTTATCTGATATTGAGATGAAAAAGCATTTGATCTACCTAGGTTAGCATGTGTTGACTATCATTCTGTTGGTAATTAATTTACCAACGAAATCACTAACGAAAATGCTCTATCAGTGAATCTTTCGTCGGTAATTTTCTATATGTCGGTAAGTCTGTTAGTAAAAAAATATATATTATTACCGATGAATTTACTAACAGAAAAGGCGCACAAAAAAAAATATCTACTTCATTCCATTGGTATTTCCCTCGAAAAAATACTGAATGTAATTCTGTCGGTAATTATTTTAAATTTTTTTAAAAAAATATATATTTTATAAATCTATAAAATAATTAAATTAATATAAATCAATACTCTATAATACTCAAAATGCTTAGAAAAAAGAAGAAGAAGATCATATGAAAATAATTCCTACAACAATATTCATATAATTATTAAGAACAAAAACAAATAAAAAAAACAAATATAGTGAAAAAAAAAAATCTTACCTTAATGTGGTTGCAAGTAAACCTAAAAAGAGAAAAAATGAGTACAGTATATTAATTAAAAAAAAACTGAGAAGAAAGGAGAAGAATACATACCTGAGTATGGAGGAGAAGAAAAGGAGTTGAGGAGAGAAGAGAAGAGAAGAGAAGAGAAAGAAATGGATAGTGATGTTTTTTACATATAAAGAAGAAGAAGAAGAAAAGAGTCTCGTTTGTTGTGAAATTAGGGATTCTAGACTTTTTATTGAGGTGTTTTACCGACCGATAATTAAATATTAATATTTTTAATCATTCTGTCGGTGATTCTATGTGTAATATTTAATTTAAATTTTCAATTTAATCAAAAATTTTCAAAAACCGCCAAATATCACCGATAACTTTTCAATTTGTTGATAATTCCGTTTGCAATATTTAATTTAAAATTTTAATTTAATCAAAATTTTTCAGAAAACCGCCAAATAAAATCGATGAATTTTCAATCCGTCAGTGATTTTGTCTGTAAAAGAACAGTAATTAACTGTGCAATTGGGAAATGAACAGTTCTGGAGCTCTCTGAAAAATACCGACGGAATTTTCTGTTGGTAATTCCGTTTGTAATTGACATGATGAACAATGTTCACAGTTTACCAACGGATTTACCAAAGGATTTTACCGGCGGAATAATTTTGTTGGTAAAAATAGCACGTAATTGTTTTTTTTTCACTTTAATTGCCTTAGTAAATACCAAGGGAATATTTACATCCATAAAATCCATTCGCAATTTACCAACAAAAATATTCCCTTTATATTTTTGTTTGTATTTATTGATTTTCTAGTAGTGTGTATTTGAGTTTTTTTTTTTTTATGAGGTGTAGTAAAAACATTAAGCTAAAAAAACTCTGGATGCTGCGAATTAACCTATTAAACCTATAACCCAACTCATGAACACAATTGGGTTCAATAATTTTTTATCAATGTTTTTAATTGTAAACCCCTGATCAAAAAGAAAAGAATAGTACGAAAGGTGTTGGTGTAAACACCGGCGAGAAATCGGTAATGTTGTCATGGCACGAGAATAAGCTGTAAATGACTAAAAATGAAAAATAATTAAAGTGAAGTGGCTCCGAGAAGACAGTAAAATGATTGGGTGCTTTACATAGGGATGAAATTAAGGAGATTTTGATTTTTGGGTGAAAAATCATAAATCAACTAGTTTTACGTTAAAAATTCATCACACTCAATCGGGTTGTTTGAACAATCTGAAATTTTGCTGATATAATTAAAAGAAATATGGTGATATAATTAAAAGAAATATGATATAAATTAGTTGAAAAGTCAGCTTTTAAAGGGCTATTTTCAGTCAACCAAAAGGAAAAAGAAAAGAAAATAACTCATGGGGACTAGATAAATTTAAACATGAAAGGCAAGGGCTTAACTGTAATAATAAAAATTTTACTATATAAACCTCATTTTGCTTGGGGTGTCCAGCAGGTTACAAGGAGAGAAAAGGGAGTTAGGGGTTTTCTTACATCTTCTCTACAATTCTCTCATCAATTCTTGAAAATAATGCATACTTATGGAGAGTTAAGGTAATTAAGAAGGTTTATAGTGAGCTACACTAAATATTTGAGTGATCTAAGGGTTTTAAAGCTTGTGGAGGAAGAATAAAGTGTGGAGAAAGGAAGAAGAAGGAGAGAAATAAAGGGTGATTTCACCTTGAGGAGAGTTGCCTACAGGAGGACCCGGAAATTAGGCGGATGAATTAGTGACCCAGTAAGAGAGGTCAGTACCAAAAAATTAGGTGGATGATTTAGTGACTCGGTAAAGGGGGTAAGTGCCCGGTAAATTAGGTAGATAAATTAGTGGCCTGGTAAAGGGGGTTGATGCTCTGTATATTAGGCAAATGAATTAGTGGCCCAGTAAATGGGTTGGTGCTCAGTAATTGGGTGAATAAATAAGAGATCCAGTGATGAGGTCAATGCTCAAGAATTTGATGAATAAATAAGAGATCTGGTGATGAGGTCGGTGCCTAGTAATTAAGCGAATGAATTAATGCCCCGGTAACGAGGTTAATGTCAGATGTTGGATGGTTGGATTTTTGGACAGTCAGAAGTAATGGACTAAACCTAGGGTCAGTGCCGAGTTTGGGTAAATGTCATACATGCCTTGTAAATGGGCATAATAGGAGGAACTAGTTGTTCGGATGTTAGGGACTAGTGTCCTGGTTAAAAGGGTTACTAATAAAAGCAATTATTGAGTGGATAATTGGTATACGCAGTATAATGTAAATATGAAATCTTAAAAAAATTTGCAAAAACATTTTGTCGGAAAAAGAAAATGTGTATTGTGATTGAATATGTGAAAATGATTGGAATGTCATGATAATTTTTATTTTTGGACTATTGTAGCATTAGGTAAGATGTACTGAAAGTGATGTGTCTTCCCCTTACATAACTAGTCTTTTACTCGAACTCTCGTAAATCATTAGATTTCCTAGTGATCATAACACTAGATGGTGACTTCTGAACTATAATCATAATTTTATAATTAAACTCAAAACTTCTTTTCAAAACACTTGAGAGACAAATCTGTTATTCGATGTCGTGCACGTCACAATAGTCAATAACTATTTTCTCTCTCTAAGCCGAAATTTGATGTTCTCTCTCTCCTATGACAAAAAAAATTGAAAAAATAAAAAAAAAGTGAACTTTTATAACAAAATTGAATTTGAGACAATTAGAGAAACCAATCAACTATAAACTTAAAAGATAGGGGATAAAATAGTTTTTTTTGTATGAAATTCAAATGCATCACCTATTTTACCCCTTATTTTGACTTTGATAATCTAACTTTCAATCCAACCCTTTCTTCTAAAAAAAATATGTAATTGAGTGCTAATTTGGATTTAAAAAAACTAATTATGCCCAAAAAAAATTAATGATCAAATTAAAAAAATTAACTATTACAATCCGTAATTTATGAGAGTATAAACTACTGAATTAGTTTCTGTTAATACAATAAATTAGAATTAGTTGAGAGATAGTTTTGTGTATAATTTGTTGGATGCATAATAGTGGCAGCCATCCTTTGTATTTATACTTGTAGGGTTGTGTACAATATAATGGTGGGATGTATTACATACTATAACTATTACTATGTAGAAGTATTTACATTGAATTCAAACTCTTTCCTTAATACACCCCGTCAAGCTGAAGGTGGAGATTCCACCCGAAGCTTGGATCGAAAATAAGCAAACGAGACTGGAGGAAGAGGCTTGGTAAGGACATCAGCTAGTTGATCTTTGGAAGATATAAACCGTACCTGAATTTCTCGCTTAGTAACACGATCACGGACAAAATGATAATCAACTTCAACATGTTTAGTACGAGCGTGAAATACTGGATTTGCAGATAAGAAGGTGGCCCCTAAATTATCACACCATAACGTGGTCACAGTCGAAGAAGGAATCCGAAGTTCTGTCAATAATGAGCGAATCCACAAAATCTCAGCAGTACCATCAGCTAAGGCTTTGTATTCCGCTTCAGTGGAGGATCTCGCAACAGTGCGTTGTTTCCCGGATTTCCAGGAGATAGGGGTAGAGCCAAGGTACACAAGGTAACCACCTGTGGATTTTCGATCATCAATACTACCAGCCCAATCAGCATCTGTGAAACCATGAAGAGACAGAGGAGAATCCCTAGTGATGTGCAGGCCATAACTTGCTGTAGCCTGGAGGTAACGCAGGATGCGTTTGACAGCAAACCAATGATCCTCAGTAGGGGCATGCATAAATTGACAGACCTTGTTGACCGCATAGCAGATATCAGGTCTAGTGAAGGTAAGATATTGTAATGCCCCAACAATTTGTCGATACCGTGTGGGATCAGAGTAGAGAGTACCCGGTATGAGTCCTAATTTGGAGGAGGCAGATAGAGGAGTATCAACTGGTTTGCATGAAGTCATACCTGCTCGTTTGATGATATCGAGAGCATACTTATGTTGGCTTAATAAGATACCCATAGCAGTAGGTTTAACTTCAATGCCTAAGAAGAAATGAGCAGAACCCAGATCCCGAAGCTTAAATTCTGATTGCAGCAAGGTAATCAATCTATGAAGCATAGCTGAGTTACTTCCGGTTAATAAGATATCATCAACATACACAAGCAGGTAAATCATGGCACCATCATGAGAAGGATAAACAGAGAAGTATCACCCTTGGATGCCTGAAATCCAATGGATAGTAAGAACTCACTCAACCTGTTGTACCAAGCACGAGGGGCTTGTTTCAAACCATACAGAGATTTATGGAGGCACACACATGAGACGGGAGTGCCGGATCAACAAACCCAGGCGGTTGCGCCATGTATACCTCTTCCTGAAGAATGCCATTTAGGAAAGCATTATGGACATCCAACTGATGAATGGTCCATCCATATGAAACAGCGATAGTGAGCACAAGGCGAACCGTTGTAGGTTTGATCACTGGACTGAATGTCTCCAAATAATCAATCCCTTCTTGCTGAGTGAAGCCGCGGGCAACTAACCGTGCCTTATATCGGGCAACTTGACCATCAGCATTTCTTTTTATCTTGTACACCCATCTACTGCCAATCACATTCATAGTTGGATGAAGAGGCACCAACGTCCAAGTCTGATTAGAATGAAGTGCCCGAAGTTCCTCCTGCATGGCAATGTCCCAAGTAACATACCTGTTGGCGTCCTTAAAGGACAATGGCTCCTGCTGAGGTAAGGTCGTGTCTCGTGAGACAGCCGCAATGCTAAGATTAGCATTTCTTTGCTGGCCGTGGGCGAAGCACCATAGGATGGGTGCGAGCCCGCGGAGATGGGGAGGAGACAGCGGCAGGGACGTGCTGAAGATTGAATTTAGATAGATCAACACATACGTTAATTCCAGGAGGGGAAAGAGAGGAAGAACCTGTGGGTGAAGGACTCAATATAGGAGAAGACCGTGATGGAGACCCAGCAGAAGAAGTATCCATAACAGGGGAGAAACCATGGGAGCTGGCAGCAGCATCGGATGATGCCTGTGAGTGTGACGAATCTGAACCTGCATTTGAAGAATGATCATAATAACATGCAGATAATGGTAAATTAGCCGAAGGAGGTGTAGGCAGTGTATGGGGCAGTGATGGAGAGAGTGAGGAGGGTTGCATGAGAGGAAGTAAAGTGACGGGTAGAGAGGGAGCAGAGGGCTGTTTGGGTGTTGCTGCAATCTGTTCAGTTTTATCAAGAGGAAAAACAGTTTCATGAAATCGGACATGACGTGCAAGATAAATTCGTTTTGATGACAAATCAAGACAACGATAACCGACATGCGAGGTACTATATCCAAGAAAGACACAAGGTGTGGACCGAAAATCTAATTTGTGAGCATTGTATGGACGAAGAAAAGGAAAGCAGAGACACCCGAAAGTACGAAGAAACGCATAATCAGGAGTCGATTTTAACAGACATTCAAAAGGTGTCTTATTATTAAGGACTGGAGTGGGCATGCGATTAATTAAATAAACAGAACTTTCAAAAGCATAACTCCAATATTTAAGGGGAGCATGACACTGACCAAGGAGAGTGAGTCCAGTTTCAACAATATGTCTATGACGGCGTTCAACCATGCCATTTTGTTCATGAGTGTGCGGGCAGATCACACGATGATGAATACCAATCGTTTTAAAATATGTATTTAGTTTTCGGTATTCACCACCCCAATCGGTTTGAACAGACTTAATTTTTAAGGAGAATTGGCGCTCCACAAGCGCCTGAAACTGATGAAAAATTGCAAAAACGTCAGACTTAGCAACCAAGGGATAAAACCATATGAATTTTGTATGAGCATCCACAAAAATAACAAAATAGCGAAAACCATCAGATGAAAACATAGGGGATGGACCCCAAACATCACTAAAAATCAAGTCAAGAGGAGCTCGAGTTTGATGACCCGTAGGTTTTAGAGTCAGACGCGATGACTTGCCTAGAGGGCACGTAGGACACTGAAAATTAAACTTAGTGGACGTACATGACACTTTTTTATTTTTCACTAGCAAATGCAGAATACGTGGACTAGGATGTCCAAGTCGACGATGCCAGACATCAGCTGAAGTAGATAGACAAGTAGAGGAAAAAGCTTGAGGCAACGACGTTGCGGACGACGCGGACAAAACATATAGACCATCTTTACTCTGACCGGAAAGAAGAACTGCCTTTGTCATGAGATCCTTAACATAAAATAGAGAGGAATGAAATTCAAAAAACACGTTATTCTCAAGACAAAATTTTTGAACAGATAGCAGAGGTTTTTTAATGGTAGGAACATGTAAGATATTGGATAACGTAAAAATGCGGTTTGGTGAGCGAATTTTGGAGTGAGCAATATTTGAGATAACAAGGCCCTTACCATCACCAACATGCAGATGATCATTTCCAAGATAAGGTTCTGAACTCGTCATACTTACAAGATCTGGCGTGACATGATGATTTGCACCTGTATCAGGAAACCAAGTAACAGGAGTGGTGGAAGGGGCAGTATTAAATGCAAGATTAGCATTAGCTTGCATATGATGAGTAGCCAACTGAGAACACTGTTGAGCAGTATGCCCATATTCATAACATAGCTGACATTTTATGTTGCGAGGATAGCCACCAAAACGATTTCCTTGCTGCCCAAAATTACCTGTTGGCCGTGAAGAAGGGCCAGATGAGAACCGGTTCCCATGTGAGCTGTATTGTTGTCCTGAAGTATAATTATTTGCTGGTCCATTGCCACGATAAAAATTGCTGCGATTGTTAGGTCTCCAGCCCCCACGAAAACGCCCCCGTCTGCCAGATTGATGCTGGACAAAGAACGCAGCTGGTTGCTGCGTTGGAGTCGGTAACAGAGGGGCTGTTACAGATGGCTGAAGGGAGGCTTTGTGCAGGAACTCATGTGTAAGAAGGCTGCTATGGAGATCAGTATAGCTGATGGGGGCATCCTTTGTGGACAAGCTGGTGACAAGATCCTTAAACTCACTGCGCAATCCACGAAAAACATACAAATTAAATTCTGCCAGGGAGATTGGTCTACCAGCGGCAGCCAATTCATCAAACAAAGCCTTAGCCTTTTGCAGGTAAATGCTGGCAGAATCATCATTCTGTCTTAGGTCCTGGAATGAGCCGTGGAGCTGCATAATTCTGGAATTTGAGGGAGAGGCCAGAGCTGTTTCTAACGTTGTCCAGATTGCATGTGAAGTGTTGCAATCTACAACCAAGTGCAGAACTTCCACCGAGAGAGAAGAGAGGAGGGCACTCATGATGAGGTGATCTTGCTGCTTCCATGATAAATATGCCGGGTTGATAGAGAGGATAGATGGCTCAGCCGATGCCAAATGTGAAGGAGGACATGGTGATGTGCCATCAACGAATGAATAAACACCTTGGCCCAAGAGAAAAGGTTTCATCTGCATCCTCCAATACAGGAAGTTATGGTTGGAGAGTTTTAAAGAAACTACCTGATGTGTGTTAGGAAGAGAGACAATGGAGGCAGTAGGCGATGCCCCATACATGACTGATTGTTCTACCGGGGAGAAGGAAGATTGAAGGGCTGATGCAGCGCCAGCAGATTGTTGATTGTCCATGTTGCTAGGGAGAAGAAGTTTCAGTTTCTACTTCGTGATAGGTGACAGAGAAAAGAGATGAGTAAACTCTGCTAAGGAGAAGCTGCTGCTTTGTGAATTAAATTGAGGAAGAACCGGCTGCTAAGAAGGAAGGATGGCTGCTGGTTGCCAAATAGCTACGCAGGAGAATTTCAGCAAGCGAAGAAAGAAGGCTGCTGAACAATAACCTGCTCTGATACCAAATTAGAATTAGTTGAGAGATAGTTTTGTGTATAATTCGTTGGATGCATAATAGTGGCAGCCATCCTTTGTATTTATACTTGTAGGGTTGTGTACAATATAATGGTGGGATGTATTACATACTATAACTATTACTATGTAGAAGTATTTACATTGAATTCAAACTCTTTCCTTAATACAATATACCATGTCCGATCATTCACTTCAATCACTTGCCTCTTATTTTTATATATAAAAAAAGCCACCATTTAATCAAATTATTACTAGATAATTAATTGTAATAGGCTACATTCATATTTCATAAAAACTCTACAAACCCAAATTCAAAATTCTTATTTAAACCACCTAAGGTCAGTTGTTGAACAAGGGGATATTTCTTCACCAATGCCCTCATTATAACATGAAAAATAATTTGATTGCTCCCCCATTCCAAAGTGGCAACCATGCACACTCTTGAAGCTAGGACTAATTAAATTCTGACTGAAACTACTATTACTGCTGTAGCCAATATTGCCAACACCATTTCCATTGGGACCACGATCAGGAACTGGAAATGACAGACGTTTCTTTGCAAGTAGTACTGATCCACTACGTTCTCTCTCGGGTGTTGATGGTCTCTGCCTTGGTGCACTCTGTGACCTAACACGAGCCTTTGCTGACTCAGTTGCTGCCATGTAGTTTGGCAATATTGTAGCACTTATACCCCCACCATATCGACCAAGACCATTGTTAATGCAATAGCTAGAGCTCAAGCTCGGTGTATGTGCTGCTGAGTAGCATTTTTTTCCCTCTTTTAGGCATCTTGGGCTAGCAGAACGTACTTGAAGGTGCTTGGGTTTGCAGGGAGAGGGTGTGATAGGTGATTGGTGAATAGAACGGCTGGAGTATGATCTATGGAGAGGAGAAGCAATAGAGTGTCTGGTGGGTTGTTTTTGTTGGTGATTTTGGCTTTGTGATCTTTGACAAGTTGGAGTTGTACTAGAATATGAAAGTGGTCTAGATGTGTCCATCTCTACAGTCTTTATGTTGTTGTCTTTTCTATCTATTGATGCCCTGTTACTCGTCTCCCATTGCTTTGTTGCCATCCATCGATCAAGCCACCTTGTTCTGTCTTCTAGTTCCTCTTCATCCCCTGCCGATGGGTTCCTTCTAGACCTCCATTTCTTGATGTTGGGTCATGTAGATATTCGAGAAGTTAAGTAACTAGGAAATACATATGATATAGTTTTTTAACTTACAAATCAAACACATATAGGGAGTGAGAAGACCAACCTGGCTAGAGAAAGCATAAGCCAAGGCTTTTTCGCGTTTTAAAGCAGCTTCCTTCTTACTTTGCACCATGGCTTCAATTTCTTCATTTGTGCATCGACGATCATCCCAATCATCTAGAAGAGAGCTTAAATCTCTCGACTGCAACACAAAAGCCATTAGCTTACTATATATCAAGAAGGCCTAATGATTTATCCACACTACCATGGTACTATTATGTTATTTCATGCCTCAAATTATGAATTATGAATTATAAATGCATTGTGTCTCTCTTTTCATAGCAATTGTTTGAAAATTGATAAATATATAGTAAGACGTTTGTGATCTACATTTGCATTTGCGCTTGTGTTATGTGTGTTCACTTGTTTGTTGATAAAAAAAAACCTATATATTAATAATTGCTATGGTATGATAGATTTATTTCACCAATATAGTATTGCCTTTACAAACGAAGGAGCAACATTTAGTGTTGATACACGAAATTAACTAACCTAAGAATACCACTTAATATGTATAAACATATTCTTCCATAAAAACATGTATAAACATAAGGAAAATAGCATGGGTCTAATGATCTCAATGATGAGTTTTAATCAATTAAATGGGTCTAATAATTTCAGAAATAATTATAGTTTGGCTGATGGGCTCATAGTGTTAATTACAAGTACTTACCGTGGACTTTCTCTCACGAATGTCTTGGAGATATCTAGACTCCCATAAGCTATTGGTCTCAGAAAACATGGACCTTCTGCTCCATTCATGTGAAAGCCTTTCTCGTTGGTCACGGACTCGATCTTGTACTCGAACTAAAGCTTGCATGCATTGAAGTGTTAACTTTGCTTGCTTTCTTACATTATGTCCTCTCACTAAAGCTTGTAACTTCACCAGCCCTTTTAGTGCACGTAGAGCTCCCCTTGCCTTCAATACTCGATCAAGATAACCAAATCATTAACCAAGAAAGACATGATAATATTGAAGCGTACAATAGCAAGTGATGACTTACTAGGTAGCCTCTAAAGGCTGTTTGAATGATAATAGCAGCCCATATTTCAGCTCTCACAAAGCAGCTGGAAGCTGGTCTAGCGAGTCTAGCAATCCTTACTGCTTCTTGGGCTGTGACAGATGCAGCTTCAGCTGCCGCAGCTTCTACTGCAGTTGCATGTCTTTTCTCGGCATCCATGGTAGGACTCACGGGTGCAGTAATAGTACTCGTAATTGTGTTTGTTATTGGGATTTTTTCTTCACATTGTTGAACTGGAACATGGTTATTGGACTTCCTAAAAAGCCATCTTCTTTTCTCTTTCTTCTGCAAACAATCAAACCCAAAAATCCATGCACCGAGAAATCAATTCTTTGTTATAGACATAAAGTACAAGCTAGTCATTGTTCATGATAAGAGCATCATGAATTACCTTTCCTTCCTCTTCTTGGTCATGGTCTTCTCTCCTTCTGCCACTCCTTTTCTCATTCTTTTTACTTGGAAACCTGAATGCTCTTTTCACTACGGTCAAACATGAGGTACCACCCTTCTTTCCCATTCAGAGAGGTAGCCAGAAAGAAAGAAAGAAAGAAAGAAATTTTACATCACAATAAAAACCAGCAAGGGCATAAAAAGAGAGCTGGAGAGGGTGGTGCTAGATATAGGTGCATGGTATTCTAGTGACATTGATTCCTTCAACAATTATTATAGCTGTAAAGATGTGAAGTCGGTAAGGGATAGAGCTAGATATTAATTACAAGTCTGTGAAGGTGATGTTTATTTTGTGCAGAATCTAACAGAGACTTGTGTTGTAGTGTAGTGGCATGAGATAAACAATCTAGTGGTGTGTCAGGAATTGTCAATAACATTGTAAATGATGATAATGTGATGGGAGAAGAGATGAGAGAGACAGATAGTTTTAAATTTTAATAGTACACACAAGAATCCAAAGTCACATTAAGATAAGCTAGGTAAATAATTTGTCTGGTCCCTCAAGTTTCAAATCTTGACCATTTCTAACTCCTCGCCACAATTTTACTTCTTTCATTTTCATGGATATATATTAAAAAAAACACCTAATACATCTACTTTTAAAACAAAACTTACAATATATATCAGAATAAATAATAATATACTCTCACATTGAAGAGTTGATGACGAGACTTATAGTCACCTTGACCCTTTATAATAACCTGTCTATCACACGGTTGGCGCGTGTGCGCGCGTGTATGTGTGTGTCTGTGTGAACGACAAGAGCATGAATATTGATACCTGAAATTGGAATAGAAGGGGTTAAGGTGGCTGAAATCTGAAACTTGAAGGACCGCAAGAACAATGTATTCCATTTGTTAATTTTTATGGAGCTAGCATGCATGAATCTTAAAGAATAACTGACCGCCCCCTATTGCCTTCACGTGTTATGAGCAACTAGAGGAAGATAGAAAGAGAGAATGAAAACAGACCTTGAAGACCACCAACGAAGGACCGAGTTAGCTAGCCATCCAACTATTAAACAATTGAAGAGGAATCGATATATTTTTTGGTCAGTGGGAAGTCATTAGACTGGTCAAACACTTCTGACTCTGTGGTCTACTTTCCAAAAATGTTTCTTGTCTGAATTTGAAAAAATAAGGACAAATAATAGTACATGTAGATCAGTTGCCTCTTCTCCTAATAGTTAATAATGGAGCAAATAAAACCAAGTTATATTAATCTCCCTAGTCCCCGATGCAACAAATGGCTATTGAGAGATTGAGAGGCTTATCTTGGCAGATTGTGGGGCTTCGGCTAAAGGAAGTAATACTTGAGTTGGTTTGGAAAGATAATACGAAGTTTATGGTTTTTTTAAGTGTTTTTTTTTAAATATATATTAAAATAATATTTTTTATTTTTTATATTAATACATCAAAATGATTCAAAAATATCTAAAGTTAGAGTGAATTAAAATGGAAGGTGTTGTATTAAACTATTTCAAAAAGGAAAAGAATTATTCTTCATTCTTATTGTGGATGCTGAACAAATTGTGTAGTTTTATAGCTACACCACTATAATATAATATGTTTTGTAGTACTTTGTTATCCATAGAAGTAACTTATGTTGCATTGCTTGCCAATGTGTATAAAGTGATTAGGTTGCTTCTTTTTTAATGGAGAGTGTTGCATGTATATAGCGCCACAAAGATTATCTTTCTATATTAGAAATGATTAGGAATGTTGTGGGTGGAAAGAATAAGAAATTTTTATTTTTTATTATTAAAAAAAAAAATGAGAGTCGCTACCTAGTTTTTATCATTAGGAACCCTAATTAATTTTAGAGTTTTTGTAAGAGAACTAATTGAGTAAATAGAAGTTATTAGCATTTCTAATACGCCTTAATTAAGGTAAGTTCATTTATTTGTCTGATATAAACTAAGTGAATGTTGTGTTTTCTAAATATTGGTCTATTTATGGTCGAAGAAAAGTCTTTCTTATTAAGGAGGTCCTTCTCTTATCAAATTAAAAACCTAGTCATTCTAATGACAATATAAAACAAAAAATAAATTTCTTTTTATTTAATATCATAAATATTTATTATGTATAACTTCATAATCTCAGATGCTAACAGAAAACAACATAATTTTTTGGTATGTTTTGAAATATAGATCAAGTTCCTATAGCTTTAATAAATTGGTTATTAAATCTCAAAATGCAAGCAAATACGTATTTTTGAATTTTTATATGGAAATATGATACAATTTTTTTTATATATTTTTGAGAGACTTGACAGTATGAAAATTAAAATAGAAATTATATATTTTTATACAACATATTTTCTTGTTGTTTTTTTTTTTTTTGGGAGGGAACATATTCATTTAATACAAAAAATATTAAGTATGAAAAGGTGAAAAAAAGTGAAAAAAATCGAAATTGATTGCAAGATCATCATCAAACCTTTGAAAATTTGACTAAAGCCACATTCAATGAAACACTAAAATTCCATAACATCATAGTAATTTATCAAAAAATAATTTGAGATCATGAATCAACTTTCTAAAGGCTGGGAATTAATTGCAAAGGCTGGATCAACCATGGAAACATTTTTGGACGCACCGTGAATATGCTTGATCAAGACCCAACTTCACCATAGAGATTTCTTTAATTCTTTATGTCGCTCGTCACCCGCGCCACATCATTTTGGTGATTTTTCATTTCGTTGCTTAATTCGTTGGAAGTCGCCACCTAGTATTTAATTAAGGGCTACTAGGAAATCCGGGTGTACTGATCTTGTTAGAAATTCACGGGTAATGGATTGTTTGTGGTTAAAGAAGGTATTAGAACCCCTAACACATCATGCCTGAGGTAAGCTGCTTCGTGGCTTTAATGTGTTAAAGAAGTTTCAAAAATTATATTCATTCATCGAATATTAAAAATACGACTTACGTGTAAATTCACAATCCTTAACCGTGAGTAAATCAAAATATTAAATTCTTCTTTATTCTTTGCAATTTTATCATAAAAAAAAAAAAACATTCATAAACAAAATGCAAACAACACATTCACTTTCACTATATTTTTCTCTTTTTTTCTTTTTTTTTTTGGTACATCCACACTAAAAATTATAAAAAAATAAAAACTGAACAAAAATTACATTAAATAATTTAAAATTTACAAAATAGCCCCTAAAACTCAAGAAATTGCAAGGAAGGCCTTCTACAGCCGCAAGAACAGTAGCGTCGCGTCTCCTCCACTGGCAGCGCGTGGGTCCGCCGACACCATCAATGAAGCCAACAAAACTGGTGGATTGAGAACGTCTTCTTCTTCTTTATCTTCCTACGCAGGCGGTGAGGGTCACCGTCGCACAATAAAAAAAAAAACACACAAACATCAATCGATTTTAATTTTTTTTTTCCTTTACAAAACTGCTTCTCTTTCTCTTCTTCTCTGTTTCAGATCTGCTTCTCTCTGCATATTGGTTCTTTTCCTTTTCTTTCCCATTCTTCTCTGTTTTAGGTGGCGGCAAGACCAGGGGGCCACCGGCTGCTAGGCTTTTGCTAGGAGATGGAGAAGAGATTTGTTGTCGGCCGCGGCTGCTAGAGCTGTTTTGGAGATAGGAGAAGAAAGGAGTCGTTATGGGGCTGGTCTCCTATGTCGGTGGGTGGTGGCTCTAGTGGAGAAGATGGGATGGCTACGGTTTGGAGAAGGTCTAGTGTGTAGGAAAAAGAGAGGAGTCAATGTGTGGGGGTTGGTTCTGGCGGAGATGGAAACAACTGCCAAAAGGGAGATGAAATGGCTTTGGGCAGGGGGGAGCAGCCTGTTGGCTGAGGGAGAAAAAGATAGGGCTACGGTGTGGAGGAGAAAAATTCAAACTGGGGAGGGGTTCTGTGATGTTGGCTGAAAATGAGAGAAAATAGGGAAGATCAGTTGTGGGTTGAAGGGAAAATGAGAGCTGGTCTTGGTTTTTTTTTTTTTTTTTTTGGCTGAGGAGAAGGGGAGATGGTGGAATCGAAGATGGAGAGCAGCGGCTGCTATTTTGTTTCCAAGTGGGAGGGGGGGCCATCGGCTGTGTTGTAACCCATTTTTAGGTCCCCATGAAAAAAAAAAATAGCCAAAAGAGTTTAGAAAAATAACAGAAGGCAGAAGCGCTCAGGAAACAGTCAGAAAATTGGTCAAGGAATTTAAAAATACAAGGATTGAATTTTTTGACAGTATATTCTTGAAGGATGAAAGCCCTATTGAGAAGGAAAATTTGAATTTTGAGGAGAAAAGCCCAAATTTGGATTTTTATGGACTTAATTGGATTTTTATTTGAATTTATAAAGGATTTGATTGCAAGAAAATTAATTTTTAAGTCAATTTGGGCTTTAATTAGAAGAAATTTAAGTTCTGGGGCCAAAATATATTTTTTAGGAATTTATTGGGTCAAATCAGGGGCTTAATTGCATAAATATTGAAGTTTAAGGGCCAATTAGGGATTTAATTAAGAAAATCCGAAACCAGGGACCAAATTGGAAGAGGCGCGTAAATGGAGGGGCTGCATTTTTCGGTTCAGGGGCCTAATTGAAGAAATTGAAAGTTTATTAATCAATTGAGGGCTAAATTGCATAAATCAGAGACCAAGGACCAAAGTGAAAAAGGTGGCCAACAAGAGGGGCGGGGACCGAGTTCGGAGGACTAATTTGAAGTTTGGCCATTTAAATGAAACGGCGCGTTTTATCCAAAACAACGTCGTTTCATATATATAAAATAAAAAAACAAAAAAAAAAGAGGAAGACCAGAACGGTGTCGTTTTGAACGACACTGTTCATCTTCTTCCTTCCCCCCGGTTTAGCAGCAACAGAAGGCGAAAAATTTGAAAACCTTCCCGCTTCTCCTCGACCCCACCAAACCACCGAAAGAACCGACCAGCCATGCGTGATTGAAGGCGCACTAACCATGGTCCCCCACCTGTTCTGCCCCTATAAATAGAGAAAAAACCGAAGAAGAAACCCGAGAGACCCGAGAGAGAAGGAGAGAGAAGCGACCCGAAGAGAGAGAGAGAACAGAAACAAACCGAGAAGAAGGAAACCGAAACCAAAAAACCAAACCAAACCGAGAACAGACAGCCACTGAGAACGAAAAAAACGAAGAGAAGGGAGGAAGAAGAATTTTTCGGCCACTGTGAGAAACAGCAGCAACGCCGCCCGGAGCCGCCGTCCACGAGCCACGCCACCGTAGCCCAGCAAACCACCGTCTCCAGCCCCGCCAGGTACGCTCTCTCCCCTGCATTTTTTTTTCTTCTTCTGTTAGGTTTCGTCTCCTGCATGCAGAATTGTTCTGCATGCAGGGGACGGGGGGAAATTAATTCCCCCCGTTATGTTTTCTTCTGGCCAGACGGGTTCTGGCCCAGAAACATGTATATGGGCCAGAAGGATTCTGGCCCAACCCGGTGGTCTGGGCCGGGTCCGGCCCAGGCCAACTTATTTTTTGGGCCGAAATCGGCCCAGTTATTTTGTCTTGGGCCGAGATCGGCCCAGTCACTTCTTGGGCCGATCCCGGCCCAATGACTTGTGGGGCTGAGCCCGGCCCAGTCAGTTGGGCCGGCCCAGCCCCTTAATAATTATATTATATTATTATATTATATATATATATGTGTGTATATGTTATATATATATAAAATATTTATAAAAAATCTAAAAAAAAATGTTGTTATTTTCCTTTCATATATATATATATTTTTTTTTTTAAGGGTGTTTGTATTTTTTTTTTACTGTGGAGGTCTAAATTCAGTATTTAAAATATCGGATTTTCGTCAAGACATTCGAAATTTTCAAAGATAAATTTTTTTTTTTGCTTTCAAAAATTTCTAAAATTCCTTAAAAAATATTGTGGATTTTTCCGCATATTTTTTTTATGACTTAATATTAGTTTGTATTTTTATTTTGTGGAGATACAAATTCAGTATTGAAAAAATACCCGATTTCGTTAGAAAAAAAATATATTGTTTTTTTAAAAAAAAAATTCTTGCGTGTTGCATACGGCCAATACTCTAACATGTTTTCAAAGTTCTTTTTATAAAAAATATATTGGAAGCTTCGAAAGTGTGTTTTCGCATAGATTTCTTAAACACAAATTATTTTCTTGCATTTCTGGATTTTACAACATGTTTGTAAAATTCCAAAGGGTATTGGCCAATATTCAAAAAACTATAAAAATCTTATTTTGGGAAAAGGAATTTATTTATTATTTACCGCTAATGTTTGGATAAAGAAATCCTTAAAAGGATGAATATCCAAAATATTATTGGGAATAATAAATCCGCACACATTTCTTGAAAGAAGCCTTGATTATAATCGAGGACATTTCAAAATATTTTTTTTTTCCACGATTTATGAGTCACAAACTTTTGAAATACTAAGGGAAAAATGAGCTTTCAAAGCATATGGAATCTCCTTAGATTTCTATCCAAAATCAATTGACGAGCCTAGAAAATACCTACACCATAGCAATTATAGAGCAAACCAAACACCAAGCAGCTTACCTTAGGTAGAGCGTACTAGGGGTGCTAATACCTTCCCTTTACGCAAACAGTCCCTTGCCTTAGAATCTCTGAACGACCAGTTAGGGTTCCTAGTGACCAAAATACTAGGTGGCGACTCCCAAAGAACCAAATCAGCAAAATAAAACAAAACGAAAGTCGCCAGTTGAATGTCGCAAAACAGATTTTAAAATAAAAATTTGTTGATTTTTTGGGGTGCGACAGGCTAGTTTGAAAGAGATGGGTTTTAAGGGTTAGGTTTCTTTTCTTAATTTTTTTTTTTTTTTGTCTTTCTAAATGTGCAAAACTGCTCCCTCTTTTTGTGTGTTGAAGGCTACTATTTATAGGTAAAATATTGTTTGGGCTTCAGAATTGGTCCCTTAACTTTTTCTTTTTGTAAATTTGATTTTTCTTGTTTTTTTTTTCTTGTATTTTTAAAAACAAGCAATATCAACGTCGATTTAATGAGGCAAATAAATGATTTTAAAAATGATGCGTGAATGGTCAAACGCGTTCGAAAAACCTTTGAAAATTTAATTTTTTTTAGAAAATGTCGAAAATACTAAAAACGATGTAAATATATTTAAAATATATTTTTTAAATTTTTGTTAATTTTTACTATTTTTTAATTTTTTAAAATTTTTATTAAATAGGTGGATCAAGAACACTTTAAGGACCTCAAAACAAAGACTAAGTGTCCGTTTGGCACTGCGGTTGAACCTGCTTTTCGAAAAATTTCAATTTTGTTTTTGCTAAAATTGAGTGCGGTTTGTACTTTTTGGATCGTTTTGATGTGCTGATATCAAAAATGAGTTTTAAAAAATGAAAAAACATTATTGGCATGCTTTTCGACACGAAAAGCTATTTGAAAAGCAACCATTACCACACTCCCAAACACCTTCTAAAGAGACTTGTGCTTGTTCCTCAAGCTTCCATTTTGAACTTCGAAGTAGGGGTGTGCAAAAAAACTGGAAAACCGAAAAAACCGAGAAAAAATTAACCGAAAAAACCGAACTGAGAAAAAAAACCGATTAAACCGATTAGAATAGTTAGGAAAAATCCCGGTTCGGTTCGGTTTTCGATTTTGTAATGCAGGAACCGATTAACCCGGACCGAACCGAACCGGTTCAAAAAAAGGCACTATAAATAGAAAAATTATCCCTCACTCATTCTCTAAAATAACCCTAGCCGCAGCCCCCTCCCAGCAGCCGCCCCCTCCCCTCTTTCTCTCCCTCCCAGCAGCCCCCGCTCCCTCTTTCTCTCCCTCTCCCTCCTAGCAGCCCACCTCACCTCTTTCTTAGGCTCACTCCCTTTTTCTCTCCCTCTCCCTCCCAGCAGCCCCCCTCCCTCTTTCTCAACATGGGTTTTGTTTTTTAGCTTATGGGTTTTCTTTTAAATGCAAGGAAGATAAGATGTATTTGTATAAGAAGATTTGGGGTTTTAATTTTTAAAAATCGGGTTTGGATTTTTGGCATTTGGGTATTTGAAATATATAGGAAAAATCATGTTTATTTTGCAAGAAATTTTGGGTTTTGATTTCATCTCAAATCCAAAACTCTGCTATAAATCAAAACCCAAAATTTCTTGCAAAATAAACATGATTTTTCCTATATATTGTGCAAACGAATTAAAAGCCAGAAATCAACACCCGATTTTTGGGTCTTGGGTTTCATGGGTCAACCCGGGTTGACCCGGATTAACCCGTAATAATTAAAAAAAAATTAATATTTCATATGAAAAAATTCATGTAAATATAGATTATACATATTATAAATAATAAAGTTTAAAATAATATTTTAAAAAGTTTTTTATCCCACATTAAAAAGATATTATATTAAGCTTTTAAGTTGAAGTATTTAAATTAAAAAAGTTTTTTATCCTACATTGAAAAAACATAACTTTTTTCATGGGAACATAGAGTATATATATGAAAGGGTTTCAAATCCCACATTGAAAAGATACTATGTTATCCCTTTAAGTTGAAGTATTTAAACCAAAAGGTTTTCTATCCCACATTGAAAAAACATGATTTTTTCCTTGGGAACATAGAGTATATATACTAATGGGTTTCAAATCCCACATTGAAAAAACATAACTTTTTTCATGGGAACATAGAGTATATATATGAAAGGGCTTCAAATCCCACGTTGAAAAGATATTATATTATCCCTTTAAGTTGAAGTATTTAAACCAAAAGGTTTTCTATCCCACATTGAAAAAACATGATTTTTTCCTTGGGAACATAGAGTATATATACTAATGGGTTTCAAATCCCATATTGAAAAACACATAACTTTTTTCATGGGAACATAGAGTATATATATGAAAGGGCTTCAAATCCCACATTGAAAAGATATTATGTTATCCCTTTAAGTTGAAGTATTTAAACCAAAAGATTTTCTATCCCACATTGAAAAAACATGATTTTTTTCTTGGGAACATAGAGTATATATGAAAGGGCTTCAAACCCCACATTGAAAAGATACTATGTTATCATTTTAAGTTGAAATATTTAAACCAAATTTTTTTTATCCCACATTTAAAAAAAAAAAAAAAACCCGGGTCTCGTCCGGGTTTGCCCGGGTCGCCCGGGTTTGGCCGGGTTGTTGCCACAACCGGTCTTTTATTAAACCCGAACCGGTCAAGCCACCGGGTCGACCGAGTCCCGGGTCGACTCGCTGGGCCGGGCCGGGTTTAATAACTATGATTTAAACTCCAAAAAGTTTGTTTGATTAACAAGAAAATCTAAGCAATTAGGAAAGAACGAAGAAAAACTATTATTATAGCATAATTTATTAAAAAACTCTAAAAGGCGTAGGAAAGCACTATAGCTTCCCGCCTTTTAATTATACTTATATATAATAATAATAATAATTATATATAATAATAATAATTATTATAATTATAATTATATAATTATATTATAATATATATTATTTTTCGTTTTCATTTTTTTTCTGTATTTGTTTTTGGTTTTTTATGCCTTTATGGGTTTTGTTTAGCTTCTTTCTTAGTTTTTTTTTTCTTTTTAATTTTTTTTATTTAATTTAGTTTGTTAATTGATCCTGAGTTTGACGGGTTAACCTAGTTTGACGAGTTAACTAGACATTTTATTTTTTTTGCTTTTTTTCTTTTTAATTAATTTTTTTCATTTAGTTTAGTTTGTTAATGTTAAATTTCTTTCTATTTAATTATTAGACTTTCATGACACGTACTCAAAGCTTGACAGGTTAACCCAGTTAATTATGGGTTAACCCGTCAATTTTGTTTTTCTATTTAGTTATTAAACTTTCATGACGCGAATCTAAGGTTTGACGGGTTATCCTGGTTTGAAAGGTTAACCCAGTTAATTTAATTTTTTTTCTTTTTCTTATTAGTTTTTTTTTTTCATGTTGGTTTTTTTTTTTTCTTTTTAATTAATCTATTTAATTATCACACTTTTATGACACGACCTTGCAACCAGACCCACATTCAAGGCTCTTGAGTCTGGTGTTACAACTAGACTCACTTAAACTTGAGTCTTGTAAGTTTAATATTATTATAAATTGGGTCAAGCGTTGCAGCTAGACCAAAGGCTCTTGGGTATATCTTTGCAGAAAGACATAACACTCTTAGATCTTAGCATTTTTTGATATTTTTTATGCAAGAAAAAAAAAACTCGTGGTGTATGCCTTTGTTTTGTTTTTTTATTCTTTCCTTTTCCTTTTTAAGCCTTTTACTATGGACTGCATAGTGCAGTCCAGTGAAAAAGTTTGTTATTTTTATTATTTTTTCTTTTTTTGTTTTGTAATTATTCTTTTAATTTAGTTTTTTAATATTAAATTTTTGTGTTTAATTATTAGACTTTCATGACACGGATCCCAGGTTTGACGGGTTAACCCAGTTGATTCAGATTTTTTTCTTTTTCCTCATTAGTTTTGTTTTTCGATTTCATCTTTTAATATTGTATGTAGTCCACGGTGAAAATGCTAATGTCTTTAATTATTATTTTTTGCTTTTTTCTTTTTCTTTTTATGCCTTTCACTGTGGACTGCACAATACAGTCCACGGTGAAAATGTTGATGCCTTTTTTTTATTAATTTTTTTTAAATTTAGTTTGTTGATATTAAATTTTTTTCTATTTAGTTATCAAACTTTCATGATACGAATCTCAGGTTTGACAGGTTAACCCAGTTAATTCAGATTTATTTTTTCATGTTAGTTTTTTTTCTTTGTTTTTTTCTTTTTAATTAATCTATTTAAGTATTACACTTTTATGACACAACTTTGCAGCTAGACTCATATCTAAGACTATTGGGTTTGGTATTGCAGCCAGACTTACTTAAACTTGGGTCTTTCAAGTTTAATATTATTATAAATATTACGTTTGAGTTAGGTGTTGCAGTCAAACCTAAGACTTTTAAATATAACCTTGCAAAAAAAACCTAATGCATTTAGATCTCAGTTTTTTTTTAATATTTTTTATGCAAAAAAATTGACCCGCAGCATCGCGCGGGTCATGTATCTAGTTACTCCATACACTTCGTAGACCTTATGACAGATTGACATAATTGGTCCCCGATAAGTGTCAAATATAACTATTTATCATGGTTAAATGAAAGTAGGTTTTGTGATTTACATGTATTGATGCAGAGGTTTTGGAGGATATGAAGGGTTAGATATAAATTTATTGCAATTAAAGCCTAATAAACATTAATATAGCTAAAAAAAAACATGTCAAGTTTAAGTTTAAAAAGAGGTCTACTTGTGTTAATTTTAAAAAAAATTCACAAAACTCCACGCTTGCATTTGATCTGTGTAGAAAAGACCATGAATCCACAGGCCACCTGAAGAAGACAATGAATGTTCTCAATTGCTAGTAAAAGAATTGTTTACTTCATGCGAGACTAGTAGTTGTAAAACCCTACCTAGTAATGCTTCAAGAAGATTTACCCGGTAAAATAAATATTTTTTTATAATAATTAAAATGATATTATTTCAATTTTTTTAAAATAATAGGTTCAGAATTGAGTTTTTATTATATCAGTAATTTATCAAATTAACCTCTGTTATTTATTGGGTCAACCAATTTTTTTTATATATATTTTATTTAACTTGGATCATTTTAGAATTCCAGATTTACCCACCTTTCATCCAGATTTTAAAACTATAGTATATAGTATGAAGTCAAATTAAGGATGACTAATTTGATCATGGCTTGTATTTTACTAGCAAATTTAACTCACGAATTAAATAAATAAATAGGCAAATGAATGGCTTATATTTTATAATTACGATAACTGGTTTCCTACGGGCTGGTTAGAGTAATAATGCAACAAGGCTTTCTATATATATAAATAAATAAAGTGAAATAAATAAATAAAAAATGGTATGCGGAAAAGACAATTCAATGCAAAAAATTGGATCTTCCTAGCCAGTGTTCAATTTTCGATGAACTCCAAGCATATACTATAAGCATTTGATGCCATCTATAATTGCATTTTGTGGCCAGGAGGTCCACAAGTATCAGGCGGCTTTGCCAGCATCAAAGGGGTGGTGGTCTGTCTGAAAAGTTGGTACGACATTATTTTAGATGAGGTGCTGGCCCTGCCTAAAAGGTGTTCTCTAGGTGTAGCCTGAGGCACCCACTATTTGCCCCCAATAATTCTGATTTTAGACTGTTCTTTTCTGTTGGTTTTGAATTTGTTGTTACTTCTTAATGTCCCATAAACAGGAGTTTTCCTGTAGGCAAAGTTTTTTAAAAAAATATGGAGATGAACTTTAAAATCATTAAATTAGAGGGACCGATGAAAAAGTATGATATTCTTAGAAAGGCAAATGCTTAATTACTACAGAAATTTGAAGTTCCGAAAGAAAAACTTAGAATTTAAGCTTGAAGGAGAGCTGCATACTTTTCTTTTTTCTAGTTGTAATTAGGTTAAATTGGACAATTATATATAGCTTAAAAATTTGTTTGGTAGTGTAGTTGCGGTTATTTTTTAAATAATTTTTCATGTCAAAATACATACAAATATTTTTTTTTATTTTTTAAAAATTATTTTTAACATCAACACATCAAAATGATTTGAAAACACTAAAAATATATTAATTTAAAGTCAATAAAAAAATAAAAAATTTTAAAATTTTTTCAAAGGCACTTTAAAAAATGAAAGTACTTTTAAGTGTTACAAATACATGATATATACCTCTTTTCATCAATAATTATCTAAATGTTATTATATGTATGTCTCATGACTCAATTTTGAATTTCTTCTAAAATTATATTTCTTTGTTTTAAAAATATTTTTTTTAAAAAAAATAAATTGAAAAAAAAAAAAAACTAATAACTTGGCAAGAGCAAGTTGAGAAGGGTTTTAAACGCATAGAGAAACAAAACTGGAATTTTAGAAAAAAAAAAATTAGGAGTCTAATTATACCTTTATTATACTCGAAACTGAAAGATAATACAGATTACAAGTCAAATTAAATGATTTATTAGATGAATCTGTATAAAAATTAAATCTTAAAACTTAATTAGCCTTTTAATAAACTAATTTGATTTAATCATGGACTCAAGTAAAAGTTTAGCTATATACTTTAATATTTGATGAGTAATTTTTTATGAGTTGAGAGATGAGATCCCTTACCTCTCTTGTTGACGACTAAATTTTATAGAAGCTTATTCCATGATTTGGAGGGTGTTTGGTTTGAATGTGGCTTTAAGTTTTTTTTTTTTGTGGGACCATACAAAAAACATGTATTTTTAGTTTTTAAAGATGTTATTTATACCTTAAAGGGATTGTACCTTAGAAAAAAACCACCACATCTTCCATCTAAACACACTTATTTTTTCTCAAGACAAAGGTCAAGTTTAAGGATTGTAAGGCTATTAGTTCGCTCTACAAGGTAACTATGTTCTAAAAAAGATTTTTAATTATAAAATAAAAAAGTGAGCTTCATTGATTTAGAAAACTATGCTTGTTTGGTCATGTTGTTCAACCAATAAAAATACGTTTAAATTTATTAAATCATGTGATAAAACTTAAAAGGTTGTGTGAAAGAAAAGTAACACATGTAAAAAAATATGTTGAAAAAAACACACGGGTTGGGTTTGGACGCACTAGGTGAGCAAGTCATGGGGGCCTCAACTTGCCCGAGCCCAAGTAAGCTGTGGCTTTAGGCCCAAAGCCGAAGGTCTTTTATTTTTAATATTCTTATCTAACACAATCTATTAATAAATAAAACTTAAAAGGGGTAGGTTTAAATTATGAAGACAGTATTTAAAAAAAAAATAAGCACATTAAATTAGTAGAAAATAATCTGATATTGACCCAGCCCAAGCTCTATCCTCTGTAAACGGGCTTGGCCTGGTGGTGTTTGTTTTGAAACACTGAGTGGAAACATGTGAATTGACCTTGGAATGGGTGACGCAGGGAAGAAAGTGCGAGCCCAATTAAATATTCCTTCAGACGTAGTCCTGTAATTTGAATTAAAAATTTAGCGCCCAGCACCTCACACTCAGTCCCCACAAAAATTTTCAAATTTGAGTGACTGAAAAGGCTAGATAATAATTGCACTTGCTTTTGCAATTGTGCTCGCATTTACCATCCATGTGATTTCTTTTAAGTTACCCCTTCACCAAAATGTAGCTTTACATGTTTTTTTTTTTTTTCTGAGAAATAATGTTCATTATGTTAAATTTACTATTTTGTTAAACCTTATCGTTTTGATTTAATTTATAACGAGAATTAACTCGAATTGCTATAGGATATATAAAGGATAATGTGGTAATTTAGCTATATAAATCATTGGTTTTATTCATGTCATTTGTGAGATTAATAGCATGCGAGTTTTACTTAACGTCAAATTTGATGAGAGGTAAAAAAATTTGTTATTTTCCAACTAAATATCATGGATTTAAATATATGAATTATATGGTTTAATTGTTGAGATTTTAACAAGATAAAATTAGTAAAAATCAAGTTTTTTTTTTAAAAATACGACACCATTTTATATATTTTTTTAGAAAAGATTAGCCTTCAATTTAATCTATTATATTTTAAAAGAAATTTTAATTAATTCAGGTTAATTTGTCAAATTATTACCAAGATTTCAGTTATTCTAATTTCTAAATTAGATATTATAAATATAATTTTTTATATTTTTAGCTATAAAACCTGTTATTAAAAATAAACTAAATTTGATAAGAATGTTAAATTTAATTGATTAAAACAATATAAAAAACACGCAAATGAATAACTAAAACACTTAAAACCAAATATATTGAAACACAAAATATTTCAATACTCCATTGATCTATAAAAACCTTGTTGCTTATAACAATAAATCTAGTTATAATTAATTAATCAACGAAATTACAAAATGTAAATTTTAAGGCAGCAATAAAAGCAGATTTCTCATAATAATAATAATAATAATAATAAAATATAGTGAGATGAGATCTAGAAAATTCATTTAAAATTCCCTTCCTAAAAAAGTCATCCCCTGTATCTAACCCTGTGTCTTCACTCTCTGTGACTACTCGTGCTTTCCCTCTCAGTCTACTTCAAATTTCAAACACCAAAACAAGTTGAAGCCATCAGCAACACTCTGCAGCTACCACCATCATCATGGGCTGTGTATCTTCTAATCTACTTAACAATGAGGATGAGTTCGCTCAACTAGGCAGCTCAGCGCTAAGTCACCACATAGTTTCACTCACTTCAACCACTTATGGCCTCCTCAATCTTGATCCGTTACCACACCAACACCACCACCACAAGCCACCACAACTCCTCCAACACCATCACCTCGGTTCACTCTTGGCTCCATCTTCCCTACCCCTCTTACAGAACCTAAGTCCAAACCAGAAATCATTGATTCTTGGGAACTTATGTCTGGTCTTGACACCGATAGCTTTCGTTTCTCTCCCATTATCAAGAAAGACCACGAAAGTTCCCATTTTTCATCCTTTTTCAAGAAACATCAAGAAACTCCTTTATTTAGCAAAGAAAACACCAGTCCAAAACTTCTTTTGAAGGATAGCTCCTTAGTTACCAAGAAGTGCCAAGAAAGTCCTTTATCTAGCCAAGAAAACAAGAACCCAAATTTTCTTTTGAAGGACAGTACAGGTTTGATTGATAAATTTGAGAGCCTATGTCCACCCAGTGGAGAAGACAGAGTTGTGATCTACACAACGACTTTGAGAGGCATAAGAAAGACTTTTGAAGCTTGTAATGTAGTACGGGCAGCATTTGAAGGGTTTGGTGTGTTGATTTGTGAGAGAGATGTCTCCATGGACAAAGGGTTTAAAGAGGAGTTAATGGAATTAATGAGAGGGAAAGAGAGAGAGGCAATGGTGCCGCCAAGGGTTTTTGTTAAAGGAAGGTACGTGGGTGGTGCTGAGGAAGTGATGAGACTAGTTGAGGAAGGGATAATGGGAGATGTTTTGGAAGGGTTGCCTAAGAAGGGAGTAAACGGTGTGTGTGAAGGGTGCGGAGATGTGAGGTTTTTGCCTTGTTTTTCTTGTAACGGGAGTTGTAAGATGGTGATGGTGGTTAAGGAGGAGCTGGGGCAGAAACAAGGGAGGACTGTTGTGCTTAGATGCCCTGATTGTAATGAGAATGGTTTGGTGCTTTGTCCCATTTGTAGCTGATGCTCCAACTTACAGTCTGTTGTATCCTGAAGTCCTATGTTGTATCATCATAAGTAAGTTATCTCAATTTACTTGTTTTGAATTTGAGCTGAAATGATAATGATCTGTATCGAATTGATGCTAATCCTATTGAATGTGGTCTATGTGTCAATACATGATCAATTTACTTTGCTTAGATTCAATAGTTTTAGATGATTCAACAAATTGTGGAAATGGGATTATCAAATTTCTGCTGTTACATTTGGGACAAGGAGGCTAATGAATTGAAATGATCGACTCTAAAACAAAGATGTAAAACTTGTTCAGAATATGGGGAAGAACTTAAATTGATTGGTTTTTGTAGCATTGACTGTTATATTGTTAAATATTCTTTTTGATGGTTCGCTTCCTTATGTTAGATCTTTAGCATGATATATACATTGTCTCTTACACAAGATCTGGGACTATTGTTACAGAGAGAGTTGCAATTTTTTTATTTTTTTTAATGATGCGCTTAATCATTCTAAAGGTTACAGTCTAGGTTGATATAGTGTAGAATTAGAAGGTAATCTTAAAGCACCAAGAGGGAAGCTTCCCAAAGTGCTTTCACCTATTTCAATTGTAAAGGAGGAGTTACTGGTTGCACTCTAGGAACTCCTTTAGTCTCAGATTGTTTGATGCTATTGTTTTTCTTTTTTTATGTATTTGAATATATGCAGAGTCAAGCGTTAAATGCCTCAAACTAGGGAAGTGTTACATTTACCAAATCTACTCATAACCACAGTAACATTTTTTGATGGCTTTGATTTTATTTCTGGAAATTTTTTTTGATGGCTTTGATTTTATTTCTGGAAAAAATTCCCAGATGACTTGACTGATACTGAGCTATGTGTGATTTCGAACATGCGGATTTACATCTTGGCAACAGCAGCATAGTCTTACATCGTAAAATTTGCCTTCTCTTCATTTTCCTTAGAAGTACTAGGAACGCAATTATATATCTTTGGTTTTCTATAGCACCATGTTCTTTGCACACTTTAGAATCATTTTGAACCGCAGAATTACTAGTACAACATCATTGTGCAAATGGGAGGTGTTTAAAGGCTAGCACTTAGAGTTTGTTATGCCAAACTTTTTCGTAGCTTGAAGAGAGAGCATTAAAAACTGAAGTTTCAAGGCCATTGCTGTAAATTGCATCTTCTTGATTTTGACTGTTGAATTTAACCTTAAAAAACGTTTTTTCCATAGGTTACTGAAAGCAGACAGAAAAAGTGACAGATAATGATTGCATTGGGTTACTTCACCTAGGGTTCATTGCAGTAAGAGCATCAGTTTTCATTGTTTTCATGTGAAACATGATGCAAGTGCGAGTGTACTGTTATGATTTTTATTGCTTACCACCATTAATTGTAACTGAAAATCTGTTCAAAATTTATGGGTTTGGTCTTGTGATTCATCCATTCTGTTTGTGGGCCACAAGCATGGATGTGTGTGTGGCGTTTATAGCAGAAGTGTGCACTGTTTGGTTTGAACTTAAAAGCTGAACCGAACCGCCAATAATAATCACTAGATTATTAGTTAATCATGCATAAAAAAAGTGTATGTGCAAAGAAATGAACTAAAATTGATCAAAATATAGGGGCTAAAAAAATATTCTTTCCAAAACACGAAAAACATTGCCTAAAACCTAGAAAAAATGCCTAGAAATGGGCATTTTGGTTTCTAAGACATGCATTTTTACCATAATATGTGTCAATATCATACACAAATATGTTTGAATTTAAAAAATTAACAAAAAAAAAATATTAAAATCAAATAAGAGGTATCAAATAAAAAAATACATAAACTCAAAACATGCAATATGTTCACACAACATGGTTTCAAAATTGGTTTTTGAACTCATTTTATGCATGAAAAAACCTAGCAAACCAAGGATAAAACATCCTTATTTTAACATGCATAGTTTAATTAAACAAAAACTAGAACAACATTATATATCATAAATAAATTTAAACAACAACTTTAATGTATCAAAAGCATAAAACAAATCAAAATAACTTCATTAAATAAAAATCACGGCAACAAAAAGGTGAAGATAACATTATTTGTCAAGGCAGGTCACTAAAAACATGCATAGTTTAATCAAAATAACTTCATTCAAACTACTTTTCTATGCTTATAAACATAAATATAAAATAAAAAACAATAAAAGCATGTCACTAAAAACCTCATTTTGGATTAAAAAAATATACATAGAAAAACTAATGTCAAGGCCTAAAAAAAAGTTATTTAAAAGAGTTAATTGGTCTATCTTTAAGTAAATATTTTCTAAAAATTTCAAGAGAGTCTCCTTTATATTTTCAATACCAAGTTATTGACTCAAAATCAAAACCTATAATAATGACCACAAACTCATCTAGTATAAATAAACATCGCAACTCCACTAAAAACATCAATATCAATATCCCCTGTAGTTTTTTTTTTATATATAGTTAACATTATATGATTTCATATACAATATTTAAAACTAATTTATTTACAATAACATTAATTTCTTAGGACACAAACACATTCAAAATATAAATACAATAAAACTATATTACCAGTTAAAGTAAAGGCATTGTTCTTAATTACATACCCGGCAAAAAAATAATTTAAATATTTTAAAATTTCTTAACATACAAGGAATATAAAATATAATATCAATACTTCCAATACAAAAATTAACTTAAACAAGGATTTACATCTATGCTTCTACTTTCCAGCTTGAGGGTGCGATGTACCTAACAACATATTTATAAAACATGTGAACATTTGGTAAAAACTAGAAAATTTACACTTATTAATAATACACAATTTAAATAAGGGCTATTTGAAGCATACATATTAATATACACACACTAGCTCATTAAATGAAATACTTATCGTCAATATATTAATTTAAATTAAATTTCAATTTTTTGCCAATCCTTTACTAGATATCTTCTTCATTAACTAGGATATGACTTTCTTAAGTTGTCTATTAATTAGTATATTATATCTGAAGTTTAGGTAAGAAAAAAAAAATATAGTTCAACCAATGTGTCCATTTCAACAGGGCATTATTTCAATTAACCATGAAATAATCTTTCAACATGTCCATTTAACATGGTATTATTTTCATTAACCAGGAAATAATCTTTCGCGATGCCCATTTATTTAACAGGGCATTATTTCTATTATTTTTATTTCATAATTTCTACATTAAAATTACAATAAAAGGAAATGTCTTCTAAAATACTAAATTAAACAATTAATTTATTATAGGGTATTTAACACCTACCTAGTATTTGCGGGCATGAAATGGTCCCTTATTGCTGATTAGGTCCCGCAACCTCTTCTACACCAACACAAAAATCAACATGTCAATTATTATTCATAACCAAATAATAAAAATCTCATTTCATTTTAAGTTAAAAAGAATAAAATTCTCCATTTTAACCCTTAATCGAAATTAACATTTTAATTCTCCAACAATACATCCGATTCATCTAAAATCACTTTTTTACATTAACAAAATCCAAGTCAAAATTCTTTTTCTCCTTTTTATATGTCATGGCCGAAATTCCTTCAAGGAAAAAGAATGAATATTTTATTTTTGTAACATCCTTCAATATTCTATTTATTAACATTTATAAGCCCATAAATTCCCACAATTCCTAAACAATTGCTTTAAATTCTTCAATCTCCCAAAACTTCTCCTTTTGCCGAGACTAATAACAAAAAAGGGGGGAGGGGTTTGTTTCTTCCATTTCTAAATTAAACACGTACCCACTAATAATTTATGCTTTCTAATATAGTTCAATCATAAATTGCGTCATTTCAATAATTAACACCATAAATCCTCAAATTCACATAATCATAGCAATTTAATTTCTTCATCAATGTTCTTCAACTTACTTGGATAAAGATTCAAGGAATGGATGAAAGAAAAATTCAAGTTTTTTTATTTTCTCTTTTAAACCCTAGCTTTAGATTTCTTTCTTCAAAAAAGTTTCAAGCACTAAATCACCCCTCTTAATTATTTTTTCTAAGTGCTAATCACTCTAATTACACTTCTCTTTTTTTTATATATATATATATAATTTGCAAGGAAACACCTAAAAATCACACAAATACTTTCCCTCTCTTATGACTCTAGCCATTAGCCAAGCAAGGAAAAAAAAGGGGCATTTATATAGTCTCATCTTTTAAATTTGCATATTGACCCCTTTTGTTTAGCATTTTTCAAATTTGTCTCTATCCGTTCTTTCTCAATAAATTAATGCCTTATAACTTCTTTTTTTTGTTTAATTTTGCCCCTCCATATGCTTGCTTACTATTTATTTATTTATTTATCTATTATTATTATTATTATTATTTTGGCCAAGTTAGAATATAACCGGCTTTTACAACTACTCTCTCTTTGTTTTCTTATGGAAATTTGTCTATTTTAAACTTGTAAAGCTAAGAAATCTTTTGTTTTTGGCTCATAGACCTCTACATTTATATTTCTTATTGATATTTTTCTTATCCATTCTTTTCTTTTTCTCCTTCTCCTCTGCCTTTGTTTTTTCTTTGTAAACTTGGAGGGGGTATTTACATGGTTTTGCTAGGGTTTTGGAAGGTTTTGAATCCATTTATGACCTCTTGATCTTGAGATAAGTGTTGTAAACCCTTGATAAGGACACATTGAGAAGGCTTTGTGTATGAACACATGAAAAATCTATTGATTTTTGCATGATAATTGCATTGTCAAGGCTGACTGGGTTGCTCATTTTTTAAGCCTTGTTGGAGCAATTCTAACATCATAGTCGCCTGAGACCACCTAAAATTGGTAACAATTCTAACATCATAGTCGCCTGAGACCACCTAAAGTTAGTTGATGGGATGCACACCTTTATTTGAATCCAACCTTACTCAATTTGGAGGTTTATAGTTTCATATTTATACGTTTGAAGTTGTCAACTCGATCACCCAAAACTGTAAAAAAAGAGGTCAATCGACCGAACGACATGTCACTCACCTTCTCTTCTTTAAGTCTGAATGACGTGTCATTTAGGGTTTTGATTTGAGATTGACAAATTTCAATTGAGTTCTTATTCTTTTAAAATCTTTTAATAGCACCCATAATCGTCTTCAAACTTTTAATTTCATGTAATTTCACCTATGACAAACTTAATTATCAGCTCTTGAGTTGGTTGCCTTTTTCATTTTGGTTCTTGGTTCTGATTTGTGCATTTTGACCTTCAATTGACCAACAAACTTTTAATTTCTTCATTTTAGCCCCTGCTTTGGTCAATTCCGGTCCTTATATTCATGTGTCTTTTCCAGTTTAGTTATTGGTTTTGGATTTCTTCAATTAAATCCCTAATTACATATCAAACTTCTTTATTTATGCAATTAAGCTATTAATTTGACCAAATTGACTCCTAAAAATTACAATTCAACTCTCAGACTTTAATTTGTTCAAATTAAAGCCTAAATTAAATTGTCTTTAAAAATCATTTTTCTTACAATTCAACTATCAATAAATTCAAATAAACTTTGAAAAATTCTAATTGAGTCCTTAAACATCAAATTTTGTATTTTCCTTATCAAATTGAATTTTCTTTGCTAATAAGGTATTTATCTGTTGAAAATTAATACATTGTTAAATTTTACAATCTTGTATATTTGATCTTTCTCAACCAGTCATTGATAACTTCTTGGGCATTATGATAAACATTTTTTGCTAATAGGGTGTGTGTGTATTATTTTCTTTGTGTTTTCTCTTTTTATTTTTTTTTCTAATTGCTTTGTTTACGTGGGCCAAAAATGAATAACAACAATCTCTATTATAGACATCCTTTGCCCATGATGTAATTGCTCTTACTAATTGCTTTATACCTCTCTGGTCTTAAATAGAATAGAATAGAGTAAAATAAAGTGCTAGCTGGTTTTAGCAATGGAAAAACATACTTGGATTGATCTGTTTAACATTTTTCATCTTCTGTCATCCTGACTGAGATGCTGTGTCAATCCTAGCATACGGTTAATCCTATTGTTAGGTAAAATAGTATGATTTGACACCGAGTGGTTTCCTCTCTTTTGCGAAGAAATATCTCATAACCTTGTTAGCTTCGATGCGCAGCTGCACCATCTAGCCCGCATTTGTGCAAGGCATTGTTTACATCAGCACTAGTAAAGCATGAGAACATGGAAAAAGGTTGCGAAAAAAAATTAAATTTTTTAAAAGCTTTTAAGTCACATCAACAAACCTTTGAAGAATCTATTCTAATTGTCTTAGTTTTTCACGATGATTAAGCTACAGGACACGGAACTTATCCTGTTTATCTAGAATTTTTTCGTGATTAATGCTGTCTCCATTTCAAGCTCGCTCCTAGATGTTACCTTTCGCCATGTTATCTGACCCTACACACCTAACAATTGAGTCCTTTCGAGCTCTCTTTGTACAATCGAAACACTACCCACATGTTTTTGTTGGATATTATTTGTGTTTTGTCCAATCTCCATTTCAAGCTCAAGGAATCCAGTGGCCTACGGCGTGTTATTGATATGATCATCTCGGTTTTGGTTTTCAAATTTTGTTTTTAATCAAGATTTTTTAAATTTATTTTCTTTTATGATAGTCTGGTTCTTCAATCGAATCCAAATTACGTCATATACTATTCATTTTTAAGATGCTTTGCTGATGAAACGATGAACATCGAATTATTAGATAGAACTTACGTTGATTTAAAAAAAAAAAACTAAACCAAGCTTGTCCTGGGGCCTCTCTAGATAGTTTTTGACCAATCATCCATTTTCTCCCTTCATTAAGGAAATCCTCTGCCTCCCATAAAAAAGTTAGGGACAAGGAAGGGAACAATATTAAAGGCTTGATGATTAAGAGTATGTTTGAGTTGGATTATGGTTTAAATGATTTTTACTTAGAAATATATTAAAATAATATTTTATTTTTATTTTTTAAAAATTATTTTAAATATTAACATATCAAAATAATATAAAAATATTAAAAAAAATTAAAAATTAATTTATATGTGTTCTCAAACATAATTAATCCCTACACTTTAATGGAGGTAAGGTTGAGAAAGTACAATTTTATGTTAATTGCGTATAGGATTGAACAATTTAGGCAACCCACTTCCCTACATAAATGACAAAACATAATATTTGTGTCTTGATCTTGAGAAAAGACCATGACAATTGACATGATTCAATTGGAAGACAGAACCATCATGCTATGCCAATTTGAGTCCGATTATGCAAGTAAGTTTCCATATGGCCATGATTATTAAGGTGACATTAATATTTTTTTAACTAAGTATGTGGATAATTGTCCTTGTGATCATGATCACAGCTACTAAATTATTTTCTACTAAGGATAACAAACATTAGTGTGGTTTGGTGGGATAACAACGGACAATATTCAAGCTAGAAACACCAGCACCATTGCATCAGCTAGCTATTGATCTAATTCTGTTCTGCATTTTCTTTATAATATATTAAAATATTTATTTTTAATATCAGCACATCAAATCATATGAAAACATTAACAAAATTTAATTTGAAAAAAAATATAAAAACCTTTTAATTTTTTTAAAAAATATTTTTAAAAATCAACACTAAACAAGTTTGTAGTATCTTTTTCAAAAATAATTTTCACTTAAAAATATATCAAAATAATATATATATATTTATTTATTTTTCACATCAATACATTAAAATTATATATATAAAAATATTAATTTAATAGAAACCAACGCTATCTCCTCAACAGGGTAGAAGGAGAAAATAAAATCAAAGTAAAATACCAAAGCATCAAGATTTGGGCTTACAAGGTAGAATGGAGCTCTTTTTTAACCCATCAAGTCCCTTTTTGTGGGGCCAGTAGGTAAATCACAATGTGGGTATTAGGGCCCACTATTTGCATGCTGGGTGTCCCAAGTGATTATGGAATGGTATGCGCTCCAGGGTAATTAGAGGTGTATTAATAGTTATAATTTAAAATATATTTTATTTAAAAATATATTAAAATAATATGCTTATATTTTTTTAAAATTTATTTTTAATATTAACACATCAAAAAAATTTAAAAATAATTTTAAACAAAAATCAATTTCAAAATTTGAGAAATGTAGTTTAAACTGTATTTTCAATAAATATTACAAGTGTATTGAATTAGTTTTTTAAAAGATCAACCAAATTTTTTTTGAAGTATTCAACGGGAGAATAATACCTTTTGAACCTAAATTATTAAGCGCTAAATTATCAATGACCACAAGTTAAGTACACTTGGACATATACTTGAATTAGACGACAAAGGGATCTTACAATTTCAAAATGGGATTATGTTATGCTCCATTCAAATTCTTTGATAGCTCAGTTCTAACAGAAATAAGATCATTTTTTAGAAAAACAAGACAAAATCTACCACTAGGTGGTAGAAGAGATACACAAATATATTCACCATCACTTAGGAAAAAATAATTGTTATGTTGATTCCATTGTATACCGTCTCACCATAAAACTGTGGATCGCTGTTACTTTTTTTTTTTTCCAGGTGTTGCACAGAAATCAGGAGAAGGGAAAGGAAAAATGGCAATCGGAGCCATGTCGTCGATCGACATACCGGCCACCGTCTTGGGAGAGAAAATATCGTGGCAATTCCAACAAAGTGCCAAATACGTGTTTCATTAGAATTTTAAGAGAATGTTTGTGCAAAAAATAGAATTACTGTCAGATTTTTATGTTAATTACTATTTTATGACACACATATCTTTGTAACTTGTTCAGGCATCAACCATGCACCAACTACTGATGTTACTTCATTTATGTTGCTATTTATTTATTCTAATTTGCGTTCATGCACAGAAAGCTAGGCTTGTGGTGTATTATATATATATATATAGAGGATGTTTCTTTTCTGTTTTTTTTGGTCAGTTTAGTGCACAAATTAATAATTTTTTTTTGTTTGTTTAGCCACCAACCATTGATGTAACTTCACTTTGCTGGTACTTTATTCGGTTCATTTTCTGGCTATTCTATACACTTTTAATTAAATTTGAACGAAAGAGAGAGTACACACGGGAGGCAAATGTCTAATTGACAAGAAAAGAAGAAGAAGAAGAAATAAATATAGGAAAAAAAAATCTTAAATTAGAATTCTAAACTTCCAAATTAAACATTAATCCTTAATTTTGACCATTGCAATGTTTAATTCGAATTATTTAAATCCCATCACACAAAAAAAGGCCTACTGGCCTTTTGGCCCAAGTCTCTTCTTTACTTCTTTATCTCATTTATTTACATATTTCCCACGCTTTTTAGTTAAATTATATATATATAAAGGAATTTTGGGCACGCACGGAAGAAATTGGTGGAGTAAAAACAACACCATCCACGTAAATATCAACCTATACATGCACAGATTTAATTTGTTGCCGATAGGCACATATGGGCCTTTTTTTAGCAACATATCTCTGTGCCAACAAATCTTGATCACATCTAATAAAACCATCATTACAAAGCATTAGTATTCTTCCCCCCTGTGTGATGAACCTTATCCTCCAATAACTCCTTGATGCTATTTGATCAGCTACCTAGCTCCTGCTGATCAATTATCAAGATTAAATATGAAATAACTTTTAAAGATATGATTCAACTGGTCAGATTTTAAGTTTATTTTTTTAAAATTATAAATTTGAGTTTTATAAATTCCAGGATTATTGAAGACTTGTATGATCATTAATTTCAAGGTCCATGAGATTAGTCTATATATATGCAAACTGACCCAGACACACACGTTAATCTAAAAAAAAAAAATTTACATACGACACACTCTATTATCAATTAATTAGTGCATAATTTTACTATGCTAAAGTTACAGTCCAATTGCCAATGAGTGTGCTAGGAGAATTGCTAATTAATGGGGTTAGATGCATGATACCGAACTTATATTAAGTCCTACATGATAGATTAACCTTACCAATATACAAAGACTTGTTTGGTTAACAAATGATATTGTCAATGATCTTAATCAAACCGTCTTCTGATTAATTTTTTTTATCTTATTTGTATAAAATTGATGGATCAAAGACTTATTTGCGATCGCTAATGGAAATCAATCGCTAGGTCAATTACCTACACCGAAAAAGTAGTCGTTGGGTCCTTCCATGTTAGCTTGATTAGCTACCAAAAAAAAAATACGTACGAACATAAAGTTGGCCCATACAGAAGAAATTATTGATGAAGCTTAACATCTGTTTCGAATTTAAATAGAAACAATTAATGATTAGTCATCATCGGATGGTAAACAACAAATTAAAGTTCAGTGAACGGAGAATTGTACCTTTGATTTTCCATTTCTCTGTCTAATCTTGTTTAAAGGCTAGAAAATATTCTTCAGGAAGCTGCTTCGAAGCAAATGTGTCTTGCCCTAATCAATCGTCATATATGCGTCATGTATATGTGTGTGTGTCTCTCTCTCTCTTCTTTTCATTTATATAATTAATTTTTGATCATAGGCAAACCATTAGCGACCAAAACCTCATTTTCTAGGGCCATGAAAATACCTTTATGAAATGGTCTGTATTATCATGAGAAGCCAAAAGGGATTCCAAATTTCCAATAACTTTTTACAAAAAACAATCCACGATTTCCTCATGTAAAGCAAGTTGGAGGACAGGAGAGCAGGCTTTCCTGTCATTCTGTGTATCTGGCATGCAAACTCTCAATATTTAGTGAAACCTGTTCAAGTCTTAGTAATTAATTTTGGTCTATTTGATTATTATGTGATGCACGAGAGAGGAACACCTAATAAACCTAGAACCAAAAAAAACAAAAAAACAAAAACAGAGTGAAAAAAGTATAATGAAAATTCAGGTTATTTGATTCTCCCCGTCGTCCTAGAGAAATTTCGTGTTGACTTCTTACGAAGTTTAAATTAAGAAAAAAAAAAGCAACAAATATGGTGCATGCTAACTCATGCCTTTCGGGTTCATTTTTCCAAAATTGCCCCACGTTCTTGGATGAGAAACAGCTATCATTACAAAAAAAATTACCCTTTGAGGATTAATAGGTATAATACAATACGAGTTGAAAAAAATTACCATTTTTTTCTTCATTATTTTCCGTTGTTTTCTTAATAATTCTATATCAATTTAATTATTAGAAATGATGTTTTCAATGGTTCTAATAAATTATATTAGAAATGGTGCTTAAAACTCCCAATATCTTCATAAATTTAAGATCTTAAATTAGATTTATCCATCACACATATTTTTCTTTTTAAAACACATTTTCTTCATTAATATTGCAACCCAGCACTGAATGACAGGCGGAAAATAAATAGATTGTGCAAAAGAAGATTAAGCAAACAAAGCAAGATATTAGTGAAAATTGATAGAGGGACTATGCCTCTCAATTTCTTGGATTTCATGATCACAAATAAACCACTGTATATGCTGGTTAATATGGAAATATAGCAGTGTATGACATAACATGTGCCTCCCTATAATTTATTATTCCTTTAGGTATACCTAAATTGGTCAAGCTATTAGTAATCTATACAAAAATGTCTTTTCAAAAGAGGTATCGTCAGAGAATGATGGTCAGTCCCCATATTCATCCAAAGCTGTTAGAGATAAGGGAAATCATTAGGCTTAGCTCATCTTGCTTTGAAATTCAAATATTGAATATTGGAGGGTTACAGCACTTAATAATTTATAGAAATTACACATATAATTGATTGATATTTCTACAACACCATGGCTATATTAATTATCGAGCTCGTGGAATACCCAAAAGAACGTACTATCACTTCGATCCTTTCATTTTTTACATGGGTCCCAAGATGGATCATAAATTAAACCTTCTGTTCTTTTCTTGTATCGCTATATAATTCAAAAATCATCATTCGACAATTAATTGGAAACCTAAAACGAGGCATTAAATAATTTCCAAAAATAAAATAAATCAGGAAAGTATATATTTACATCTACAAAAACCATCAACTTAGAAGTCTTGTGTCTAGGACAAGACCAAGGCACTACTCTTTGCTCCCTCTTGTTAATGATTTTCGAGTGGTAAGGTAACTCATCTTTCTCTCTTTGTTATCTTACCTCGGCTGTAGCATAAAGATAACTCATCTTTCTCTCTTTGTTATCATCTTTATTGGTACGTAGATTAGGTTTTGAGACCCCATGACCTCACTATTCTTCGACAAAGCAATAACCAATCGATCAATTTTGGATTATTGGCATCTTTACAATATCACCATGCCATGTGGGTAATATCATTTGTGTGAGTATGTGCCGACCCCAATACCACATTAAAGTCAGCTTTGTGCTATAATTGGCTTGTCAAGCTTTTTCAACATGGTTAACGAATTTAGGTAAGACCTCAATCACCTTTGGATATGATTACAAGTAGGAAGAGCAAATCACTCAGAAAGTTAAGATGAAACTGTAGATGTAATATTCTTAGATAACAATTTTCGAATAAAATGGATGACATATATCGTTGTTTAGGATATTTACAAAATGGTGCGAATTGACTATGCCATCCCATCGCAAATATTTCTAAAAACTATATATCACCCAAATTTAAGCTTATTTATGCAATACATGCATGCACTAGATACATAAAGACTACAATATAACGTATACGTACCTAGACTCTTAGGGTTTCTATATTACTCTATAGGGTATACAATAGTGAGCACTTTTGTTATACCGATAAGTGGCATAATGGGTCCGATGATGATGATGGAGACGAAGATTTAGTGAAGCCCCATAGGTCATTCTCGTTGGTATACACATGAGAAGTATTTGCTTGAATGTTTGATGATGATCTATGAGAATTTTGCAAGTGTGATAATTGCATGTCATCATCAGGAGAAAGACCGAAACTCGCATTTGGGCCGGTAGTAAAGCAAGATAAATGCTTGGATGTCTCTGCTTCATGTCCATTAAGTTGTGATGCCACTAGACGATCAAGAGTTACCCAATCGTTAAGTTGCCCGGATTTGGAGCCATGAATTACGGATGATGAGATCATGTCGAAAGTGCCATTGCCAATTTGGTTTGAAGAGGAAGGTTCATTCTCTGTCAGCATCTCATCGTACGATTGGTGATAACAAGATTTGAAACTTCGATCTTGATCAAAAGATGGACTGCTTATTGGAATAGAAGGGAGTGGTGGGCTGTCTAGCCGAGGAAGGTGCATGAATCTTTCATGGAGCCCATCACTGATGCTATTGTCTGAGAGAAACCTTAAACTACTGTTGTTGTTGGAGATATTCATGTTGCTATATGTTTCATTCTCCATCTTGCAAGTCTTTCCCATATAGAGAAGTATTTGATCAAGAACTCCATCATTTCCTGAACCAAGAATCTGATGAGCCTCCAATAAGCTTGATGAGCTTTTGGGACTCTCAAGGGTTTTTTGATAGTTCTTCTTTCTAAATACCCGGCAAACCACCCACCCTTCTTCAGGGATTGCCTCTCCTATAGGATTTGAGACCTGCAGGATTAAGAGAGTGAACAAATCAATACCATATAAGCTAGAAGCCAAGAACCGAGCATAGAAGAAATCTAAACCAATAGTTTCCTTCAAGTCAAAATACATGAAATATTGTATGAGATCTCAAATTTGAATCCTGTTTAAAAAACACTATAATTTTCATCTCTGAAATCAACTTCACTTTTAATTATAAAGAATGGTCCAGGTATTTTTTTTTATAGAAAAAACAAAAATAAAAAAACAGAGACAAGACAAGAAAAGGTAAGAGTATAGGATATTCAAGCATGTAAATAAAATTAAGTATAGGGAAGATACGGCTTACATTAGTGTCGTTGGTGGTGTCATCAAGCCTATATTCATGCATGATCCAATCGGATTTCTGTCCATGTGGAGCTCTTCCTCTGTAAAACACAAGAGTCTTTCTCAATCCAATTCTTTTAAACCCACTATAGATGATCTTATCACGGCCAGTGGCTTTCCAAAACCCAGCAGCCGTAGCTCGATTTGTTCTAGTCCCTGTGGGATATTTCTTGTCTTTGTGACTGAAGAAATACCAATCATTCTGTGGTGTAGATCCGATTTTGCACTTCTCTACAGTCCCAACAAAGGATAATTTCGTTAGTCAACATGTTTGGAAAATTGGAGAGAAGTTATGTAGAGAAAGATGTAAATGGAGATCACGCTAGCTTAATTATTACCTTGGATGTCCCATGGCTCAAGCTTATTAAGATCAACCTCGCGAATTACATCAAGGTCTATCTTCTCATTAGCAACTTTCTTCCTCAGGTAGTAGTGAAGAAGCTCTTCTTCTGTTGGGTGAAATCTAAAGCCTGGAGGGACCTGAGACTGACCATTTATTGATAGATTCATCATATCCTCAGGCATTATAGGCAGCGAGGCTTGCAAATATATGATCAATGTAGATGTAAGAGAGAAGGAGAGTAGCTAGAGATCAATATGAAAGAGAAACGGAAATGAGAGACAACATTTACAGAGCTTGTTGAGGAGAGAGGGTGCGTAAAGGGTAATGCAGTCATGATAATTTATAATGGTTTGTAGGGCATGTGAGGGAACGGTCCAAAAATGCATGAAAAGTTTTGGAATCAATGCTATTAATGTACTTAGTGTGGGTTCTAAGCCTTGGAGAAGAGCTAACCTAGAAGCTGATACTAAAGAGAGAAAGAGGGTGTGGTTTTATAGGCCCACAATATAGGTACTAACAATTGGGTCCATCGAAGAAAAAAAAAATAAAAAATTCAGACTGCGATAGAGGTAACTATTTGTATTTTTGCGAGCAGGAGGAAAGCCCCATCTCAACTACGACCCATGACCTTAATATCTATTTGAAAGTCACCTCTAAAACCTCCAGTACTGTCCTAAAAAAATCTCTCTCTTTTTTCTCGCTCTAAACATCACTCGTTTTACTTGTGCAACCACCTCAACGACAAGAAGGCAAGTGAGAGATGATGGGGTCGGGAGGCACTTAGCTTTCATGCATGGTCCCTGAAGGAGGAAAGACATGATGTGCTTTGTGGAGACTCAGCAACTTAATTTCCATATTTCTTTCTTCCCTACCTTTCTCTTTTTTATTCACATTTTATCATTGCAGTCACCAACTATGTACATCATGGCAGTAGCACAAGAATAAGATGAGAGTGCTCACTTCTCGGGGGGAGGCGAGTAAAAATCAATACAGTGTCTTAAAAAATTCATGTAGCAGTGCAAATACTGCTATATATTTCAAGAATTTCGGTATAATTTACAGCCACGTGCCTTGAAAACCTTAAGAACGGCTACTAGAGTCCAAGGGGAGTCCTACATAATGGTCATGTACCTACGAAATCGTGAGAGAGGACTCTCTCGTAGACGTGCATTTTCCTTTCTTGAGCTTATTATATTTCCCTTTCCATGATTTTACATGACAACTGCTGAATCTTTCTTTCAAAAAGGAAAACACTTCCTCTAGAGTCAAAATGGCAACCACTAAGAAATCAGTGGCGAGAAAGGCATCTAATAATGCGTTCCCATTTTGTTTCTTCTCTTTCTTTGTTTTTTATCGAATGGGAGATAGAAATTGTCTATCCGAACCCATGTGGTAGTATTCTTCAAGCACCTTTTTGGCGCAGCGGTAGAATTATTGTTTTGCTATTTTTTAAATTTTTTTTATTTTATATTATTTTTGTGTTTCTGAATATTTTGATTTATTGGAGTTAAAAATAAATTTTAACAAATTATTTTAATATATTTTCAAATAAAAAATATTTTAAAAAACAATATCTAACACAACATCAAATTAACAGGCCCTAAAGTATCCTAGCTAGCACAAGTCTAGCACAATCCTTTTACATGATACTTGTGATTTTAGCTTAAATCCAACCAAACCAGAAAAAAATCTACTATATTAATTCTAGCTTATACATTAATTTATTTCTTTCATTAGTGAATTTAGGATTAAAAACATCATGTAGGGAAGAGATATATAACATTGTTTAGTTGGTACACTACTAAAAAATTAGAGAAAAAAATGATAAAAATATTTTTTTTTGTGGTTTAACGATTGAAAATACAATGATAAAATAACCGATAGAAATTCCATTAGTGATTTTAAAAGAAAAAAACAAGCAACTCTTTCACACATGTGTGGCGTCGTGGGGAAAACATCCACCCTAAAAATTGGTATCTTATCTATCTATCTAGCAAGTATAGAGAGACAATGTATTCTTGTCTTTTATTAGTGGAAAAATAGGATGGGAGTCACCACCTAGTATTTTGGTCACTAAGAACCCTAACTGGTCTTAGAGATCGGGTACGAGAACTGGTTGCATAAAGGGAAGGTATTAGTACTCCAAATACACCTTACCTAAGGTAAGCTGCATTGTTTTATTGTTTGATCTCAAATTAACAATATTTATCACAATCTCAAATTAACAGGTCCTAAATTATCGTAACTAGCACAAGTCTAGCACAACCCTTTTACATGATACTTGTGATTTTAGCTTAAACCCAATCAAACCAGAAAAAAAAATCCATTATATTAATTCATGCTTATACGTTAATTTATTTTTTTCATTAGTGAATTTAGGATTAAAAACATCATGTAGGGAAGAGATATATACCATTGTTTAGTTGGTACAAAAAAAGAAAAAAATGATGAAAATATTTTTTCATGGTTTAACGATTGAAAATACAATGCTAAAATAACATATGGAAATTCCATTGGTGATTTTAAAAGAAAAACATGAGCAACTATGTCGCACGTGTGTGATGTCGTGGTGAAAACATCCACCCTCAAAATTAGTATCTTATCTACCTATCTAGCAAGTACAGGGAGACAAGGTATTCTTGTCTTTTATTAGTGGAAAAATGGGATGGTAGTCACCATCTAGTATTTTGGTCACTAGGAACGCTAACTGGTCTTAGAGATCGAGTACGGGAACTGGTTATGTAAAGAGAAAGTATTAGCACCCCAAATATGCCTTACATAAGGTAAGCTGTATTGTTTTATTGTTTGATAAAGTATAAGGTCTTGTTGTGTTTTCTAGTTGTTGGTCTGTCTATGGTTTACGAAAAGTCCTCCTCGGTAAAGAGATCTTTATCTTATCAAGTAAAACCTAACCGTTCTAACATAAAAAAAATAAAATTCGGAATACGTCTTACGTATAAGGTCATAACCTCATATACTAAAAGAGAAGAAAACAATTTTTTTGGAATTTTTGAAATATTTGCCTAGTTCTTGTGGCTTTAATAAACTTGTTATTAAAGCCAAAATGCATGCTAATACATATTTTTGAAATTTTGTTTGTTGTATGAAAATACAATATGATTTTTTTTCTTTAATTTTTTAGAGACTTGACCGTATGCACAAAAATATATATATTTTTTATTTTTTCAATGTTTTGACAAAAATCAGATATTTTAATATCGGATTTGTATTTTTACGATATAAAAATACAAACCAATATTAAGAAAAATTCAGTAGAAAAATATGCAGAAAATCATATATTTTTTTAAAAATAAATTTTGAAGAAATTATTTTTTATGTATTTTTTTTAGATTGGTTCAGACCCGGCCTAAAAAACAAAAACTAGGCCAAGATCAGGCCAACAAAATGCAAACTATCTCCTATTAGGCTGGACTCAGCCCAACCCCATTGGATGGGGTGATGATCCAACCATTCTCGTGCACTGTAACCAATTTAAATACATTTTGATGCATTTATTTAAAATTTGCAAAAGGAAACACATTTTCATGAAAACAAACATGATAAGAGACATAAATACATTAAGATGTTAAATCAAGATAGCGATAACAAAGATGAGAGGAACTATATGCTAAGAACACACACGAAGATGAATGAACATCCAACTTATGAGCATGATATGAATGCAAAAAAAAAAAAAAAACAAAGACATCCAAAAGTATACATAGAAAATTATAATCAGGAGTACGATGAAACAAACACTCAAATGGAGATTTATTTTGGAGGACAAGAGTAGGCAAGTGATTAATAAGATATACTGATGATTCAAATGCATAGTTCCAAAATCATTATGGAGCACTACATTGTCCTAGGGGGTAAGACTGGTTTCTATAATATGCCGATGACGACGCTCAACGATGCCATTTTGCTTATGTGTATGAGGATAAATTAACTTGTGATGAATACCATTAGTCTAAAAGAACCTGTTTAAATTATGATATTTATCACCCCAATCAGTTTGAACAAATTTAATTTTATTTGAAAACTGACGCTTAACAAGTATTTGAAAGCGATGAAATGTAGAAAACACATCAAATTTTGCAACAAGAGGATAATATCATATATGTTTGGTATGCACATTGATAAAGATAACAAAGTAACCAAAACCATAAGAATAAAACATAGGAGTAGGGCCTCAAACATCACTAAATATTAAATCAAGTTGGGTAGTAGTTTTGTGACCCATAGGTCTCTACGAAAAACACAACGACTTGCCTGGCAAACTTGACATTGAGCAAGAGAACGTCTAGAAGTACAAACTATTTTATTTTTAAAAACTAACAAATTTAAAATGTAAGAAGTAGGATGACCCAATCAACGATGCCACATACCAGCAATCGTAGAGACGTAATGAGACCAAAAAGCCTGAGGGATGGATATGGCAGAAGAATCAGATAGAACATAGAGACCATCATTGCTCTAACCGGAAAGGAGCACTTTCTTAGTGATGAGATCATTTATGTGTTATGTCTAATATGGGATATGACAAGGCCTTTGTTGTTACTCATTTTTTAGCCATATGTGCTAATTGAGATGGTGTATATCCCTTTTAAATTGAAGACAAGAGTTTAGTTCAAGGTTGTTGGGAGATTGACAAAAACAAAGTAGAAGGAAATGTTTTTCGAACCATGTTTCAGCTGGCATCTGCTCTCCTTATCCTTCCTCTTTGTTGCCGAAATTATCAACATTCTTAGGCTAATTAGGAGTCTTTAAAATGCTAAATTTGTTCATTTGTTATCTGGTCTTTATGGTTGGATAAATCCCTCAGAAGCTGCACTAAAAAACGGTTTTGCCGTTGTCGCAATTTTTTTGTTCCAACTTAGGCTTTGATTCTGATATGGTTCCATGCAATATCTGACCATCCTGACTATATTTGGCCACTCATGACATGTTGAAAAATTGACAAAGCTTTTGGCTAGTGAAGGAAGTACATAACATGAGGGAAGTTTTGGGAGGAGAAAGTAAAAAGGGCATGAGGGAAATCCCTTTCCAGGCAGAGTGATTAATTTTCTTTGCAGACCGTTAGATCATGTTTTTTTCCCTTTACAAGATAGCTGGTCGTTGGCCTCTTTAGCTTAGTCTTTAATACATGGTATAAAAGCATGCTCCCTCAAGTTTCTTTATTTTTGCAAGCATGATAGTTTTCAAGTTTTAGGATGACAGAGGATAGGTCGTGAGGTGCCAACACTGGCGTAGAAATTTGGAGTTTAAAATGTTACTTTCAGAATTTTAGCCCCCACGTGAAAGGTTTAAGTGATAAATAACAAAATATTGTTTAGGAACAACAAAGTCATCATCCCTTAATAATATAAGGGTAAATAAACCTATGAAAGGTAAATGTCCAAAATATTATTAATAGAAATACAACTTGTTTATTTTTAACATAAGGGCAGATTTATGCCTAAAATTTTATTTAGGACAATTTAATTGTTTATCCTTGAAAGAAGCCTCAATTATAATTAGGGACATTTCAAATTTTGAGTCCACAATTTATGAGTCATGAAAATATGAAATACTAAGGCAAAATAGGCTTTTAAAGCACCTTGAATTTCCGTGGATTTCTAACTTAGTTTTTTTTCTTTTCTTTTCCTTGCGATTTACTAGGGAAAAATAGCTCTTAAGCACATTGAATCTCCTTAGATTTCTATCTTAGCTATCTTTAAATTCATAAATTCTAAATTTATTTCAAATCAAGCATAGACTTCAAAAGATTTGCACCGTTTCTCTTTGGCAATCTATAGACATATCTAAAGGTATGATCCATATTGGCCAAGGGTTCGTTCCCTTAAACTTTGAACCCAAGTCCGTATATCATAGCAAACTTATGCTAGGGAACTGATGGGATTAGAGAACATCAACACCATAGCAATTATAGGCAAATCAAACACCAAGCAGCTTACCTTAAGTAGGGCATATTAGGGATGCTAAAACCTTTCCTTTACACAACCAATCCCTTGCCGTTAGAATCTCTGAAAGACCAGTTAGGTTTTCTAGTGACCATAATACTAGGTGGCGACTCCTTTTTTCACAAAACAAAGACCCCAACATCATTCCCCGCTCCGGGAAGGGTTGCCTCAACGTCGAGCTCTCGAGAGGGTACGACAACCTTTACCATCACTAATATTCAAATGATCATTACCAAGATAGGATGCATAATCGATCAGAGTTGCAAGATCAAGGGCAATGTGTTGGTTCACACCAGTGTCTAGGGACCAAGGCACTAATGTTACCAACAATAAGGTGGGAAAATGGTTTTTGGTCACTACCGTAAAACTATGCATATTGAGGAGCTATGTGGTCGAAAGAGAAGCACAACTGACACTTGACATTCTTCTCAAAGGATCGGTGAGACGACCACAGTATAGACTTAGAGAAGTGTCTATTCTACTACTAGTTGGTCGCCTCAAGTCAATAAAGGCAAAGGAATGGAAGCCATAGAAGTTAGACCTATTTTGATAGTTGTGATGGTTGCTATTGGGATGTCAGTTGCCATAAGAACAACCCTGTTACCACTAAAATTGGGGTTATGCTGAGATGTGACAAGATGAGTAGAGGGCATGGGCAGCAGAGGTGAGTTTGCATCCATGGATTGAAAGGGAGGTCTTGTGCAGAAACTTATAGGTAAAGAGATGGTTGTGAAGGTCGGTATATGACAGCGGTTCTGCCTTGGTTATGAGGTTGGTTACCACTCATCATGAAAGACACAAAACATATAGAGGTTGAAGTCTTCAAGAGAGATCCAATTCATCAAATAGCAATTTTGTTTGCTACATGTACATAGCAACCGAAGTATCACCTTGTCAATGGTCTTGAAAAGACCCATGAAGTTACATAATGCGAGAATTAGATGGAGAGATGAGAGCTTGCTTAAGAGTACACCAAACACAATCAAAGGTCTGACAATCTATCACAAGATGCAGTACATCCGTTGAAAGAGAGGAGAGTAACGCGCTCAAAATAAATTGATTATGTTGCTTCCAACGTAGAAAAGAGAGGTTGATTGTCAAAGAAGAACTAGTAGAACAGTAAAAAACATGAGAGGGAGGACACGACATTGAGTCATCAAGCACAAATCAAATATCTTGATATTTGGTTTAAAACATTGTTTTTTAACTATGTTTAATTATTTATACAATAACAAAAACAGACACTTGTAAAATCAAGCACAAACCAAATATCAAGATATTTGTTTGAAATTATGATAATCTCAAAGAAAATAAATTGAAACAATTTATGAAAAACAAATTCAAAATAAAGCAAATATTAAAGGACAAAAATGACAAAAACATGGTGAAAAAAAAAAGGGAATGCAAAAAAAAAAAAAAAAAACACCAATCTCTTCACTGTTTCTATGAAGGAGAGTGAGTTGAAATCCCAACTGTTTTAGATAATCCTATGATCACATCCATAATTTAAGACTCTTGTGTAATTAGCCCTTACAATCTAAAATAGTTGAAAATTATTGGCTAAATCCTTGCCGTAAAAATATGAAAAGCTACCAATGGCCCCATAATAGGGAAAACCCATGCATGGCAAAGATCTTTACGCTATGCTCAGGCTTATCCAAAAAAATCATGATAAAGATGGTAATGGTATTATTAACTTGACATTCCTTCTACAAGGACATCAAAGTGCCAGGCAACATCCACAATAAACCCAGAGAGATCTCCATCACTCAACAGAAAAAGAGGAAAATTATCAATTAGATGCCTTCCCCACGCAATTTGGGCGGTTGGGTCACTCTTTTTTATGACAGCAGACTGGAATAAAGGTAGACAATGTGTGTTTCTCTCGAAGACTATAATGGTGTTGATATAGATGCATCTTGTTGCTTCTATGATTGCATGCCTGGAGACAACTGTTGTGCTTGTGCTTGCTTGCTTGCTTTTTGCCTTCATACAGTACTTGATCAAATGTGCTAGCACAGTTACTTACCACCCAATTTCGTTGCCAGGATTCAATAGAAATCGACATTCGTCTCGTAAGTTGATTTTTACCTTCTATTTCGATTAAAGTTTTTAAAAATACAAATTATAAAATTTTCAAGAAAATGTGTGTTTTTTTTTTAAGTAATTGGACTGCTTTTGGGTTCTTTTTTTATGATAGTAAAAAAATATATTTAGATAGCCATTTAGAGGATGGTCAAAGGAGAAGAACATGAAGATATTTGTTACAAATCTGGAGATTGCTAAAAACCGAGTATAAGTTGGAAAAAACATTAAAAACACCTAAGCATAGCTGTTAAATAGCCTACCACTAAAAATCTACACACTGTTAATCTGTATGACTTTAATTCACCAACTATCTAGACACAACTAGATTTAACGGTTTTATTAATAAAAAATTATTTTAGTATTTATAAAAATATTTCTTTTATGATTATTTTATTGATGAAATCACGAATAGAAAACGTCCACTAAAAAAATGGTCGTTAGTAAATTTTGATTTGTCAGTAATAAATTTAACAATTGCTTTACAGATGGACCATGCACACCAAAAAACAATTACCCGCTTAGTCCATCAGTAATTCCCTCTTTACTATTTAGCATATCGCCGACATGAGAACTGTATTTAATTTTGTTGGTGAGTTGCAGTGATATTTGCAATAATTCTTTTCCAACTCTCTGGAATATACCGACTGACTGATTTCATCGGTGAGTTGTATTGGCATTTGTTGTAATTGGTTTTCCAACTCTCTGGAATATACCGATGGAATAAGTCTGTCAATAACCCTATCAGTAATAATTTAAAAATATATTTTAAAAATATATATTTAAAAAAATAAAAATTAAAAATTAATTAAAAATTAAATTAATATAAAATTCAAATATTTAAAAATCAATTATCTTGATATAAAAATAAAATATTTTTTATAACTTTATATGTTCAAATACAATGAAACTAGAATAGAGGCAACGTTGGAGGAGGAGGCTGGTCGTCCCCGAGAACGCGGGGTCAATAATAGAGTGTACATGTACCACGTATCTGTAATCTCATATCCATTACCATTCGGCAGAATTCTTTATAATTCGTAAAGAGTCGTTCATATTTTTCATTGAGATGAGTTGTACGTTCTTGTACTCTTTGATCTAACAAGGCCGTAAAATCCAGAGACTAAGTGCTTAGGACTGTTTGTGAGCCTCCAACGGTTAAAACACTATGGGCTGTTTGCAAGTTCTCGGTCGTAGTGTTAGATAGTTCATACACTGGATTTCTATCGGATCCACTTGACAATCTTGTTTCCAACCACAAATCTGGATAGATATCCGGGTAGATCGAAGGATGGTTCTCATACCTCTCCTTCAACCGGTTGTTATATGTCTCCTGAAAATAAAAAATAAATTCATCAAATTCAAGTAAATAATAACTTAAGAAAAATATGGTTGAAAACCAAAATAGCACAAAGTGTTGAGCTCGGCTTTCCATGAACTGCTGCACCACTTTTTGGTGGTCATCAATAACCTATAAATACTTGTTGCTTGTGTTGAGAGAAAGAAAGCTTGATTTCTATCCTTGATATTTGATAGACAGAAGAGAAGAGAAGAACAAATAGAATAAGAGAGAAGAACTAAGTTCTTAAGCCAAGAGAAGAAAATGAGAGTCTGCTGCTCCCGTGGAGCTTTTATATTAGGTTTTATGGATGGAATTCTCGATGGACAATTAAATATTACTATTTTTAGATATCTTGTCGGGGATTTCATCTGTCAAGTCAAATTGAAATTTTCAATTCGCACTTAAAATTTCAAAAACCCTTCTAGATTTTTTAATTATGTTTGTTATTTCATCAGTCAAATACTAAATAATTAACAGTAAGAAATGTGTACCTCGATCAAAAAAGCATTAATTACCAGCGTGTTGGAATTCTCATTCCATCGGTGATTTCTTGGAAAACCTGTAAAAACATGTACTTCAATCAAGTAAGAGCATTAATTCTCAATGTGTTGGAAATCCCATTCCATCGGTGATTTCCATTGGAAACATGTAAAACCTTAATTGTCATCACCAACTTGCCAAAATGATCTTCCAAGTATGGGCGTTGGACCCAAAAATTATCTTCTAAGTATAGGCGGTAGACACACAAATGATTTTTTAAGTATGGGCAATCGACCCACACAAAAACTCTATACAAAGATTTGAAGCTCGTGAAAAGAAATATAGAGGTAAAAGAGTTATATTATAAAAGAAATAATGTACATGAAATAAGAATACATGTATACAACAGATCTAAAAATTCAGCACATGCTTCTCTACTAGATACTTCCCTTGCTGAGCTGCAGCGACATTGACTAAGAATACATCTGTGAATTAGGGGTTAGGATTGGATGAAAGGCCGGGTTGAAATCCACTCACATTCGTTTTGAAATATTGAAGAATTACAAGTTGGACATGGCTAGTAAATGTTATGCCCTTTAATCTCAATCAAAGTTGTTGAACCCCTAAAACATTGTTGGAACTCCTCATAAGAGTCCTTTAAGGCCTAGCCTTCTCAAGGCCAACCATAGCCTCTATGAATTGCCTCTCCTCATCCTTCAAGGTTAGAAAATTGAATGGATTATAGCCCAGACCATGTCAGAAAAAAAAGTCATTGAACTCCTTAGCGCTAACTCTGGTAGAGGTCCCAGCAACCGCTTCCTTAGCTAGTAACACAAGAAGTTGAGGCAACATGAACATTGTCGTAAAAGCTTTTATCAATGTTCCCATTTCTATTTACAAAATTTAATTCTCATTTCTTGTATTCATACACAAAAATAATCAACCCTACCCTAATCACACTCAAAATCAAACATGTAAAACATTGTAAGAATATAATTTAATACAAATTCATGTGCTTGTTTTTTAATAGTTTCATTTCTTGTTTCTTACGCATTACGATGCAACTTAACACATAATTTTATTTAGTTCCATAAATATCTACACATCAAAGTTTCTAAACTTCCATACCTACACTTTCCCAACATATGAATTTATACCCAATTAAAATAATTGCTTAAATACTTTAGGATTTTTAGCCATATGAAAGCAAAAAAAAATATATTTTATTTGTTTATTATTTTTTCAACTTTGTTTGGCAAAAACTTATTTTTCTTCCTAATAAAACTATCAAAAAAAGACTAAAGGGGTGTTTGTTAAACACACCCTTAAATCCAAAAAAGTGGCAAACAAGACAGGGTATTAAACCCTTTGACCAAATATTTTGACTCGACCCGACCAGGTGGATTTGGAATTTTTGGTTCAACCATAAACCAAACAAAAAATTCTAGTTTGATTTAAAAACAACCAAAAAACAAAACTGAAACCAAAAAGCTTATTAAACACCTAAAAGCACAAAAAAAAACTCAAATATTATTGAACAAAACAGATCAAACATATAAAAAAAGATGAAGAACACCTAGAACATCAAGAATATCGAACATGAACCCAGCAACATGGGTTCGAAAACAGACCAGATTTGGTCAAAATAAAGGCACATACATGTTGGAAATCATGTAAGGATCAATAATCTAGCATCCATTCACTTCGATTATCATTAAAACATCATGATTTTTGTTAAAATGAGTTTTGGTTCAAAACCAAAACCCTATAATTAAAACCTATCAAAAACATCTTATTGATGTAAATAAACACTAGATTATCTACTAATCGTGCATAAAGAAGGTATTTATGCAAAGAAATAGATGAAACATTGTTTGAATCAAGAGTCTAATGCAATGTTCTTCCCAAGAACATGAAAAACATACCCACAAAACCCAAAACTATACAGCCAAGGCAACCTCTATCAAGCCCACAAAATGGCATTTTAGCTTCTAAAGCATGCTCTTTCAAATGTCTTTTTTTTTTACTTGTAAAAATAAATATAAAATACAAACAAATAAAAAAACACCTTAAGCAGGTCACAAGAGCTTGCTTTTGGATCAAATGATATACCTAGAATATCTACTTTCTCTCTTTTCTTTTCTTTTCTTTGGAAAGTTTTTCAACTCCTTTTTTCTTGATCTGAAGGAGGGTATTTATAAGGTTTTGCTAGGATTTTAAGAGGTCTAGAATCTATTTTTGACCTCAAGGTCTTGAGGGAAGTGTTATAAACCCTTGATAAGAACCCATTGAAGGGCTTTTGTGTGTGAAGACAAGAAAACAAGTTTAGTTTTTGCATGATAGTTTTATCGTTGAGGCTAACTGAGTTGCCTACTTCCGATGCCTTGTTAAAGAAATTATGTCATCGTCGCCTGAGACCATCTAAAGCTGGTGGAGAGGGTGCACACCTTTTATTTGAATTCAACCTTGCTCAACTTGGAGGTCTATAACTTCGTATTCATGCATTTGAAGTTGCCAACTCGATCAGCCAAAACTATCAAAATAAACGTACAAGCTGACGAATGACATTTCATTCACCTTTTCTTCATAAAGTAAGTTCGAACAACACATCGTTTAGGTTTCTTAATTTGGGATTTAGGAAATTTCAATTAAGTCAATGTTCTTCCAATTACTTTTAATTGTACTTGTAATTGCCTCTAGACTTTTAATTTCATGCAATTTCACCCTAACCAAACTCAATTGTCAGTTTCAAAGTTAACTGTTATTTTCATTTTAGTCATTAGTTCTGAATTGGTGCATTTTGAACCTCAACTGACCAAAAAACTTTCAATTTCTTTAATTTGGCCCTTGATTTAGTCAATTTCAGCCCCTACATTCACGCACATTTTTCAATTTGATCTTTGGTTTTGGATTTCTTCAATCAAGTCCCAAATTGCCTATCAAAATTTAATATTTATGCAATTAAACCCCTGACTTGACCAACTTAACTTTTAAAAATTCCAATTCGACTCTAAACTTTAATTTCTTCTAATTAAAGCCTAAATTGACTTCAAAAAATCAATTCTTCTTGAAATCAAGCCCACAATAAAATCAATTAGACCTTGAAAAATTCCAATTAAGTCCTTAAACATCTAATTTTGAATTGCCTTCCTCCAATTAAATTTTTCTTTGCCAATAAGGCCTTTATTAGTCGAAAATAAAATGTCAAATTTTCCAATCTTGTATATTTTAATCTTTTTCAATCGGTTTTCAACAATTTCTTGGGTGTTTTGGTATATTCTTCTCACTAATATTTTTTTTTTCTTTTTAAAAATTTTCAATTCTTTTGTATTTTCTTTTCCTTTCTTTTCTTTGATTTTTTTTATATGGAGGTCCAAAATAGGTAACAACAATTAGCACAGATCTCGAGAAGTTCACTCAATTACCGTATTTAATGCAAGCCTCCCTTTTGTTTCTCAAGGGACACCTTCTCCTAGTAAAGACAAGCCACCTAAGCATAAAGATCCCAAAAGTCCTATATGGGACATGCAAAATCTTTTAGAGAATGTAAAACAGCTCTCATCTATTGATGGCACGAGATTTTCAAAATCTTTGAATATAATACACAAAGCTTTAGAGGGCTATTGATGAATTAAATCTTTTTTCTTTTAGTCCTCCCTTCTAAACTAATGAATAAATTTTAGAGTGATAACATATTATCTCTAGACTCAGCCAAGTGTTGAGGCCAGATATGTGTAGGTCTAGTAAACCGCTAGACCCACCATCCCTAAGCTCAGCCAAGCACTGGGCCTAGATATGCATTGGTCTAGCGAATCGTCAGACCCACCATCTTTAGGCTCAACCAACCGCTAAGCCTAAACATGTATGGGTCTGGTGAACCACCACATCCACCTTCTCTGGGCTCAGCCAAGCACTACGCCCATGTACATATGGGTCTGGTGAACCGTCAGATGCATAGTCAGAGATATTTTACTCTAATGAGTTAGGAATATTTTACTCTAATGAGTTAAAGATACTTTATCTTGACAAGGCAAGAATATTGGGCGGATATGTAAAACTTTTTTCCCTTCCATAAAAAGGAGAAGACCTCAAGAGCTATAAAAATGAACCAAGGTCATCTCCTCGAACCAGGTTTAATTTTTCTCCTCTACAAATGATATATATCTATTTATAAGGTTTTCTTCTAAAAGAATTTTTTTTTTCATAGTCATCGAAGAATTTCAAAACTCTAAAAAGGAGATTGTTTACAAGTATTGAGCATATCAATTATTTTACCAAGAAAAGATAAATCAAAATATTGTTAAAATCAAAGGATTAATAATTTTATTCTAGGCCTCGACTTGACCTTCAAGAAATGTTTCTTATTGTATTTTTTTACAGTCAAGGTGAACTGGGCCAAACATTTTAATTAAAGAGCAAAACTAAACAGGATAATACAATATAAATATTATATAACTTATCTATTTAAATAAAAATTTTGCGCCAACACAATTGATGGTACAATATAGTCAAAGTCACTTTGCGTGTTTATATTTTGATGGCCAGAAATTTAGGTTTATATCGTTGCAGGTCAGATAATTCTAGACAAGTACATTGCTGGTTTGGCTCAAATGTCAATTAAAATGAAAGCCATAGATCTGGCTAGTGACCTTTGAATGTAGAAATTTGAACAACGATATTTCAACAACTTATCTCACTCCTCTGAGCTACCCAGCAGTTTCAGATTCTTTTTTAAAAATTAGAACAGTAAATTTAAAATATTAATGAAATAAAATAGTTTAAAAATATATAATGAAATAATATAATTTTAATCTGTCATGAACTTGTGATTTGAATCACAGTCATGAAATTAAACCTCAATCTTCTTAACTCAAAATTTGAATTTTTATTTTGCTTAAAATGAATTTTTTTTTTTATGTTTTTGGATCATTTTAATGTGATGATATTAAAAATAATTTTTAATAAATAAAAAATTTTATTTGATGCATTACTTAATAAAAAATACTTTAAACTGTCATCGTTATCATAATTTCAAACACACATATTGTATTTTATAAACATGATATTTTATTTAATATTGAATTTTTCAATCATGATTTCTTTAAATATCACGTTTGAAACCACGACAAGCATAAATTTTATTATTTCACCTAAAGTTTTTGTAGTTAAGTTTTTTCATCAAACTTTAAAATTTTCTCTAGTATACCATTTCAGGTTTAAATTAAAAATAACAAGAGAAAAAAACTTAAAAATGGTTTGTGCATAGCATATGATATATAAGCACTAATTTAACAATAATCTAATCAAGAGAACCTCTCTAAAAAATCAAAGTAAAAAGGATATAAAGCGGGGCTCGATGACGTGATCACTTGTGTTAAATAATTGAAGTCAAGTCAATCCCACGTTTAACTAACTAGTTAGGTTACAAGAACAATATTAATTTATTTATTTTCATATATTCCCTTATAAATATTACCATTGATGATGGCATGAGTTGAGTAAGCAAAGAGACTAAAACACTTGTTATTCTATTCCCCAGCACTTTAGCCACCTCCTAACACAATATATATATATATATATATATATCAGAGGTGATTATGAGCTAAGATTAATGGGCATCGATCTCTCTATCTCTCAGATAACGGTGCCACCACACTAGCTAGCACTACATCAAAAATATTCTGTTAGAAGGTCCTTGTGCTTCTCATTTCTAATCATGATCGTTACTCCTCCAAATTCCACCCCTAATCATGATTCTGGCCAGCAATTGACGGCACAACCACCTCTTTTATCCTCCACTCCCCCTGTCACCACCTTGTATGCTGTTGTGGTTGGTTGTAGTTGGGGGGAAAAACTCTATATATATATATATATAAACTTGAATTTACCTTCCATTTCTCTAATATTACTTTAAAACTAACCCATGTTGAAAATAAATGCATCGCTTTTCAAATGACGTGGGCTGTGACGAACACCCTCCAATTGAATTCTAGAAAAACACACAGATGGTGCAAGAATGTCAAATAAAGTAAAGAACGTATACAAGAGAGTACTCCCGAATGTGCATGGTACGAATTAGGTATAAGATTCCTCGAATGTGCATGGTACGAATTAGGTATAAGATTCTTTAGTTTGCATGCGACGCTATGTAAAGAAACATTTCTTTTGTCGAAAAAAGGTCTTGGTGTAACTTGTGATGAAATATATGTATTTGGGAACTCATATAATTAAATTATATAAGCTATAAATAATATGTTTATTGAAGGAAAACTTTACTTTGGATATGAGAAATAATTTTTTTAATAACACGCTAATCTTGGATAAATTGTCTAATAAAACTTGACTAAATTTTTTTTGATTCTGATATAAAAAAGTTGGTAAAAAATACTTTTATCCTAATGAAAATAAGAACTATAATCATATAACATATATATAATACATTCAAAATGGGAATTAGTCTCTTAACAAGGCCTGGTGCTAGTGCGTCATTGCATGCTGAATGAAAAGCCAATCATTGCATTAAAAAAATACGAGCGCTATTTTTTTTTTATTCATTTGATAAAATATTTAATATAAGGATAAAAAACTTGATCGATATATTAGATTAGATTAATCAACCACCATATATGTTAAAAGGTACAAAAACGTTTGTGTGACTTATTTGACCTTATAGCCACGAGCGAATTGATCATCTTGTTTAGATGGTCATCTAATTAAAAAGGAATTCACGCTGCTGTTATTTTGACCTCAACCTAGTCCCAAGTTAAATATGAGATAATAGATTAGATCATAAAAAAAACATTTAAGAAAGTGAAATGAAAAAACAACAGCATATTGTATTAGCACAGGTTAACACGCGAAATCTATAACTCGAGTAATGGATATAGCCACAATGAATTAACTCAGTTAGACAATTTGTGTCTTTTCTTTTCCTTCCCTTATACTCTTCTTGGTTAGGCCTTGATTGGGTATTAATTGATATCGGGTTCGATTAAATCTAGAACCAAGTTGAAGATTTATAAAAGAATTAGAGATGAAATTTAATAAATAAATAAACTTTGAAGAATAAAACTGAAAAACAAATATGAGTATAAAGAAAGGAAAAGAAACAAAAAAAGAAAACTTAGGCGAATCTCTTAAAATTTGGTTAATTTTCAAAACATGCAACTTGTAAAATCCTTACTCACATTGAACTAGAAAGCTCAATTCTCAACAAATTTAATATTAAATGATGAAATAGAAAAAAATATTTTAATAAAAAACTGCTAAAATAAAACAAATAGCAATAAAAAGAATAAAAATAAAATAAAATAAAATGTTGATGGATTAAATTGAAAAGTAAATTCAAATAAGAAAAGAATTGAAAACAAAACAAATAGCAATCAAAAGAATGAAGACCAAATCCGACGTAGAAAAGAATTAGAGGATTAAATTGATAAAAAAAATAATTTTATAAATCATTTCAAATAAAAAAATAGTAATCAAAAGAACATGAACTAAATCTGAAGGAAAAACAAATTGAAGGACTTTTTGAAAAGTTAAGTTTAGGCATGAAAATCAAGGAGGAGAGAGCAAAGAAGGAAAAAGAAAGGAAAAGAAAAGGTTGTCAACACTAAATTTGAGGTATGTATGATACACGCCCTGCCCAGGAATGGAGTGGTCGCCGAAATAATTCAAATGTCGTCTTGAAAGCTACCATTTGGCCACTAGACCGCCGCCGCCCCAATGGTGCGACTTTAACCCACACGCTAACACGTGTCATACACATGTTAGCCACTTTTTAAAATAATGTTTATATTTATTCAATTACAAAAGTTTCCTACTCAACTTGATAATGATAAATAAAAAAAAGACAAAAAAAAGCCCTTAAATAATAGTTAAAGTTTTTTATTTTAAAAATAATATAATCATTTTATTGTGCTTTAAAATGTAAAAGTATAAACAATCTTTGAATACCAATTCAATATATTTTTTCATTTAAAAGTAAATTGGTAGTTTTACCATGCAAAAAATATGAAAAGACCATACCATCTCTAATAGTGAAGCCAAACAAAATCAACATTTCACTATTCCAATTCATATAGCAAATAAGTTTAAAACTACAATATTTGACATGATTAAACCCCTTTTCATTTTAGTTTTTTCTTAATAAGACATGCTCAATGGTTTAAAATTGAAATTAGTTTCTTAACAAGACAATACAATGAGTAAACTTGGCATCTTAATTACCATGTGCTTGGATATTATAGAACAATTGCTTTGATCCATCTTATCACTTCACTCTTTTTAACTATTTAGAATTTAACCTTTTTTGATTTTTTAAGAAACTCCTTTAACCAATCTTTTTTTTTTTTTTTTCAGAAAAAGCTTCATTTTAACTTCAATAGAAAGTAACTGATATAATAAAACTGAAGGTTGGCTGCAATAGATATATTAGAAAACAATAGCAACATATCTTGAAAAAACATGAGTTGCTTCATTAGCATTCTTAGAAAACATAACTGAGACTGAAATTTAATCCCCTTTGTAATAAATTTCTACAATCCTTAAACACAACACCAAGTTCATAAACATTAGCACGCAAACTAGACACTCCATCAACAACAATATTTGCATCCAATTATATACCCACTTTATGCATACCTCTAGAGATCAAGAACTTTAGGACACCTTTAAGCCTTAATGCTTCAACCATTGTTGGAAAGATCCATTCCAAATCCGCACATTTCTCTAGATCCATATCACCCACATAGAAACAAACAATTTGGACAACTATTCATCATCTAATAGTTGAACTAAACAAAATAACAAGTGATCATTTTCATGATTACCAAATTTGATACCATCCATACAAACCTCATACCAAACATCAACAACAAAGTTACAATTAAGAAATAAGTGCTCTCTTGTTTCGCCTACTGTATATGCATAAAATATAACAATCATGAACCTCGACTCCTTTTTGTAACAGCCTAGATTTAGTGGGAAAACAATCATGATAGAGTCTCCAAATAAAATACTTGATCTTAGGTGGTATCCTAAGATTCCAAAGTTTCCTCCATGCCTCTAGTACTACTTCTCTCAAATCAGGAACCTCAACCTTAATGGCTACCTTATAGGCTGACTTCACACTAAAAATCCCTTATTAAAGTGCTAAATGAGCTTAGCATCAACATTTCTATAGGATAGAGGAATAGCCTATATAACAAGTGCATTCCTTGATTGAAATAGTGAATTGATTATTTGTAGATTTCAATCAAAACAAGTATCCAAAATAAGATCACAAACATGTAAAGATTACAGCCTTATATTATTGGTGTCTCAATGAATCTATTTGCATCATCTATTAACCATTCATTGAACAAAACTTTAACATTATTACCCCTACCAACCCATCATTTACTGCCTCCCCTGATCACTTCCTATAAGGTATGGATGCTTCGTCAAACAAAGCTAGGTCTATGAGCCTTAGTTAGCAATCTATCTATCTACCTATGAACTTTTTTTCATATTCAATTTCTCAAGTAAGCAAACTTTGAACATTTATTAAGTTCAATTAAAAAAGGAAAACCCAAGTATTTTTCATGGTTTAAAGGAGAAAACACATAAGGAAGACCTGAAATATGCTACTTGCATGGCTCATTAACTATCATGCTAAAATAGATTCCTGATTTCTGGAAATTGACACACTACCTATAAATTAGATCATATTGGTGCAACAATTCTTTCACAACACAACTCTCTTAAGTCGTGGCCTTGAAAAAGAAAAGGCTATCATCTGCGAAGAGTAACTGTGAAATTGATAAAATACCTTTAGCAACCTTGCAACCAATAAAGGATCCCCTGATGCAGCCCCTTGTATGCTTATATAAAGACCAATTTCACTACAATTAAAACACACAAACTATCTCGGTGTTATGAAACATAACATTATTAAGTCCACCCAATCAACCGCAAATCATCACTTTAACATAATAGTATGCAATTAATTCGAATGAATCTAATCATATGCTTTACTAATATCTATCTTCAAAGCTACCAACCTCTAATTATCTTGATTGAAGCTTTTCATAAAATGAATGGTTTCAAATGCAATCACTATATTATCTGTAATGACTCTCGCTGGCATAAATGCTACTTGATTTCAACAGATGATGGAAGTTAGAATTTCTTTCATCCTATTAGCTAGGACTTTAGATATTAATTTATAAAATACATTACAAAGAGCAATAAGTCTAAATTCCTTCATACTTTGTGGATATCTCACCATGAAAGTGTCAGATAGAGTTGTAAGGAATTCCTTTCTAGTTAATCAACTTGGACAAGCATTGAGTAGAGAAAGAAGAGAATAAGAAGAAGAAGAAGGGAGGAACTCTGATTATAGTCTACAGTACTAAAATCATCCATTCAACTGTAAAGCTTCCAAAATGGCATTCCCCATTTCGAATTGCGGTTTTATTCTTGAAATTTTTTTAAACTTCCCAAATTTTCTTCACCCGACTCCCAATTTTAGCATAAGCTTTGTAGTCTGCCATTTTTGTCTTCTTTCGAGAGCACTTGTTATTCATGATGAGATCTGCCATGGATAATTTTATAGGATTTCGAGAGCATTTGAACCTTGTGAATTCAAGTGGCTTGTATGGAGTCAAAGGGATTATAGTGTTTTTTCAAAAAAAAAAGGGGGGGTGATCATATAAGGAGACAAAAAACACAAATTCATCTAATTTATAGGATGTTTTAGAGTGTTATGACAGTTGCTTTTAAAAATATTTTTCGCTCGAAAATACATTAAAATAATTTTTTTAAAATAAAAAAATTATTTTTGACATCAGTATATTAAAATGATTTAAAAATATTAAAAAATTAATTTTAAGTTAAAATTATTTTTTTGAAAAACGTGGTTTCCACATGTGTGTTTGGTAATGCGATACAAAGTGTTTTTTTAAATCAATTTTTAATTAAAAACACGTTAAAATAAAAAAAATTTACAAATTTTCACTTTTATTTTTTACATCAACCCATTATAATCATAAAAAATACTTAAAAATATGAATTTATTTTGTTTTTCAGACAAAAATATAATTTAAAATATACTTTAAAAAAACAAGTTAAATCACATTATCAAACATACATTAAAACTATACTAGACAACTAGGTAGGTAATGATGTAGCCCTGTCATAGAAAAAATAAAGCAAAAATATGCATAAAAAATAAAATAGACGTGGGCCTTATAGTTTAATTTCATGATAAATTAGAATCTGACAATAGTGAAAAGAGCATGATTTATAAAAAGAGAGAATCAAATCTTGCAGAAAAAATGCAATCTTATTGTTTTCCCATTCTCTTCTTTGGAGTTATTAATTAATTTGATAGCACTCCATTAAACTCTGATCTTCTCCATTAATCATTGATAATCAAGTAATTAGTTTTGTAAATTTTATATCCTATCGTTTTGCATGCACCTAATTGGGATTCACTTTTCTTAAGAAAAAAAAAAGATTGAACTCAACCATCTAATTATATATATATATATATATATATATATATATAAAAACTATAAATGTGTATCTTGATTTACCATTAATGCAGAGTTGATGATCTCCTTCATCACTGAATTTCACTTCATCTTGTACAAGATTTGGAATATAAGACATTAAATTTCACACATTGGATTGTTCCTTACGAGCTACAAAAAATAAAAATAAAAATAAATAAATGGGAAAAGGAAATATTTGTCTTCGATTTTCACGTTATTCCCAACTTGGTCCCCAAACAAAAACAATCCACATTGGATCCTTCATCTATCAAACATTATACAATTGCCCACCACCATTAATATTTATTAAAGCAAAACGTTCTTTTAAGACAAATAGTTCCTCGTTTTCTATGATTTCGAAGGTAAATATTTTAATAAGAGGGTTAACTTGTAATGTCCAATAGATGAGTGATCCAAATGGACATTTATGTTTGTTTGGGGACCCAATTGAAATTGGGTGGTAGTTGAAAGATAATTATTATCTCCTTTGCCCAAAAAAGAAAAGCTATTTTTTGCAAACTATTAGTTTCACATAAGTTTTCATGAACATATACATAAGAATGATGCAATTATATTGCTGAATTCTCATTCGCTATATCTATCTATTTTTCTTTTGTTTTCTTGAAACGACCTTATAATCAAATAAATTAATTTTGTGGTAGAAGCTAGCTATATTTGTACTAATTACACAACAACTCATCATTAATTAATAGTAAGTGAGGGTTGAAGTCTTAAGCTTGGATCGTGGAGGTTAACGTTGGTGGTGTGAAAAACATCTTGGGATAATCGAGGGGGAATGTCCCTTTGACATTGAAGAAAGGAACATAAAGGCAGATTTATTTTTCTCGTCAATTTCCATTGTTAATTAATGATACTCGGAGGTGTCGCAGGCAAGGGCACTGTAAGGCCCCAGCTTGCCAGCTAGAGAGCTTGATTGAAGAAGATGATTTAACATCAACAACCACCGACTTAATTGATGAAGCTTCTATTATTAAAGAAGAGAAGTACAGTTCTCCTAAGCCATGGCTTGATAAAGCAGCTTTATAGAAGGGGCCATGATCATCAGGTAATTATTATTCAATGATTTGTTTCCGTGAGAAGATAATATAGGGTCCCTGAGTAAAGACGAAAGCGAACTTGACAAGAAGGCTCTCTTGTTTATCTCCTTGCTTAATTATAAATCCTAATGAATATATTTAAGTATATATATATATATATATATATATATTAAATCAAATTTTCAAATTATAAGAACTCTAAAAGTCAGCACAAACTGTATGGATTTTTGTATTTTGGACCAAAAAATATTTTATTGTTGACTCACTATGTGAATTCTTCTTCTTATTTAGAAAATTTTGTTCATCAAACTTTTTGCAGGTGATTTCATCATTTTATGGAAAAATTGAAGGCCAATTTGTTGAAAAATGGCAAGATTCAAAGAAATGGGACTAGAATGAAAAAGGTTGAGTAAAGAGATGGTAGTTTTGAAATTGTATAAAAAATTTCATTTGTCCTTCTACTTTTCAAATTATAAACTTCCAGTCCTTTAATATTGAAAAAACTCAAATTTGATCCAACACTTTATTTTCCTATTTTTTTTTAGTTCTTGACTTGAGAGGGGAGAGAGAAAGTATCTAAATTGTGGTGGTAATGTGGGAAAGTCTCCTTTAAAATACTGATTTTAGATATTAATAAAAAAAAATTGATTTTGGAGTCAACTCAGTTTAATTCAGGTGTTATTTTTCCTATATGATATGATACATCTGAGCTTGAAAAGGTTTTTTTTTTCAAGTTGATTTTGGGTTTTTGAATGGAATTTTTGGTACTTTAAAGCCATAAATAAATTTATCAAGATATATAAGGTATTTTCTAAGTATTTTAGATTAAAAATGGATTGAAAATTGATTTTTGAAGGAAAAAAAAACTCGAGGCCTGTATTTTTATCAAATATGATCACTAGAAATGGGGTCAGTAGACGACACACCATCTACGTTGGATTTTTAAAATAAAAGGTTGTAGAACACATCATCCTCCCTGTAATATATATATAAAAAAATATTAAGAATGGTGAATAACGTGTTGCATGGCCTCTATTATTGGAGGAAAAAAAGACTTAGCCGCGAGCCTTTTTTATAAGTCAAGAATATAGGTAGGTCCTATTGTTGGCGTATTTATTTTTTTATTTTATTTTATTTTATGTATTCTCCATTCTAAGAAATTTATTTTAATATCATTTTATCCTTTGTTTTTTTAAAAGGTCTCTTAAAAAAAAAAAAAAAACTCCTTCTGTTATTGATTTTTAAAACAAATAAGTTTGTTTTCTATTTTAATCTCACACGTCACTCCAATTTTATTTTATTTTTGAAACAAATGTTGTTTAATATATAAAAAAGTATCACCCATGAGGTTGGCATATAATTAAATAAATAAATCATTTAAAAAATACAGAGAAGTTAGATCCAATGGGATGCATACCTAGAGTACTAGTTTGGCAAGTTAACCTGAATTAATTCAAGTATTTTTTTTTATTTTAATTATTTTTTTCAACATTGAATTGATTGAAAATTAAGCACTATAATTTATTTTGATTTATTTTTTATATATTTATCTAGATATTATGACTCAGGTCGTAGATTTAACTGATTAAATCGGATTTACTCAGATACAATTTGTTGCCTCTCAATAATGTTATAAGAAAAAAAAAACGTTGTTAATATGTGTTAGATTTTGATTTCATGATAAGTTTTTTTCTCTTAGGAAACACATAACTATGCCTAAATTTTTTTTGTGTTAAAAAAATGTAGATTAATCCAACCCACTTTCTTTTGTGTTTTTTTTATTATTTAATTTAATAAAAAGTTGATTCTGATAAATAAATTTATTAAACAAAAATGAGTTTATTATCCAAGTTACGAGATCATATATCTTGATATGCATCTATTTCTTAATTTCTCAATTTATTTTTTAATTATCATCAATATTTATTTTTTTGCATATATTATTACAAATTATTTTTATTTATTTAATTAAATTATTAAATTAATTAAATATATGCATAGGTTTTTATTTTTATTATAATTTTTCTTGGTGTCAAAAAAAGTATTGTAAACATTTGCATATTCATTTTTTTGCATAGAATTAAAAAAAAACCCAACTTGTTGTGGAGAACTTGTTAGACATCTTAAAAGAGATTATATATTAAAGGATAAGTTAATTATTATGAACATTAACTCTCTTTGTGAACTTGATTGCATTGCCTATAGGTTATTATTATTAATATTATATATGATTTTAATTAGGAAGTTCACCGGACATGTGAGTGTTGTTTAGTTGAAGGTTTAACAGACTTTAGTTAGCCAATGAAAATAACTCCTTTCCATTAGACATACTATAAAAATACATAGGCAAATATGCCCTCTAATCCTACATAGTGAGATACAAAATACAAGGGGACTGCTAGCTTTGTCATCTTGTGATTCATTTGTCTTATTACTTGATCAAAGATCTATTGATTTAATGTATATAAAACTAATATGCATTCCGGAACAAAAATGATCACACCATTTGAAAAAAATTTAGAATTAATAGAAGTGTTAAAATATATCTAAATTCAAAAATTTAAGTTGGAATGTAAAGTTTTAATATACTTAATTTTATATTATTGTTTGATAAATAATTTTAAGTAAAACTTTTTAGACTTGAAATTTTTATATAATTTTAAATTTTAATTAAAAAATAAAGATGAAGTGATTAAAATCCGTAATCGTTTAGTGATCAAAATCCTGATTGTATTATAAAAATTAGTTTAATTCAAGAATTTAAGTTGAGAGATCAAACTACAAAAATAATTTTATATAAACTCTTTAATACGTAAATTTAAATTTAAGATAACTAGGGGATTTTGTAGGTAACTAATTCCAATATAACAAAAATAATAAACATTTTGTTAAGGAAAATTAAAGCCTACATGCATGGTCCATCCTGATAAATCAACAAAAAATGAATTTCTAAGTTCATAGATAATTGTGTGGCTGGGGTTGTTTCAAATCTTCAATGCGCCACCTACCATTAATTGTTTAAATAAATGTTGGTTGTATTTTTTCTGTTTCTAGTAAGACTACATGCATGGTACATATTTTGAGCTTCACAGAAAAATAGATAAATAAATTTGAAGAGCATGTTTCCAATCGTTAATCACGATCTTGAATTAAAGTAGCTTGACTACAAGAGCACCTTGTCATTTTGAGAGCTAGAAACAATAATTGTCACCTTACTATGCGAGAGGTGACTCATAATTTTCTTAATTATTGAAAGAAAAACACCACATTGGGACTAAAGCCATCCATGTCGTAATTATTAAAATGTCAAATGAAGGGTTTGATATATATATATATATATATATGAACATGTTAAACTTGTTAATTTTGTGTACATTTCTCATGAAGAAAATCATATCCTCAAGATTACTGACTGACAATGCCATTTCAACTTGCTGATATACGTATCTAGAAGAGAGCAAGATAAATGTGTAAGCCTGTTCGTGAGCAAAAATCCATGTCATGAAGCTGCTAGATTTCTTATTTTAAGGCAATCATCTCCATTTGCGAATATGATTGATCTTTTTTGTTGAAAAAATTTAACTTTTGTCATGTTTCACGGGTACTTTTCTTGAGAAGTAGCTTTCATTGGGTTCCTCTTTTCACCACCAAATATATAAGAAATTAAGATTACCAAGTCTTTTCGTAAGAGAATAATTGGATTAATTAATAGAGTGCTAGCTAGCTAGCTAGCGGCCATATATTCACCGAATTTCTCCCCTGTGATTTCTTTTCATTCCTCTAAAGAGAATCTGTGAAATAATATCAATTTGTACCGTGTAGTGATATGGGGAAGAAATTGATTATTGTGGCCACATGCATAACGTTTAATTAAATTTCTCTTAATGTGGAACGTGCGTTTTGCAGGTGGTATTCCTATTGAAAGGTTTTTGAAGCAATGAATTTTGCCTATGGGACACAGAAATTTCAATAGCCTTGTGATTGATAAAAAAAAAAAAAAAAAGTGCTAAAAAAGCCAAGCTCGTGAACTATATATATAAATATGTAATCCCGTTGCTTATGGAGTAATAGTCTTTAAATCATCATGAGTTTGTCTTTTCTTTCAATTGGATCATGGCTTTCATGAATATTTTTGTTTTTGATGAATTGAAATAATAACTTTTTTATATTAAAAAAAAGTGTGTGTGTGTGTGTAAACCAATCATATATTAAACAGAAAATACTACGATTTTTATACGCATATAATAAATTTTATTCTATTTATGTTAGATTCGAAACTTAAGATATATTGATACACTGAAATTCATGCTAGTGTTATCTATTATGTAGGTCTGCTGCATGCCTAGTGATTACATAGCTACTTACTTCTGAGAAGTATTGCTGAGCTAAAATTGTTGACATTGAAGTAAACATGTTGGTTAATTAATTGCACCCACAAGATTCCAAGTAAATAATTTTGTTGGTCCCATGACAGGGCAGTGACGTTGAAAAAGAGGTAATATTTCCTTTACCAAGATGCAAGTGTCTGTCTGTGTTTGGTCATTGCTAATTTTTTTTAATTTTTTTTTATTTGCTTTTGCTCTTCTTATAGGAATATGATATCAAATCATGCTGTAAAATTCCACTTTACCTCTGTAACAACGTATTTGAATGTGATTGATACCATTGAACTAGGGTTCTGGCTTGACCTGGGACATGTTCTTAAGTTTTTGTCATGATGTTCCTTCAATTCAAAACAAGAAATTAGATTTTGATGGTTAAATTCAGAGGTTTTTTGAGTATTATCAAAGGGTTGTTGGTATATGGTTGACTAGAAACAAGCACATACAGCAGGTTTTTGTTTTTAGTTATGAAAATGATGACCACATACATCACCATCTACTGATAACAAAATCCATCCTCAAATTTGTCATTTTGATCAAATGATTTTGTTCATATTCATCGATCAGAAGTCGATCGAGTTAAATACACGCCTGCAAAATCTAGAACATATACTAGCAACATGAATTTGAAGTCCATATTTCTTGTTAGGTGTCCCTTCTCGGCTTGATAATTACCTTCAAGATTTGGGTGTTTGTGGTGCAGTGTATACGAGTCTCGGCGAATTAATATGAGGTTTGGTCTGAGCAGGGTGAAGGGAAAGAAAAACTGTTTCCTTTTTACTAAAATCATATTATTTTATTTTTTTTATCTTTTAAGTTAAAAATTAGATCGAGTCTTCTTGTAACTATAAATCCAATTACTTGAATGTTCTGATTGGTTTTTTCCTTAAAAATTAATATAAATATGAATAGATCGTCCTCCTCACACTTATCTCATATCGAAACTAAGATCAGAAGAAAGAATTCAAGATGTCATAAGAAGGACCTAAATGTTAAGACTTCAATCCAAGCTTCTTGACAAAGATATTTGATAAGTGGAATCGTTATTGTTAAAGAACCATCTCAATCCAATAACTTAAGTTATTGGATTGAGATGGCTCTATGACAGGGTATTAAAACTTTAATGATCAAGCGGTCACGAGTTCGAATATCACAATTCCATATTTATTTTATAAAAATTAAGCATAAAATACTATAAGTTTATGTAAATTTTAAACCCAATGAGCTTTCATTTGATAGATGTATTAAAAAATAATATAAATTATATTTAAAAATATCATCTAATAATTTAAATTATTAAATTAAGATAGTGCTTTAAAAATTATTTTTTATCAAATAACCCAGAGTTTTGAGTCCTAGAAAAAGAAAAGAAAAGAAAAAAAGGTGGTGTGGTATGCGTTTAACAATTCTAGGCCCATTGTGAAAAAGGAGCACAAACACACGGATTCAACCCGTGATGGAAGCCTATTTTTAGCAAGATTCAGCGTATATCACTGCTCTAGCTTTCAGAACCAGATCCATCCTCAAAGAGGGCTTCGTTTCATGTTTTCTTGATGGATCTGCATTTGTAGGTCTAAATATGACAGCAAGAAGAATCACTCCATCCTTGATCACTTCACTAGCCATTCATATCCTTGATGGGCAAAGGTATAGTTCCATTCCTGAATAGCTGGCCTGCTTCACGGTACGGGACGCACCAAACAAAACAAACATCTCAAAAAAAAAAATGTCAAGATTATGGAGAACTTTTTTTTAACGCTGGTAGGTAAATTCTAAAAACTTATTTACCTATGAGCACAGTCTATGTTTCAAATCAGATAGTTTGAAACTTGTCTTGAAAATTATACAAGATTAAAAATAAATTGAATGATTAAAAAAAATATTATCCAAGTTTAAATATAAATTTCAAAATGATATGATTTTTTAAAAAAAATATATAAAATCAATTATTTATTCGATTAATTCACTTGTTGAACCTGCAAATTAGATTATGGACTCCATTGGTAATTCGAATTAAAAAAAAATTTCAAGCTCAAATCTATCCTTTCAAGTGATGAGAATGCCAGAAGACACTCTAGTGGAACCTCTTTTATTGAATAGAACTTATTAACACCAAGATTAATTTTTTTTTGTGGCTGAAATCTATGTCAACCAATAAATTTCTTTTTCTAACACCGAAATTAGACAATTGTCTCTTTCTCATCTATCAAACCAAGAATTGAGATATAAAAAAATTAAAATTTCGAATTAAAATTGAATTTTATCATTTGAAAAATATAAGGATCAAAGTGAACATTTTGCACCACCTATGAAATTGCCACCCATTTTCCTTTTTTTTTTTCTTTGATCCTTGATTTTTCAATTTGACTCTTTCTTAGCAAATTATAAGCAATTGGATACCAATTTAACCACAAAAAAGATCAATTGAGGAGAAAGAAAAAAAAATTGATGACTAAAATAAAATTAAAAAAAAAAAAGCATTGTGGATTCATGCAGAAACCATATATGCCTTTTAGTTTTTTCTAATTATATTTGTAGTTACTATAAATCCTAAAAAAAGAATTCTATTTTGGGCTGTTCCAAGACCCTAAGAAATTGCCATTGTCCCCTGACTCCCTGGTCTGGTAGTTCCAAACTCCTGCAAACAAAGTGGTTCAGCCATTTATGGGCACCACCAGCATCAGCAAGAGCCCAAGAGATCTGACTTGGAAGCTCATATTCAGCCCACTAGACCCCAGAATCCCACTTCTCTTTTCAAATCACATACTTTCAGTAAGATTTCTGGTTGCTTGATTCTACAATATTCAACCAAACTGCCAGTATGTCAACATTAGCATCTTTTCCGAGTCTGATTGCGCACTGAATTCTCTTTTCTCCTTCCAGTTGTTGGCCCGTGACTGCCGATCCAAGTATGAGTTGACAAAAATCTATTCTCAATTCTAACATCCGATTTTTCATATGTGAGTAATCATGTTTGGCAAAGAGACTTGTTTAATATTTTTCTTCAGAATCTACACTGTAATAATCAGTGGACAATGGCATATATATATATAGATGACAGAATATGCTAATCTTTTCTGAGACTAAAAACTTAATTGTAACATAAGAGAGAGATTTCAAGCACACTGTAATGATTCACACTAAATATCAACTAAACTATCTTTCTTACAAGTAGCAGTCCTGCTGCTAGAGAGACTCCAAGAATCTGAAAAGTCAACAGAAGATGCTGATGATGAGAACCCATTTCCACATTTGGCTACAGCTCTCACATTCTCAATTAACTCTTCAGTGCTAGCCTCTTGGGACAAAATCTCTACTAGCTGCTCTGGACTAATCACAAGCTTCACTTTCCAAAACCCATCATTACTTTTGTTGTAATTATTTTTGCTGCTGCTGCTGTACCTAGAGAAAACTTCAGTGTATGACCTCTTTAACATGCCTTGATAATCTAAGGACATCCTATAAGGTGCAACAATATTTGATGTAGCAGCAGCAGCAGCAGCAGCTGGTGTACTTTTTGATCTAACATGACCTTCTCTCACTAGTTGGCCACCAATTTTTGAGTTGTTGAGTGGGAGTAAATAGTAAGACTGACCTCCATGAAGCTCTTCTTGTAGAGAAAGTGGTCTCCAAAAAAGATCATGGCTTGGAAAAATAGCATGGCCTGGAAACTCGTTGGTGATGGATCCTGTTGTTATTGGTGTGGTAAACTCCAAGATTCCACCATTAGATGTTATCACCTTTATCACTCCTTCTGCCACTCCTAGGCCTCCAAATATACAATTTCCCATGCTAAAAAAACAAGAAGAAGAACAAATAGCTTTTCGAAATGGATTTAGTTTCAAGGTAAGTGAAACTTCTATGGTTTAACGAAAAAGAAAGGGAAAAAAATTATTCTATTTGAACAAGAAAAGATAGTTGAAAGAAAACATGACCCTTCTCTTATAGCTCTAGCTTGGTGGTGGGAATTGAAGCCTCAAGGAGGGAAAGTGTGAAGACAAAGAGAAAGACAACCGTCGGTAGGATTATTCTTTGGGAGTTCCCCAGTCAATCCACTAAAGAAACAAAAAGAACAGATTGAAAAAAAAGGAGAAAATGTGACCACCATCACCGGCATTACTATTAGAAATTTATTGACGTGTAATTTACAGTTCAACCAAACGTTCATACACGGAAAGAAATGATTTTTATTAAGTTTTTGGTATGATTGATTGTATGCCATGTTCACATTACTAGCAATGTGACAATTTCCTTTTGATCCCAGAGGGGGGCCCCTTGTAGCCGGAGAGAATATATAATAGTAATCGCATTAAAGATTTCAGTCAACATTCATAAAGGGACGTCAATGGAGGAAAGCCAAGGGAACTATTATCTTTTGTACTTTCTCTTTATCAAAGTGAAGGGATGCATCACCTTCAACAAGGGACATCCATCATCGCCTGAGATATATCGATCCCAGGCGGCCAGATTCAAGGGACAGTTCAGTGATCTTCAAGGAAAACAAGGAATTCTTTTTGTACATAGAGGCACGCACACACTCTCACACAAACAGTGAGGTGAGGGGTCCTTTTGGAATAGCGAGCAAAGCACATTCAGCCACTTTCCCCCAGGACATTAGGATGGTGTCTTCAAATTCTATTTTCTGTTCAATTTAGTGGAATTTAGTGTATTCACATGAGACCAAAAAGAGATTCGAATTAAAGGAAAATATAAGTGTCTGGTAAAAAAAATAAAAAGAAACAAAGACATATAAGTGGAACACTACTGAAATCCAGGAAAGTCGAAACTCGAAAGAGCTTCACTCTTCCATTAATTATTTTAGAAACTCTCGAGTTTGTAATTGAAGAATTCTTAAATATTTTCTTCTGGGATTTAACTAAGTAGTATCGGGAACACTTGTTATTAAATGATTAATATGGTAAATTAGCATTCAACATAAGGTTAGGATTTTAAATTTCAATAATTGTTTGTTCATTCTTGAGTCAGTCGAAATAAGAGAACATTAAATATACATTTTTCAATATATTTAATACATAATTTGAGTTTATGAAGCATAATTAATAATCCTTAACAAGTGTTCTTCCCAAATTTTCTTGATATCTAAAATCATAAAGGATAATTTTAGGCACAAAATATGTTATAAAATCATGGATGTCCTTAGAACATATAACAGTAATTTAATTAAATCACATCAACAAAATCCGGGAAAAAAAAGTAATTATTAATTTAGTTTAATTATAATTTAGTAGCTTTTCTTTTTTAAAATTACACAAGAAATCATTTGAAACCTCTCATTTTATGTCTTCTTCTTTTGTTTGATTTTGAATGCCATCTAAGAATGTACAGGAAGACCATCCACACATATGGTTTTAACTTAAACGAATTGATAGAGACTGTACAGCACTAACTAGGACGTGATTGAAGCATAAAAGATACTGAAAATCTTTCAACTTTTTGGACAGAGAAGGTTCACTCCTGCTGGCCCTCTCTTTCAATTCAAGACAAAGAAGTCCCTGTGGCCTGTGATTGAGGTAGAAAAAGAGTTTGGTTATTATTGTTGCGGTAGTTAAGTTATATTTTAAAAGTTTAAAAAATATATTGAAATAATATTTTTTTATTATTTTTTTAAATTTATTTTTGATATTAATATATTAAAATAATCTAAAAACACTAAAAAAATTATTTTAAAACAAAAATAATAATGTTTTTGAAAAATATTTTGAATATCGAAGTACCAACCAAAAAAAAAAATAGTATTGCAGGGTTTATCACACATAATCACCTTTTGAGCTGGGAAATCAGTTACTTATTTCCATGTCAAGCAACTAATAATCTACAGTTCTATCTTACTAATGTGATACGAACAAGGAAATATAAATGTCAACTTGCTCAACTTTGTGTCTCTCTTGACTAATTAATTTTGTTTGAAATTCAGTGTAATTCCCATCATTTTCTTCAGCTGAAAAGAAAATTGACTTCACTTTCCATTCTTTCCCACCATACCTTTAAACAGGAATCAATTTCTTTTATTAATTTCCTACACTCAACAAAACACTACTCACTTTCTTCAAGGATGGTTTCAAGCCCTGGCTGCCACCTTGATGAAGAGTTGACTCCACACAGAGCAACACTTCGCATGCCCAATAAGCACATCTCTTCTCCTGCTATCTTCTTCTTGGATAGCAATTCTTGAAGCTGTTGCTTTGTTAGAATCATTTTAACTCTCTTTGAACCACTTGTGTTATCCATAGTAGGAGAATGATCGCCAGCAACTCTAAAAGGCCCGGCCAAGTTCCATATGGGAAAAAAATGATGATCATTATTTCCATAGCCCTTGATGAATATAGACCTCGTATAATCCAAAATCTCTCCATTAGTCTTCATGACCCTTAAGACATCTTCATGGCTGGTTGTGGTTGATTGAGAGCAAGACTTTCTCTTGGTGAGTTGGTGCAAAGCAAAGCAATTGCCCATTGTTGTTCAAAGAGGTGGTGTAATGGAGAGGACAGAGATAAAACTTTGTGTGATGGGGAAGAGAGCGAGAAGTTTTAAGGGGAGATGTGAAATATTGTTACGTCAAACGTTGTGTAGATGAAAAGGTTGTTCATTTGTTAAGGATTTGTAAGTGGGCATGTTACTTTCTGTTATGAAAGGGTGTTAATTTGGATAGAAAAACTGGAAACTAGTAGCGTAATGGAAGTATGGGGCTAAAGAAAATCGTTATATGAAATGTGTATAATACAAAAGGGGGGGAGAATTTTGTCAGCAAGCTTGCAATCCAAGCTATGGTTAAAGGAACGTGTGTTTTTTGGTTTAGAAAAAATATTTTTGAAATATAAAAACAAATATATTCTTCATATATATATATGTGTGTGTGAATGTGAAAGGATTTTGTGTGTTTTTTTATTTAGAAAAAATATTTGTGCGTGAGAGAGAGAGAGAGAGAGAGAAAGGATTTAGGAAACACTAGCAATAGGAGGTTAGGAAATCGTACAAAAGGGAGAACTGGTAATCACTAGCCAGTTGACAATTCATGTTTTGCCTACGCTATTAAGTGCATATTTAGGAGTGCTTTTCAAAAGTATTTTTAAAAAATTTTAGTTTTTTTTACTTTAAATTTAATATGTTTTTGATGTTTTCAAATCATTTTAATGTGCTGATCTTAAAAATAATTTTTAAAAAATAAAAATGACATTACTGGCATGCTTTTCTAAGTGAAAAGCACTTTGAAAAGCAACAACAACCATACTCTCAAACACTCTCTAAAGCTAATAAGCGTTGAAGAGTGAGTATTTTCGTTATTTTCAATTTCATCTCTTTAATTTTGAGAATATGTTTTTTAAAATGAAAAAGAAATCAGTAAAATGATTGTAAAGATTATGAGCATATAATACTTTATAGAGGAAATGATTTTACGGCTTGCTGAGATTTGTTGTTGACGAACTCGCATAAAAACTCCAATGAATTTGTTGGTTTTTCATTTGATCCATGCATGTTAAGCTTAATTGTGTGAGAGAGATTTCTATAGCATTATGCTAAATTTAAAAAGTTGAGGATCCGTTTATCTATTTGGTCTAATTGTAGTTGGAATTATAATTTGAAAGAAAACACATTGTTTTAAAACACTGACATATTATATAGATAATTGGATGTTCAGTAGGGTTTTTGTTTTTGTGTTTAAAAAATACTTTTGAAAATTCTTGAATTTTTTTATTTTAAATTAATTTATTTATGATTTTAGATTATTTTGGTATGTTGATATTAAAAATAAATTTTAAAAAATAAAAAATATATATTATTTAAATGCATTTTCAAGTGAAAATTACTTTGAAAAACAATTGTTATCCTAATCTAAAACATACTTTAATAAATAAATAAATAAACACTAAAAAACTTGAACTCATACATTTTGAGATGAACATATGCTCTTCTTATATCATTAAGTATAACACTAAAAGGCGGGAGTTTTTCAACTATGCAAGACTCCACTGTTCATCCTTTCACGTATTATTATGGATGGGCTATGCAAATTTTTTTATTTTTTTAAATTTAATCCTCAAAATTTTTTTTAGCAATTTAGTCCTAATTAAAAACCAATTGATTTTGAATTTTTATATATAAAAAAATAGGATCAAAAGATGGGGGCCAAAGTGGCATGCCATTAGTTTCAGAAAACATGCATTTTGATCTTTAAACTTTAAAAATCACACAAATTATACAATTTCAATACCTCGGTATTTTTCCAATTTAATTTTGGTACAAAAATTAATATTTTTTTAGTCCCTGGTTGAGAGAGTAAAGAAAGGGGTTGTTGGATTCCGATGTTAGGGAGAGAAAAGTATTGTTGACACCAATTTAAGACACCAAAACAGATGATATTTGTGTCAAATAATTTTATTTGATGAGAGGAGCTCATATTAGGTGGCTTTTACCTTTAAAGTTCGTGAAAAAACATATTTAAGCTCAAGTTGATTTTGAATTTTATGATGGTTTTATGAGTTTTTTTAAGCTATAAATAGATTTAATGTGATTCCTGGAGTTTTTTTCTAGGTATTTTTGGTCAAAAAAAAATTGAAAATGAGTTTTTAAGTGAAAACAATTTGGGGTAGGCGACATGTTTGATCCAATTACAAACAAAAAACAATTAAGGTCCAATCATACAAGTCTAAACAAAATAGGCCAGGCAGACTAGCCTAGCTTTCCTAGCCCAATAGCAAGGCCTTTGCTTCATTTATTTCTAGATTTGTTTTCTAATTTTTTTAAATTAACATTTTTTTTTCTAATTTTTTTAAATTGATATTTAAATTAGTACTCCTTCTCTATTTTATTTTGTTTGGAGAGTCTTTTTTAAATGATGATTATTTTTTTAGTTATGTATTTAAATTTGAAGAATTTTTATGATTTAGCTATAATTTATTTATATTTTGTATGGATAAAATTTATTTTTGAAAATAAAAAAAATCAAATAATATTTTTAATATGTACAGTCTTGCATGCTTTTTTTCTCTTTTATTTTATTCGATCAATTTAATTTCTATCTCTATTTACATTATCATTTTCTTAAAAAAAAATTAAAACATAAATTTTTAAAATTATATAAATATATATAAAAAAAATTGTATACATAATTTTTCTTAGAAAATAAAAATATCTAATCCTTCTAGGTAAGATAGCTAAGTATATGCTAACACATGAGAGCTGGCATGTTAAAATCCAAACTTTGAAGCTGCGGAGAAAAGGAAGTGTCATGGCCAGATATTCAGGTTGAAAAACATAGTATTTTGGCATGAGCATGTCAAAACAGTCTAAATTATTCAAATAATAATTAAAAAAATTAGTTTAAAAAAAAAAGGGTCACACAACAATACCAAACAAACAAAGCCTTAATACCCACATCTTTCTAGTGCATGAAAACTGTTGTAACCCATTTTCGGGTCCCCACAAAAATAAAAATAAAATAAATAGCCAAAGGAGGTTAGAAAAATAACGGAAGGCAGAAGCACTGAGAAAAAGGTCAGAAAATTGGTCAAGGAGTATAAAAATACAAAGATTAGATTTTTGACAGTATATTCTTGAAGGATAAGGGCCCTGTTTAGAAGGAAAATTTAAATTTTGAGGAGAAAAGCCCAAATTTGGATGTTTATGGACTTAATTGGTTTTTTAATTGGATTTATAGAGGATTTGATTGCAAGGAAAATTGATTTTTAAGTCAATTTGGGCTTTAATTAGAAGAAATTTAAGTTCTGGGGCCAAAATATATTTTTTAGGATTTTATTAAGTCAAATCAAGGGCTTAATTGCATAAATATTGAAGTTTAATGGCGAATTAGGGACTTAATTGAGAAAATCCGAAACCAGGGATCAATTTGGAAAAGGCGCGTAAATAGGGGGGCTGTTTGGGATTGATCCGGGGTCAAATTGAAAGAAATTGAAAACTGGAGGACTAATGTCGCCTGTTACTGTTCACTTTCTTCCTCAAAAAGTTGCATGAGTGGCTGCTTTCCAGGCGCATTTTCCGGCTCGTGTGGCCTCCAAATCCGACCAAACTTGCACCAAAATGTCCACATGAAACCCCTTTATCCCGGAGAATGGTTCAGTCGGGTCGGAAAAGTTAGAAACGGCTCCTTTGAGTGGCTCAAAGTGGCCACCTCGGGCAGTTCACAGCCTTGAGCTGCCAAATTTGGCAGCTCGAGGTGCACACTTTGAGCCAACGGTTGAGATGCTTCCCAACTGAATCAAGGGCTGAAATTTTTCCCCAACGTAGACAAGATTTCTCTCTTCCACATACTATAAATAGAGTCGGATTTGATGCTCTGAGGGGGGAGAAATTCGGGTCCAAAATCAGCCAAAAACCAGCATTTTCGCCCAATTTCTGCAGATTTTTCTTCTTCTTCTTTCTTCCTCTGCAACAGGAAACCGACGCTGTCCTCCTCCAACTCCACCGCTGCAACCACCGGCTGAACCACCTCATCACAGCAGCCACTACCCCTTCGGCCAAGTGAGCCCCTCTTCCTTTCCTCCTCCTTCCTTTTCCTTTCCTCCTTTTCTTCTTCTTCCTCCTTATCTACTGTTCACGGCATGAACAGTAGGCGTGAAATATATTTCACGCCTACTGTTCACGCAGGACGTGAATTATATATATATATATATATATATATATATATATATATATATATATATATATACACGTGTGTGTGTGTATTATAATTTGATAAAATAAAAAAAAATTCCAAAATCATTTTTTAAAAAAATGTGATTTTCTCGCATCTTTTTCTACCAATTTTGCTTAATATTGGTTTGTATTTTTATATTGTGGAGATACAAATTCAGTATTAAAATACCCGGTTTCGTCCAAAAAAAAAAATGTTTACAAAAAAAAATGTTTTCTTGCGTGTTGCATACGGCCAATACTCTAACATGTTTTGAATGTTCTTTATATATAAAAAAAATATTGGAAGCTTTGAAAGTGTGTTTTCGCATAGATTTCTTAAACACAAATTATTTTCTTGCATTTTTGGATTTTACAACATGTTTGTAAAACTCCAAAGGGTATTGGCCAATATTCCAAAAACTATAAAAATCTTATTTTGGAGGGGGGGAATTCATCTATTATTCACCGTTAATGTTTGGATAAAGAAATCCTTAAAGGATGAATATCCAAAATATTATTGGGAGTAATAAATCCGCACACATCCTTGAAAGAAGCCTTGATTATAATCGAGGACATTTCAAAACTTCAAATTTTTTTACTCCACGATTTACGAGCCATGAAAGTATGAAATACTAAGGCAAAAGGAGGCTTTTAAAGCGCTTTGAATTTCCTTAGATTTCTAAATTTTTTGTCCCTCCTTCTTGCAATTTACGAGTCGCAAACTCTTGAAATACTAAGGGAAAAATGAGCTTTCAAAGCACATGGAATCTCCTTGGATTTCTATCCAAATAAATTTTATTTGAATCAAACCTAGGAAAATTGATGGGATTAGAAAACACCAACACCATAGCAATTATAAAGCAAACCAAACACCAAGCAGCTTACCTTAGGTAGGGCGTACTAGGGGTGCTAATACCTTCCCTTTACGCAACCAGTCCCTTGCCTTAGAATCTCTGAAAGACCAGTTAGGGTTCCTAGTGATCAAAATACTAGGTGGCGACTCCAAAGAACCAAATTAGCAAAACAAAAACGAAAATCGTCATCCGATGCCGCATTGGATTTTTTAGGGTGCGACAAAAACTATGGTAATTATTATTATTATTATTATTTTCAGTGTTAAAGTTATCCTTGATTGTTTTTTATACATTTAAAATAATTAAGTTTTATTTTTATTTTCACTGTTAAAGTTATCCTTGATTATTTTATATACATTAAAATAAAGTTTTTTTTTTCAAGGGACTAGTCAGTCTGAACTTTAAGATTTGTGAGGATTTTATTTATTATATAGTCTAACTTAAGGTTTCAATGTCAGTGATTAAGAAGGAAGCATACCCCTTAACAATCAAGTCAAAACCCTATTTTTAATCACAATATTATTTGCATGATTAATCTTTTTATCGATTTTTTTTTCAAAAAAAAGTATGAATCTTTATATAGATACAATCGAAAAGCATTAATCCTCTAATTTTTGTAATATCTATTAAGACTTTGACGTTTTCAATCCCATCTAAAATGGGTCAGGAGATGATCACAGACGAATTTTTTCTTTAAAATATTTTCAAGAAAAAAACAAAAAATAACAAAAACCTAGAAAAATATTTTCTTAATATATTTGTGTTATTTTCAGCATCGTCTTAAATAATTTAAAATTTAAATATTTTTTCAACATGTTTACTTGTTAATGTATTATTTTTAAAATTATTAATTATTTTTTATAGAATCGATATTGATATAGCTTTTTAAAAATCAAAATATAAATATTGGACGAAGCATTCGAGGAAGAAGATAAGATTTAATGAATCACAATACCTGAATGAATATTTTCTCAACATTATCCTCAAGGTGGATATTGTAATCACAAGATTTTTTTTTTTTGTAAATATGAAATTCATACTATAATGAACCTCCTGACACCTCTCACGTGAAACAATTGTATAAGTCTTTTTAGGTAATAAATAAAGTTGTCTTCTTGCCTATATTATAAATTTATAAAACAGTTCTTTTTTATAAGGTTTAAACATCAAAATATAAATTTATAAAATAGTTCTTTTTTAAATTTACTGTTTATTGCCAATGACCCCACAATAATTCAAAGATTGACAATATAATGACATAATTTATTTATTTATTTTATTAATATAGGTGTTCGGATTAGTTTGTGTGTATCTTGATTAATCTCATAATTTATGATATTAATAATCATGTAAGTTTTTAATAGTTGTAAAATTTATAAGACTAAAATTAATAATTTTTAAAAAATAAATTTAAGATATGTTATGTTTAAAAAAAATAATGATATAATTTTATTGTTTTTGGATTCACGTTATAGCTGTCATGGTACCAGATCAGTTGGTCTGTAAATTTTGGATTTCTGATCCAGCATCCCCTGGATTTTTCCAGTAATTTTATAGTAATCAGTAATATTAGTTATAGTATTATATTAGTTATATTTATAATTTTTTTCAAAATAAATATAAAAAATAACTAATAAAATATTAACTTCACGAGCATTTTCTGATTTTTTTTTATTAATAAAAAGACAATATACCAGTACAAGTAAATATGTTCTTACGTACAGGATTCAAAAAAAAGAAATATTGGTGATGAAAGCTCTCGTGTCCACTAAACAATTTCCAGTTTAGTTATCCTCTTCATAAATGCAGACCTCAGCCATTAATTTCTTGCTGTCCCATCTCCATTATTGGTGGACCATGAACATTCAAGAACTTTGCTGACACTGAGTCGGTGAAATTAATGAGGCTGAAAATCGGAGGGACAGCCTAGATATTTAAAGATTTGTAGTAGTAATTTTATTTAAAAATATATTAAAATAATATTTTTTATTTTATAAAAAATTATTTTTAATATAAACTTATTAAAATAATTCAAAATCATTAAAAATTTAATTTTAAAAATATTTAAAAACATTTTTTAAACACAAAAACAAACACATTATAAATTATTTAGACTCAACAATGAAAATCAAAAACTTGCTCCTGTCAGACAGTTCCAAAGCAAGCCCCTTTTCATGTTCCTTTATATAAAAAATTTACAAGTTTCTTTAAATTTTTATTATCAAGGAAAAGTCTAATGGGCCTTGAACTAAAGATTGATTTATGTCATTTATCCAATATGTCATGTATGGAATATTCTAAAGTTAAACTAAGGATTTATTTTATAAAATATAATTTTAGTTTATGGTTAAAAGAAAATTAAAAAGACAAAGACCAAAATTAACATCAATTAAAAACATAAATGTTTTTCAGTTTAATTGTTAACATGCATGAAAAACTTCAATTTACACTACTAGAAAATCGACGAAAACCAATGAAATTACTGATGCAATATTTTCATCGGTAATTTTTACCGAAGAAAATAATTTCATCTCTAATTCTGTCGGTATATACCAACAAAAAATATTCATCGGTAATATGGTCAGTATATACAGACGTATTAAGTCTGTCGGTATATACCGACCATATCACCGATGGATTATATAGTATTTTTAGAAAATTGCAACGGTGTGATGACGTGAATTTTTTTCAGATGATTTTACAGACGGAATGACCGAGGAATTCAAACCGGGATCTCCATAAAGTGACGTGGCACAATCACCGGCGGACTCACTGACTGGTATATCGACAAAACATATCCGTCAGTGATTCCATTGGTAAAAGTCAATATATACCCACTCTGCCGACACTCTATTTCTCCTTCTTCCTCATCCCACCTCTCCACTCCCAAACTATAGCTAACCACTCATCCCAACTCTCCCCCTCTTCTCAACACAAGCACCGAGGTTTCTTATACTTTTGTACATGGTCACAACATCCGTTCTTGTGGATTTTATCATTTTTTGTAAGTAAATCTATTCTTTTTAGTTTTAACATTTAAATGTGAATTTTATTATTTTTTTAGTATATGTTTTTTTGTTAACGAATATACTTGTTTGATTGTTATTTGTCAAAGAAACTTGTAATATGAATGTATAATTTTGTAGTTGTTATAGTTTGTTTTAGATTTTGTCAAATTATATTTGTTTGTAAATTGTTGAAACTTTGTTTGAATTACACCTAATTAGATGTGTTGTGATGAAATAAATAATAGCTTGTTTAACGGGTATGTTTTAATTTTTATTAATTTTATTGCCAAGTTGTGATTTCCATAAATTTATATATGTATAAATTTGTATGGACGTTGATAGTTGATAGTTGATAATGAATATCTAACATAAGTGTTTTTTTAGTTTGTTGGTTAATGTCGGGGCAAACCAATATTTTTATTATGTTTATTTACGTAACATGGTTAATTAATACATGTTGTAATCATAATTTTATAGAGGTTCGATAGAAGTCATGGATGATCGTTTATGGATGTATCGGGACTCACCTCAAGGAATGCGGAGGATGGATTGTTGTAACGAGGTTTAGGGTTTTATTAATTTCACAACATCTATCCCGAGGAATTTTACTGATGGCGGTATTAGATGTCCATGCAGGAAGTGTAAAAATAAAAAAAAAATTCATCAAGATGTTGTAACGATACATCTTCTAACCAAAGGGTTCATGAAGGATTACTTGTGTTGGTATGCACACGGGGAACTATTTGTTCCTAATGAGAGCATGGTAGAAAAGGTGGTTAGGTCAACTTCTAGTTCTAGCAACATGCATGAAGTTGGAAATGACAACAATAATCCTTACAGGAACATGCTTATGAATGCAATGAGAATGAGTGAAGGTAATGTCAGTGAATGTCCAATCGTAAAAGAAGAACCTAATGTAGATGCAGCAAGGTTTTTTGATCTGTTGAAAGATTCTGATGAACCATTATGGGATGGTTGCACGAATCATAGTAAATTATCGGCTGTAGTACAGGTGTTCACCATCAAGTTAGATCACGGGTTGAGTGAAGCCGGTTATGACAAGATTATCGAATGAGCGAGAAGCATTTTACCTGAAGGGAACAGACTGAAAGAGAACTTATATGCTACCAAGTCCATGATAAAACCCCTTGGTTTAGAATACCAAAAAATTGACATGTGCCCTAAGTTCTGCATGTTATACTACCTTAAAAATGTTGAGCTAACCGAGTGCATGACATGTGGGCATTCCCGTTACAAACCCAGAACTAGTAAAGGGAAGACTCTCGTGGCATATAAAAAACTTAGATGGTCCCCAATAACACCTAGACTATAGAGGTTATTTATATCACCAAGGACTGTTGAGCACATTGTTTTTTAATAATCAAAGTTAATTATGTAATTATTCATATAAATTTATGTAGATGCGTAGAATGAAATCTACAGCACGTCATCAGCAGAGAGTTACAGCTAGTTCTTCTAGCATCGAGGAGGATCTATCCTTAGGTGCTGATCACGGCGAGGCATCTGCACCAACTTGTGATGCTGCCTCTTCTAGCGTAGCTTCACAACGCAGAGGCAGTGTGTCTTCACAACGCGGTCAATTCACCCGCAAGTACCAAGCACAATAGAAGGATGGCCTCTCAATGTAACTTTGTTTAGGTTTTATTTTTTTATATACTTATAACATAATTTATGAACAACTAATTAATATTTTATTAATTTTATTTAATTTCAGGTTCACAAACATTGAGGCTGTCAGGACAATAACATTGGAGTTTAAATCGTTGATGGAGATTTCATTGTTTCAATGGAGTCAGGTTTCCAAACATCTTGAGTGGAGACCTAATATCGATGCATGGTTTCGACGATTTCAGGTAGGTGTTAACTTTTCATTTCCAGATTATTTTTAATAAATTATTTTTATAATTTTATATATTGTACTATTTTTATTTTAAATGAATTATTTATATACACAGAATAAATTTAAGTGGGATAGAACGGACAACAATGTTGTGAGGAGGGTATGGGAGAATCACGCGGCAATTAGGTAACATCAAAAATAATTTTTATTTTTGTTTTATAATTTTCTGTTCTAAATTCTAATTTGTTACTATGGAAGTAGGTTGCGTGATTTTTGGTATAACACCAAAAAAAAAAAGTAAAAAGATATGCGAGGGATAACGGTCTTGAAGGATGGAATGAGGTGGCGGTTTGGCGGGAATTCAAACCGCCATTCATCTCAGAAGATATATGCATGGCATATATTGAGCATGTGACTTCTGAGCGATTCTTACGGCACTCACAGTCCGGCGCCCACAACCAGAACCGGTAAATTCATGGTTCGGTGACCACCCACACCAGCGGCTCCATCCCGTTCAGCGCACATGCGAAGCAGATGATAAGATTAATTTAAATGAATTATATCATTAATTAATCTATTGTTGCATGTAAATATATTTAACTTGCAACCTTTTTTTTCCTTACAGGCTAAGTCTCTTTAATGTGAGCAGAGTCCAGTGGAGCTGTTTGTAGAGATGCACGTGCGGAGTCAAGACCACCAAAAGAAGGTGCAGCAGTTCGTGGATAACCGTGCTCAGCACTTCATGGTATGTTTGTTCAATCACTATATTTCATAAGTTATTATTTTCTTGAATTGAATATGATGATTTTAAAAAAAATTCATGAGACCTGTAATAGCCAGTTAAGGGAGAGATATAGGGACGATTCTTCGACCCATCCGGATTTCGATTCGGATTTATGGATGGAGGTAGGATCGTCTGGTGGACACAATAAAAATCGGGTCTACGGGCTCTTCAACACTATAGCCAAAAACTTGCAGTTAGCCCGTAATGTCTCAACCATTGAGAGCTTTCCATCAGTATCGAACACCTAGTCTGAGGAGTTCATGGCCTTAAAACAGCAATATGAACGACTCTCGACAGATTATGATCAGCCCCTTCAAATGGTCATGGAGATTAGACCAAGGATGGGTGATGATACATATGCAACCCCTTTTTAGTCGTACGGTCCCGAGAACAACCAGCCTCCTCCTCCTCCTCCTCCTCCTTCTTCTCCTCCTCCAGCTCCGCCGCTATTATAGTTTAATTTTGTTTTTTAAACACATTAAATTTGTAATGAATATTTGGATGAATATCATTAAACATTATTTTTATATTTTTAATGTTTAATACAATTTTATTTGGTTATTAAGTTTTTTTACTATTAATAAATAATTTTTAAAAAAATATTTTAAATAAATACCGAAGGCTTTCCAGACGGAAACCAAGCATCGGTATTTTACCGAGAGTTGCAAAAAAATTACCACTCATGCCACAATTACCGACAAATATATTATGTCGATGTTTACCATTACTATTACCGACAGAATATATATGTCGATATTTGACAAAGAGTTCTAAAATATTTACCGCCCATGCCACAATCACCGATGGATATATTTCGTCGGTGATTACTGTTGAAAATACAGATGGAATTATTCTGTTGGTAATACCGTCAGTGTTTGGTTTTTTTTAATTCCCAACAGAATTAGCGACGGAATGGGAAATTACCGACAATTAATATTCGACGGAGGGATTCCGTTGGTAAAAATGTTACCGACGGTTTGCGTGCCTCACAGTGACAGAATGAATCTGTCGATAAAATTGTTTTATGGTGTAGTGTCAGTCCCTATAGTTTAGAATTATACATATTAGGTCCTTATTGTCTAAGTCTTTTTTTGTTTTGATCTAAAACTTTATTCTTATCATGTTTAAGGCCTTTTATATTGAGAAAGGAGAGAGAGTTTCCAAGAAAGGGAAAGGAGAGAAAAAGGTATTTGATCGATCACATTCCATCAATTAAAAGACCGATTTTTGTAATTTATCCTTAAATTACTTTCTTTTTAAATTTTAGATAGATATGATGCATGGTGTGTTAACCTCAAAGTTAAATAAAAAAAAAAGTATAAAAAAAAAATATTAACCGAGATAAAATAATTGCATTCGTATTTATCATTAATTACTTTTTACAAGGAAGATTAGTTTTCCATTTCAGTCTTTAATTAGTATTAAAAACTTTTTCTTGATTTAGCAGTTAATATGTTTTTCGATTTATTTTATTAAACAAAAAGTATCTTTCCATTCTTTAATTAAAAAAATATATTATAATAGAAAATACATCCATAACATAAAAGTATTACTTTTTCTTATATTATAAATTAACTCGAACTACTTTTTAGAAGCTATATTGGATAGTTTTCCTTATCCAAGGTGTCTCTTCTATCTTCTTTTGTGGAGATACTACATAAATAAAAGTCAGATATTAAATAGTCAACCCAAATGCTAGTATTCTGTCATTCTCAAAATAAATATATTTTCCTGTATTCTGCAAGTTGAACTCTTGTCCTCGTCCATGGAAAGGACTTTTGACTGTATTAATCTTGATCATGCAAAAAACAGTAAAATTATAATTATATATGCACGTAAACACATCCATGTTATACATAGTTTCGAACATTTCAAGATTCATCAAAACATGGCAATGCTACTGCAAACAAGAAGAGTACTGACACAAACTCTGCCTAGATATAACTCAAAATCACCTCAAACCTTTGTTAAGTTACTAGGATCGACGCATGGCTTGCACGATAATGTGACGAAAAGTAAGTTGTTCAATCCAAATGAGACGTCAGGAAAGGTCATCACTTGCAATGGTAAGTATTGCAACCTTGTGTGTGATCTCATGATTCGAATTTGCTTCATTGATTCATTTTTGTCATCGGTTGTTATGGTGATCAAGCTGCCATTATCCGTGGCCCGAAACAACCTTTTCTTATCGAAACGATTCGAGTCGATCCCCCAAAGAAGATGGAGGTCAGAATCAAGATCCTCTACACTTCAATCTGTCAAACCGATCTAAGCGCTTGGAAAGGCGAGGTAACATGACACTAAACAACCTTAATCTTAATCCACTTTGGTTGAATTTATTTTCCTGTAGAACTAATCACAACAAAATTTCTAAAGAACGAAGCTCAGCAAGCGTTTCCGCGAATTCTAGGACATGAAGCTGTTGGGTAAGACATGTTCCTAGTGTTGTTTGATCATTACATGCTGTGTTTTCTATATTTGATATCCATTTTAACGGGATGTGGATAAATCTTGCAGCCTCGTTGAGAGTGTAGGTGAAGGTGTCACAGACGTGAAAGCAGGTGACCATGTGATTCCAATCTTCAATGGAGAATGTGGCCATTGCTCCTACTGCAAAACTAAGACTAGTAATCTCTGCCAAACTTATCGCGTGAACCCATTCAAGAGTGTGATGGAACATGATGGAAAGAGTAGGTTCTCAACCAAGGATGGAGAACCCATTTTCCATTTTCTCAACACATCAACTTTCACTGAGTATACTGTGCTTGATTCTGCCTGTGTTGTCAAGATTGATCCTAATGCTCCCCTCAAGAAGATGACCTTGTTAAGCTGCGGCATCTCTACTGGTAAGATACCAAGATTATTAATCTTATAGCCAAATTACCACCCCCCCCCCCTACCTCCCTCCATTTCCGTTCAGCACCGTCCAATCTTGTCCAGTCTCATCTACTCTTTGAATGCAACCTAAGTAGCATTCATTTGCATTTTAGTTTTCATTTTTCTTTTTTGTAAGACATCAAAATTCTTGAGGCTCACTTTGGATGTGTATTTTCGGATCTTGGACATCTGAAAATGATGGTGAACTTGATCAGGAATGGGAGCTGCATGGAACACTGCCAATGTACAACCTGGATCAAGTGTAGCAATTTTCGGTTTGGGGACGGTGGGACTGGCTGTAAGTTCATTTACTTTCATCTTCTTCTTTTTCTATTTTAGCCCCACATGTAATATTGCTGGGGCATGCAAGTCTGGCAAATTTTTGGCCATGTTTACTTCAGATGCTGGTGTCATTTCAAAATAATTCGCCTTTTTAATTTCTTTGAGAATTAAATTTACTTTCAAAGAGTTATATTTATTATTAAACCTTACTCAAGAAAAAATGGCCATGCATCAAGTTAATTAATCCAAGTTAATTTAATTTTTAAAAAAATAATCAAAATAAAAAACAAAATGGATTTTGACCCAACTATACTTGTTTTTATTTGAGTTTTTTACCATGTTATATTTTTAATAGAATCTACACCGATCTAGGATTCGGGTTGAGTTTAATAACTACTCTCGTTAGTTCTTTTTATTAAGTAACGAAACTTAAAACATGTTTTCATTCAATTCTCACAGGCTTCAGAAGGAGCACGAGCCAGAGGAGCATCTAAAATAATAGGTGTTGATACCAACCCAGAAAAGTTCAATAA